>CM061921.1:127190669-127212328 GCA_031002005.1 Vandiemenella viatica | reverse complement strand
TGGTTTGGCTTGAGTTCATTCTGCTTATATTAAGTTCCAAGGGATTCAAGAGCTGTTGTAAGTCTTCCCTCGACAACTTCAAAAGTCACATGTTGAACAGTTAGGGTAAGATCATCAGTGTAGATAAAGGACTTTCAATGACTATCCAGGGGTTTATCATTGTTGTAGATGTTAAATAAAGCTGGGGCAAGAATACTTCCTTGAGGTAGTCTATTTTTCGTTTTTCATAGATGGCTTTTTTAATTCTGAACGCTGACGAAAAATTGCCTATTGCTGAGAAGTTTATAGACTACTTTTGTGAAACCAAAATCCCGCGTCATGTTATATACTTTAGGAAGAAGTTTTTTATGCTGTTCATGTCATAGGCTGCTGTTAGGTCAGTGAAGACTACTCCAATAACTAAACCCTTCTTTGAAGCCATCTTCTATATATTGTGTTAGATGTAGGCCTTGGTCCGAGCATGAGTGGGCTCTATTTCAATGACAACCTGATTACAAACTAACTGGTCAGGAGTATCCAATAAATTTAACAACCATGACAGGATGCATAATTAATAAATTATAACTTGGTGACTGTGAGATAGATTAAATAAGAGCTATTGTAAAAAGTTTCCTCCCTCAAAATGAATTAGTGTATATGCATTATGGCACTGTTTGGCAATTACTATAGATAAATTATTTTTGGGTGGTATTTCAAGAATTGTTGATGAAAGTTTCCAACAAATAATAGTGATTATTTCATAAGAACATGGGGTAAATTAAAAGTAAACTTTGTAGTCAGACATTCAGTAACTGAAAGTGGACACATTGAAAATTCTGTTTTATTTTATTTATAAAGGTTAAATTAAATTCAGAAAAATTACAGTCAGTTTAAAACAGATTTTAATCGCAAAGGAACATCTTTATTAATAAATAAAGAAATTAATTTATATATATATATATATATATATATATATATATATATATATATATATATACAAGCAGTAAAGTGTTAGTTTTTTCCCCATGTTTTCAGCATTTCCCATGGATTTTTTAAATTGATATTGCAAAAGTTGTGATTTAATTTTTTATTTATATTTTTTCAATGTATTATATATATACAGAGAATTCATTTTGTACTATCAAGCTGAGTTGTTGTATGAGCAGTCTGGAGGAGGCTAAGTAAAATGTATTTTGTTGTTTTTGGGAGAAAGTCATTGTTTGGGACATTTAATTTTTCATTGATAATGATGACTGAGAATTGTGCAAAGTTAGACTGGACTAAATTTGATTGTGGTTTGATGGTGAATAGTTTTAATATTTCTGATATTAGAAATTGGTTGGTGGGTTTTCACTAGACATGGCCTACACCTAAGTAGAAGGGGCAAGGGAATATTTTTTGAGTTGCTGTAAGTCTTGATGTAGTCAGGAATATGCCTTTTTTAGATTAGAGGCTGCTGGTGAGGACATAAAATAGGTAACCAAAGGGATACAGATTGTACATCCATAGTTAGAAAAATTGCTAATACTAAAAAAATAGATGCAGCTTTTGAAACAATAACAGAGGGTGCATATCTGGGAATGGTAATGTTAGTGTTGAAAATATCACAAAGCCAGGGATAAGAGTATTACTGGCAAACTGTAGAATTATAGTGAACAAAGTTATGGAGTTTGCAAACCTAATAGAGATACATGAACCACAAGTAGTTATAGGGTTAGAATGTTGATTAAAGGAAGGATTACTTGACAGTGAGGTTTTAACTGATGGCTACAGAGGGTCTGCAGAGATAGAGGAGCAACTAGTGGAGGGGTATTCATACTGGTTAGCAAATACTACAATTCACAGGTTTTCAGTGATCATGACCATGAGTTACTTTGAGTAGACTTCTGGGGAAATAAAAAAGAAAAAGTTAGGGTGTTTGATGCATACCATAGTGGAGTAATAAATGATTAAGATGGAAGCTCTTGGGGAGATATTATTTATTTATTTTTATTTATTTTATTTATCAATCTTGTTCCATGGATCCCTGCTGAGGAAGTACCTCTGGGATGTGAAACATGTCATTGTTGATACATATACACATAATATGAGTCATATCATAGTAAATATATATATATACATATTTTACAAATACAAGAAATAATAATAAACATACATTTTTGCAACTGAGTTTTGCAAACGCCATAATGAGTACAATTAATTATATTCTTCAAATTCTTGAATGAAGTAGAAGGACTTGCCAAAAAGATAATCTCTAAGTTTTTGTTTGAATACATCTTTATTATCTGAAAGCTGTTTAATACGATTAGGTAGTTAACAGATGTATCCCAGAATAATTAACTCCTCTTTGTATTAATGACAGAGGTGTTTGTGTTTTATGCAAGTTATTTCTGTTTCTTGTATTGAAACTGTGTACCTGTGAATTAGGTGTAAACAGGTTAAAATTTTCTATGACAAAGCTCATGAGAGAATATATATACTGAGAATACATTGTAAGAATATTGAGTTTCTTAAAGAGTTGTCTGCAAGAAGTTCTTGGTTTTACCCTACACAGAAACCTAATAGCTCTTTTCAGAAGTGAGCATAGAATGGTCATCATTGGTGGGGATTTAAACTTACCAGGTGTCAACTGGGAAGGAAATAAGATTAATAACAAGAGGGAACAAATTTGCAAACACGTTAGCAAGAGAATGTGGCTAGACACAAGTGGTTGAGCAGAAAACAAGGAATGAAACATGTTGGATATCTTCCTAATAAATCCTGACGATAACCTTGTCAGGTGTCAAGTAACTGAAGGAGTAAATGATCACAATGCAGTTCTGATGGATATAAGGGAATTCACTAAACTATTGGCCAGAATTAAAGGTACAGTTATAAAAAGGCACAAATATCAGAAATGAAAAGATATTTCAGGGAACATTTCAGCAGATAGAAGAATGGCACAAGTACAGTGGAGGCAAAGTGGGAAGAGTTCAAGAAATAATTAAATGTTTATTCCAAAACAGAAAATAATTAGAAGTGCAGAACCTACATAGTAAAACAGCGAGGTGAAGAGATTAAAAAGGTTGGTGAAATGGGAAGATAACAGAGTTAAAAGACAGCAAACCAGTAGGCAATTCTTGAAACAACAAAATTAGGCAGTAATCATGTCAAAGAATTGGCTAAGGATGAGTTTGTGAAGAATATTATTGGTGCAGGGGGACCACTGACTGATGCATCTAAAAATTTCTATTGCTATATCAGAAAACTGAAGGGAAGAGATGGTGCTGAGACAATTATAGATAAGGACGGTTAAGAAGTAACAGAGGATTTAAAAATAAAATAAAAGGAAAGTAACTGGTTTAGTGAGACTTTTAGGGACTATGATACAGGAATGGCAGGAGGTTTATATATATATATATATATATATATATATATATATATATATATAATTAAATAGCAACAGAGCACATGCTCCAGTGGCAATTTCCTGTCACACCCATCTTCCACCTTCCCTGCATCCACTACATTTGCCCTTTACGAATTTTAACTTTAAATTCTTTCAATGTTTTTGCTAAATTATTCATCACTTCCCCTGGCAACCCATCCCAGTCCCTGGGTTATATCAGAAAATTAGTCTCTCTGCACAGTTGGAAAATTTTAAATTAAATATGAAGATATCATGAAGGAACTAAGGAATCTAAAAAAAGTGTAAAAGGGTCAGTATGGATGATATTACTACGGATGTCTAAAAGACAGCAGGATGTAATATTGTACCTAATCTTGAAACAACTATTTAAATTGAGTCCGGATACTTGTTTTTTACCAGATGGTTGGAGAAGTGCAATAGTAGTTCCGGTTCATATAGGAGGGGTGATAAATAGGGTCAAAAACTATAGACCAATCAGCTTCAGATCAGTGGTAGGTAAATTAATGGAGAGATTAATATGCAACAATTTCAGACATGTCTGTGGTGAACATAAGTGGTTTTCAAGTTGGCAACATGGTTTTAGATAAGGATGTTCATGCGAATCGTAGTTAGTAGGCTTTTTGCAAAATATTTCTGATGAAATGGATAGTAGAGCTCAAATTGATAGTATAGCACAAGAGCTCTCAAAGGCTTTTGACAGAGTGAGCCATAAAATGGTGCTAAGTAAAAGGGTGATATGCTGGGTAGAAGAATTCTTTAAAGGTAGGAAACAAAAAGTTAGTTAGTAAATACAGTAGGAGTAGACATAGGAGTTCCACAGGGTAGTGTGTTGGGACTATTGGTATTCATTATTCTATAAATGATTGTATTAATGGTTTACTGTCAGAAGGAAGATTGGTTGCAGATGACCTAATGTTATATAATAGGATTAACCCTTTGACTGCTCTAGACATGTATACACGTGCACCATTGCCGCCCTGTCTGTGCTCCAGACGTATATACACGCGCCGCCTTACCGCCCTGTCTGTGCTCTGGACGTGTATACACGTCCAGCCACTCGGGTCCCTGTGTGCTCTGCGCGCGTTAACGCGCTAGCCTCTTAGAGGCCTCATCATGCAGCCATGTTTCCACCCAGGGTGGTTAGTTGTTTTCCTTATTCGACCCTTGAGCGTTGGCAGCTGCGAACTAATTTGTGTTTCTCTTTTCCTTTTAGTTTTCGCTGAGAAAATGGCACGCCGTCGTGTTTGTACAATGGAAGAAATCATGGAGATTCTTACTAGAAGTGACAATGAATATGATGTCATTGATATGGATCACAGTGATGACCCTTCGACAGGATTTCGAAGTAATAGTACTAAGCCGTGTACATCAGCTAGTGGAAAATGACCATTTGTCTCCAAAAGTGAAAATTCTTCAGAATTTGAAGCTACAGATAGTGAGAGCGAAAGGTGTGGAGTAAGAGAATGCTTTAATGACACGTTTGACCGCATGCGCTTTACGATTAAGCTGCGGGATACAAGTGTGGATTAGGTTAATATTCCAGCAGTTTGTCATTTTTTCTAATATTTCTAACAGAAGTTCATATGATATCTATTGATGATGAGACCTACAGAATCAGTTCACACTATATTTTTGCTATGAAGTGGTATAAAAAGTTCTTTTTCCTCATTCTCGAATACTGTAATATAAATGCTCACTCTCTTCGCCGAGTAGTAACCGGACGAAAAATGCCAGTTGCAGAGTTTGATCTGTCTCTGGTAAGGGGCATCCATAAAATACGTGAGATGTTTTTCCGGATTTCTGGATCCCCCTCTTGTGAGAACTGGTTTGCGTGAGACCACCCCCCCCCTCCCGCCCCTGGAAATTGCCCTCACAATTTTTTGAGACCTTATTTTTTTTTAGGTCTCAACCTTCCAAAGCTGCACTTTTCGATTAAATACCCCCCTAAAATCTACTTTCGCGTTATTTGAAGACCTTTTTTTTTAGCTCTACAGTCCAACAAGACCTCCCTCTCCCCCTTGGTAAGATTTCGCCGGAAACCCCCCCCCCCTTATTTCACCTCACGTAATTTATGGACGCCCCTTGTTGAAGCATATACCAAGAACGAACCTAGCAATTTAAGACGCTCTGATAAAGAATTTCGTCAAGGATTTACTGGGAGACATTTTCAAAATGTCATTCATATTGAAAATTCAAAAAAGAGCACGCCAATGCGTATATGCGCTGTATGTTCAAAACAGAAAGTGCGTCGAGAAACCAATGCAGAACATGTAATGTACCACTGTGTGTTATACCATTTTTCATGGCTTATCACACAAAAAGAATAATTAACCATGGGTAACTGCAGAGTAATAATTATATTACATTTATACGCCTCTAAAACTAAAAATATAAAAAAATATTTTTAACTTGCGAGTGGCGGTCCATAGCCGGGTCAAAAAGGATGGAAAATATGTGCAGATTTTGTGAAAGGTATTTGGAAAGGTATTCTCTCCAGATAAATTACTACGCTCACAAACAAAAAACATTTCAGTTGCTGCAATATCTATTTAGTATATGAAGTACCGCATGTTTGCTTATGCAGACATTCACTTTTAGAGGATCTTTAAACTGAAAAACTTTAGATGTTATATTAACAGCATTTATTTTGTATCTGGTGTTTCAAATCGCAGAGCGACAGCAGACGAACGTCACACACAACGCTCCAGACGTATTCAGTACACAGCGGTCCGGTCGAACGCGGCATTCCAGCGCAGGTAAACAGCTTAGGAGTAAACAAAGCAGCACTCAGCGAGAGCTCGGCCGGCCGAACCATAGCAGTTAAAGGGTTAAAGTGTTAGAGGACTATAAACTGTTGCAGGGTGACCTACATCCCACATGGGTGAGTCAACATGGGATGAAGTTAATGCAAAGAAGAGCCAGCTTATTAGGAACACAGATAAAAAGCTAAAGATTGATTATGATTATAAAATGGGGAAGGAATTGCTTACTGAAGACTCTAAATAAATACTTTGGCATAATATTCGATAACAAACTTAACTGGGCAGAACACATTGGACAGGTAATAGGGTAAGGGTTCAAAATCCTTAACCTGTTGGAAAGGGTGATGAGGGGATGTACTAGAGAAGTAAGGGAATTGGAATATAAAACTTGGTAAAGCCATTGCTTGCAGTGTAGTTTGGGATCCACATTTTAGGTATCAAATACAGGAGATGGAGAGGGTGCAGAGGAGGGCTGCCAGATTTGTCTTTGGAAATTACCACAAAACACAATTGGTAGCCAATATGATAAAGGAGCTGGAGTGGGATTCATTCAAAGATAGAAGGAGGATTAAGAGAGGCATAGGAGTGTACAAAGCATAAATTGGTGATAATTCACGTAAGGATATTGGTGGGAGAATTAAAGGATTTGTGTAAAAGGTAAAGATGGCCATGACCACACTTGATTTGACTGGCACTTGATATCAGGCATAAGGGTGTGGGAAAATTTTCTTTTGCAGGAATTGGAATAAACTGCCAAGAGAAATGATGAATAATTTACCAAACACACTGAAAGAATTCAAATTAATAGATGGTAAAAGTCAGTGGGAAGAGGGTAGGAGATAGACAGGTGTGTAGGAAATTTCCACCGGAACAAATACATTCTTATTTATTTGGAAATTGGTAGTAATTGTTATAATATTGTAGAAAATAAAATTATTAAAATGTTTCAGAGTATTATAATGTTAATACTCTTGAACTGCTAGTCAATACTAAATCATTGCCAATTTTAAAAACATACCAGATGAAAGAATTAAAACAAAACTTTGGTGCACCAGAACAAAAATCACAGGAATGACAGGAAAAATTAAACAAGATATAAAAAGGCCAAGAAAAAGCTACAGAAAATATTGGGTAAATGATTTATGCTGATTTATGGACAGAAAGCAGATGGATGAATGGAAGAATTAAGAGAAGTTTTTAAAGCAACTGAACAACAAACTGAGAACTTCGAATAAGAATTCAAAGAGTGTCAGAATAGGCAACAATAGGCATTGCGAAATGAATTAAATTAGATCAAAGAAAATACGGAATTGAATGTAATTGCTGTCAAAAAATATGTGGCAATAAAGGAAGAAGTTTTGAAACAGATATATATATAAGAATACTAATGGGTTGGAAGGATTAATAACAAAAATTAAATTTTGAAGAAAAACACGATGGGATCAAATTATACTTCAGCAAAATAGTTCATGAAAGAGAGGGAGAATGCAATGAGTAGTATTGGCTCAATAAATCAAAAAGTGATGGCTTTGGCTGACAAATTAACAACTGTGGCAGATGGATAAAGATAGTAGATAATAAAGTACAGGGATAAATTAGAGTTTTAGAACAGCAGGAGGAACTAAAATAAACAAAATTAAGCTGAGAAATAAATAAAATAGTACATCAATGAATCGAGAATGTAGGTTGCAGCAATCTAACCAACAATAATCAACTAAAATTGTCAGAAATAAAATATGCACTGAGAAGTTGTGTGATTTCAATAGTATTTGTGAATGCTGGTAGAAATGACTTACCACCAAACTGGCCATGTATACACAAGAACTAGTTTGTTAAAAGCATGTTTTAAGGTGATGCCTTTGCTGCTATTTCGAGACAAATATTGGTCCAACGGGCTGCAGAGGAAATTGAAAAGTGACTTCTTAACTAGCATATATTGCTGCAAACAGAGATGCAAAAGAGATTTGGGAGATGAGTATTTAGATGTATCGAAGATAGACATATTGCTTTAGAAATTACTGAAGGTGATAGAAGACAGCTTATAGTCAATCTATAGAATCACAGTGATGAATTTATAGGTGCAGTTGAAAGACTAGAAAAGCAGAATGTTTCATCAGAGCAAGGTACAGGAAGCAATAAAGATCATGAATATTTGAATGTGAGAAGAAATGACCATAATAATAATTATAGGATGAATAATACACTACCAAGGGAAAATTTCAGAATATACAGAGGACCCATGATGGTATACGGAAAATAGAGAATAAACGTGAGGCATTTTGGAAGGAAGACATTAAGAAACAATTAACTGTGGAAGAACTTCTCAAATATTGGAAATATTTGGTATGGCCAATAAAGAAAAATGTATGGATATTCATGCAATTAATAACTATAATTGGCTAGAAGGAGAAATATCTGATATGGATAGAATTGAAAGAAGGTACGAAGAGGAGGAATATGAGTCTCATAAAGAGAGAGTAGGTCAAGTAGCAGTGGAATGTATATAAGCAGGAGACTGCAATCCAGAAGAAAGCTGACAACAGATAATCAGACAGTAATAGTGTACATAAGGACGCAGAGGAATTCAGAACAAGTAATGAGAAGGAGGAGTAAAGTCAGATAGTGAGGGGAAAAAAATATGGATACAACGATGAAGATATAGTATTATCCGCGGGGTTAGGAGTGAAATTAATGGAAACTAGTATTAGGGAAGTAAGCATAGCTGCACAGGACATCGAATATAGGACTATGACTTACCAGTATGTAAATGAGAAAAGTGAGGAGCTGATAACAGTAGAAGATTGTTAGTTAGCTTTCAATTTTTTATTATTATTATTGCTTTATGCCTCATTGATGTCATGGTGATAAGAAGAGGGATGGGACTGGGGATAAGGAACAGGAAGGAATTCTACCATGGCCTTTTGAAGGAAGCATATTTAAGCATCCACCTGGAGTGATTTGGGGAAACTTTGGAAAACCCAAATTTGGATGTCAGGATGGTGATTCAAACCGGCTTCCTCCCTAATGTGAGGCCAGAACATTAACCATTCAGCCACCATGCTTGGTCCAAATAATATACTGAAAATCAAGGAATATATGTTCAGAATGCATGCAGTGAGAGAATATTTGAATGGTAACAACAGAAAAAAAGATTTGCTGTAAGAAAAAAAGGCTGGGAGTTGTAAGTGAAGATGATTGACAAGTATCAATTAATGTTGAGATATTTTGTCTTGAAATTCATGCATTAGTGGATACTGGGTGAGATGTAACATCCGTTTATGAATCGCTGTGCTGGTATCAGGTCAAAGAGAATAAGATTACAAAGGTTCCAGTTAGTGAAGTGAAGATTGTTAGTGCTACAAAGAAATTAATTAAAATTGTGAGAAGACAAATCTTGCTGCAGTTGAACAATTGTTGGATTAACAATGAACTTCCATGTTTAGTCATTCCTGATTTTGGTACAAATCCTTATTGACTTAAGATTGGCAAATTCCCAAACTAATGTTGTATGCTGCGTGGTACCTGTAGACCTGTAGACTAGCAATTAAAGAGCATTTCAATAAAACATTAAACGATGAGGACTGGAGCACTTTATAAATTAAAATGGGTAAACAATAAATTCAATTACTTTCACCAGACATTTTTGGAAATTTAAGAGAGGTGTCTACCTACAAAACTAGTACCAATTGGTCAAAAAGGAGTAAACAAGAACTGGATAACAGATGGTATTAAAATATCTTGCAGGCATAAAAAGGAACTGTATGTAAAAGCTAGGAATACTGATAATATGCTTCTCTAACAACATTACAAAACATGCTGTAGAATTTTAACAAAAATAATTAGAGAAGGTAAACATTTCACTATAAACAGTGAGATTAATATTTAAGATCATAAGATAAAAAGTGTTTGGAACATTATTAAAAGAGAGACAATAGTATCACCCTCTGAACATAAACGTATACCACATGTTTAAATATTAAGGATAAACATGTAAATGACCCCTCTTATGTTGGAAGTGCTTTTAATAACTACTTCTTAACAGTTGCTGAAAAAAATAAAAGGAAAATGTATTGGGAATATAGATGCTATAATAGTACGTAAATCCTTGTAACCAAAAACAGAATCTATGTCTCTATTTCCCACCAATCAAAATAAAATTGAAAAAAATATTAAATCCCTCAAAAATAAAAAGTAATTTGGTTAGGATGAAGTTTCAACCAATATACCAAACAGCATTAGTAGAGTTATTAGTCATATTTGTAATAGTTCTTTTGAAGAAGGTATCTTCCCTGACTCACTCAAGAAGTTAATAATAAATCACTTTATAAAAAGGGTGATACCTCAAAGACTGAGAACTACAGACCCATATCACTTCTATCAGCATTTTCAAATTTTTTTGAAAAAGCAGTGTACAGAAGGGTGTATGTACATCTATGAAAGAATAATCTACTGAGTAATAAGCACATTATGGTTTTAGGCAAAATGTTTCAACAGATTCAGGAATTTTTGCTTTTTTAAACAACATCTCCTAGGTAAACTAGAACACTATGGAGTTAGTGGTAAGCCAGGACTTTGGTTTAAATCATACCTAGAAAATAGAAAGCAATGTGTATCATTTAAAGATATTAATACAGGAGAGGTTGTAAACTCAGAATGGTGTATAGTTAACTGTGGTGTGCCTCAGGGTTCAATTCTTGGTCCTCTGCTGTTCTTAATTTATATAAATGATCTCCCACATATACTAGGTGATAGTGAATACATGGTGCTCTTTGCAGATGATACTAGCTTATCATTGAAACATCAATTAGTATAAAACCTTGAAAACACAGGAAATGTTGCTCTAAAGAAAATTAATAGGTAGTTTAGTGCTAACAAATTAATACTTAATATAGAAAAGACACAGTTATTTCAATTAATTACAAAAAATAAAACAAAGGACAGCTATAATGTGATATTGGAGGGAAAACCAATCATTGAAAGCAGTTTCACAAAAATTCCTTGGTGTATATAGAGATAACATATTATACCGGAAGCATTATATTCAACAACTACTTAAAAATCTGAATTCAGCAACATTTTCACTATGGGTTGTATCTAGAATAGCTAATACAGAAACGAGAAAGGTTGTATATTTTTCATATTTTAACCACCTGCTCACTTATGGTATCTCTTTCTGGGGAAGCTCTTCACAAGCACAGAGGATATTTAAATCACAAAATCGTGCTGTAAGAATTATTTGTGGAACAAGCCCATGGATGTCCTGTAGAAATCTATTTGGAAATCTATGTGTACTTATGATGCCAGCACAGTATGTATACTCCCTACTATCATTTGTAGTGGAAAGTCCCAAACACTTCAATCTTGATGCTGACATACATAGCCATAATATTAGGAATACTGACAGATTTTTAATTAAACTAAGGAAAAAGGAAACTGCTTTATGCAATATAAATTGCAAGGAAAGGGAAAAATGACTCATCACTCACCAAAGTTGAAGGCAGTGACAGGAGAAGAACATATATCACAAACACACAAATGTACACAATATTTCGGTTATTAAACCTTATTCATGTTGGAGAAAATGAGTCATGAGGCTCGGGAGGTGTGCACATGCCGAAGGTTGCTACATGACTGGGTGGATTATCAATATGGTGGTGGGACTGAGATTTTGCATATAAATATGTAAATTGCAGATGGTGGTAGAAATAATAATATAC
The DNA here is from genome assembly GCA_031002005.1 of Vandiemenella viatica. Taxonomy (NCBI): domain Eukaryota; kingdom Metazoa; phylum Arthropoda; class Insecta; order Orthoptera; family Morabidae; genus Vandiemenella; species Vandiemenella viatica. The sequence goes on along the minus strand of CM061921.1, from coordinate 127,200,461 downwards.
CATAAAGAGGGTGGGGGGAAATTAAGTAAATAAATATGGTTGTATAAATTTTGAAAAATAAATAAATAAAAATAAAATAAGGTAATTAGTTAAATGACGGTAATTCTACTACTAATAATGAGTGATGTGTCAAGGAAAGGAATATTATTGGTGATTGAGGCTGGGTGGGTGTTTGGTATATTGTTATTTCTACCACCATCTGTGATTTACATATTTATACACAAAATCTCAGTCCCACCGCCATATTGATAATCCACCCAGTCATGTAGCAACCTTCAGCATGTGCACACCGCCCGAGCCTCATGACTCATTTTATCCAACATGAATAAGGTTTAATAACCGAAATATTGTGTATATTTGTGTGTTCATGATATATGTTCTTCTCCCATTGCTGCCTTCAACTTTGGTGAATAACAGCATTTTAAGTAATTGAGTGGTTATCAGTAATTGGTAATGTTACTGATAGTGTTAATAAGTGCATGTACTGTTCCATATATATAGTAACTAACATGATAAATAATATGTAGTTGCAGATTGCAGTGGAAACTTCTTATGATAACTGGTCTGTAAGAAATTAATTAGTTATTATATGCTGGTAACAAGTGTATGCAATGTTCCACATCTGTAGTAACTAACATGGGATTGTATTTGCAAATTACAGTGGATATTGATTCTACTAATGGGTAGCTAACTTATAATTGCTGTTCCACATTCCGAGACTGTTCTCGCATGGGATCAAAGTGAACGTATCTATCAATCAAGTTTAACAATAAATTTTCATCTTTAATAAGATGTCTGTCACATACATCAGGGAATTAAAACTTCTACAGATTAAGCAACTGATTTCTTAAGATATTTATGAATGAATTAACCTTTAATTTTCCATCAATTAATATATATGCCGAGAAACTGCACACATAAATAGCCAAATACATAAATAGAAAATAAGAGAAAGTGTTAGCGTTTATAGACAATGGCACAGAAATGTTTTATACCTAGAAATTGTACTTTATCAACTAAATATTCTATTCAATACTTCCTCAGAACAAATATCAAAATTGCTTAATTTTCTCCAAATCAAATTAAAAGTTAATAGCTAACAGCTTATAAGGTATCCAAGAATCCGTGAACCATATGTAATGTAAGAATGTGATTACACTTATTCTTTCATTGTATTAGATTATTCTGTTACTATACTATACCCTTGTACAGTTATTGCTACGTTTCGACCACACGCCTTCTGCTCAAACATACTTTAAATATTTGGATGTTGTGTATCTTATCTGCTGGTTGACAACAAAATCAGTCATTAGTATGTTATTATTAACTACTTTCAATAATAATCAAATCAAGGTATAGATTTAAATGGGGATACATTTCATCTTTATTTAAATTAATGATTTGCCATATGCATTTATTGCGTGTATTGTAAATTTTTTACCACAATTAAAGTTTATACATAAAATCTTGATTTTGAATATTATATTATAAATCTATTATATGTAAGGTCTGATTTCTTCATTGTTTTAAAATGGATAGCATCATTGACCAGGTAAATACAATTGCAGTTTGTTATCAGTGACATGTAGTCCTTGTAATATTTGGAATGTTATGTTGAAAATGAGCATTACGGAAACAATAATCATAGTGACATCTTACTCATACTGTGTTAATACCACAGAATTAAGCACAGTTTTCTGATGCAGATATTTAATTAGTTCATCATGAGATCAAAGCGACTATCATAAATCTCATTGGTTTCAGCATTCAGGTTTTCCCATATTTCCAGAATATCCTCTGTTTACAAACGTGCAGCTACTCTGTAAACATCTAAAATATGTTTCATCTCTGAAGTTGCCTTAGATTGACATATTGGTTAAGGTGGTATATACATACCCAGAACAAAGCAGGAAGATGTAGCTGTAGCAAGCGATGAAGCGCAGAGAAGGAGTGCATGGTTATAATTGAATTCTCCTTGCATTATTGCACTAACTGACACTGCAAATATTGACACACAAACTGCAGCCACTATCGCCTGCACCTGTAGCAGGAAAAAGTGAAATGTTTTGAAAGTATAATTCATTGTTGCTAGTCACACTGACTTCAAGAATTGAAAATCCGAAACAGAATAGCAAAGTTCACCACAAAATTTTATCATTCTTCATAACTACACTTTTACATCAATATCTTTGCTATAATAACAGTCTTCATTCATTCATTCATTTTATTTAGTCCCATATATCATTTACATACAATAAATTATATAATGAATTAGGGCAAGTCAAAGGTACATTAGGTTCTATATTGCTAAGTAGATTCCATCTTGCTTAGCAATTTAATGCCTTAAGTTAATTTTTACTATATTTATACTCATTCTCTACCCATAACGGTTATGTCAGTCCCTTACTTTTCATACATTTGTATTATACAGTTACTTTTTCTTTTTACCTTATTTTATAGATAAATATCTGCTAAGATACAATATATAATTATAACTGTTTAAACAAAAAAGAAAATTATTCATGTCATTCTTTCCTTTTCTCCATTATGTAAATACTCCTTGATTGAGTAGAAGGCTTTATCACACAAATACTCTTTAAGCTTGTGCTAAAGTGATATCAGCTGGATTGTATCATGGTCAAACAGAGATTCGGAAATCAAGTTTTGGAATGAAAAGCATACACAGGATCAGACATAAACTCTGACCATAACCTCATAATTATGGAGTACAGGCTAAAATTCAAGTGAATAAAGAAGCAATACAAGCATGACCAACTGAAAGTGAATAAACTGAAACAATCTATCACAAGATAAAAGTTGGTTGAAATGGTAGATGTGGGTCTAAGAAGTAACTCCTCTGAAAGGAGCTAAACTGAGGATGAATAGAATAGATTAAACACCGAAATAATGAAAGATGGCAAAGAAACATTAAGCTTTAGGGAACAGGCCACCCAAAAACCTTGTATCACAGAAGAAATTTTGGAGTTGATGGATCACATACTCAGGATGAGCAAACAGACATTTTAGAAATCAAATAAGAGGGAAATGCGGAAAAAAAAGGTTACAAGAAAAATGGGAACAAGTGGAAAAGGAAATGAACATAGGTAAAGTAGATGTGGCCTAACAGAAGATCAAACAGAATTTTAGAAAAATGAAGAAGAGATGTATAAAAATTTAAGCTACTGGTGGGGAAACCTTTTTAAACTCAAACGATAGAGCTAACTAATGGAAGGAATACACAGATATGGGTTGATTTGAACAACAGTGTACTGGAAAAAGAATGCGGTGTTGACATTGATGATGTAGATGATCCTGTTTGAGAACAGAATTTGATAGAGCTTTGAATGGTTTGAAATCAAATGAGGCAGTTGGAAAAGCACGAGTTGAAAAATGTGAGAATTATCGCACTTTAAGTCTAAAATCACATGCTTCAAAATTACTGACCAGAATAATCTAAAGAAGAATGGAAAGTGTAGTAGAAGAGATAGTAGCTGGGTTTAGAAAAAAACGCTGTACAAGAGAAGCGATTCTGGCCTCAAGATCAAAACTTGAGCGATGGATCAAGAAAAACAAAGATACTGTACTTTTATTTTTGTTTGTTGATTTAGAAAAAATCTTTTCATAATGTTAGTTGTGAGAAAATATTAAATTTTTTAAAGAAGTCTGGTTTAAAACACTGAGATATAAGAGTACTTTACAATATTTATAACAATCAAGCAGCTATAAAAAAATTATAGAATCATGAGAGACACACATCAGTTAAAAAGGGTGAGAGAAGGCTGTAGTCTATCCCCATTAATATTCAACTCGTATATAGGAAGTGAAAGGAAGATTTTAATATGACAAATATGTTCAAGGAGAAAAAAATCAGTATGCTATGATTTGCTGGTGATATTGCCTTGCTAGCAGAATATGTTGAGGATATTGAGAAGTTATTGGACATTATGAATAAAACACTGAAGGATGATTTTTGACTAAATATAAAACAAAACAAATAAAAGTGATGAAATGTAGCAGAAATGTTACCAATAATAGTAGATTAATATAAAAATAGGGTCGGATGCAATAGAAGAAGTTAGAGAATTTTGCTAATTATGGAAGTGAAATTAACTGATGGCCAAAGCAGGAATGATGTTAAATCCAGAATAACACTAGTAAAAAGATCCTTCATGAAAGAGAGAAATCTTTTGGTTTCAAATATTGATCTAGGAATTAGAAAGAACTTTTTAAAACTTTATGTGTGCAGCATAGCACTTTATGGAAGCAAAGAAAGGACTCTAGGAATGCCAGAAAGTAGGAAAATTGAAGCATTTGAAATGTGATTCCATAGAAGGATGCTGAAAATTAAGTGGACAGATAAACTACGAAATGAACAAGTTTATGATGGGTGAGGAAAGAAGTTTCTGGAAGAGTCTTACAGTAAGAAGAAATGAGATGGTAGGTCATATTCTGAGACATTAAGGCCCGGTTAATTTGTTAGTGGAAGGAACAGTCAAAGGTAAGAACTTTAGAGGTAGACAGAGATTAGAATATATGGAGCAGATAATTGAGAGCATGGGTTGTATGTTGAGTTTGAAGAGGTTAGCGTATGATAGGAAGGGATGGAGGATTGCATGATAGCTGATGACAGCAAAAAAAATAAAAAAATGAGAAGGTATATAGACACGTACATAACACATTAGCACATATATTTTTTTTATAGCTAAGCATCTGTTCAATAAAAGGTGGTACTCTTATGAATTCTTTCATTTCTCCATCTGACAGCATGCCTGTCGGTATTTGTCTGTGAAACCATTATATTAGAATTTAGTACTTGCTATCCTTCACATGATTATAACATGAAATATGAAAAAATCATGGGGGTAAAAATAATTGTAGGGAATTTGTTGAGAGTTCGAGGAAAAATGGATATCAAATAAAGATGATAACCTGCCAACTATCAAAATGTTTTACTTTTTCTTTCTATTCCACGATATGTTTGAATATTCTGTTGAGAACAATATAAAAAACTAATTTTCCTACGGTATATTTCTAAAACTACGTTTATGAATATTCTTTCAAATTTTACAGTGATAAGTAGGTTCTAAACATTTCAGAAAACATAAGCAATTGTTCTGAAGTTATGGTTTTTGCAAAATAAGTAAATCACTAATAATTTAAGTGAAAAAATTTGCACTTAAATAGAAAATGGCGCATGCACACAGAAATCTAAGGAAACTTGTCAGATTTTGAAGTAGATTTATCAATTATTAAGACATAATACTCAATAATTGTACATGAGATAGCACAGAGATCTTTAGGACAGTGCCAGATATTGATGAAATGCAATACAATAAGTCCTCAGCATTTTACTAAGTGGTACTACCATGCTCATATTTATCTGAACGATCTGAATCACTCGTCACTAAATTTCCTCCCAAACCTTATTCAACCCTTTCTACACATCTGCATAAACAATACTATACCCTGGTAAAGTCAGTAAATTAATACACACACACCTCACATAAAAGTCATATATTTTAACATATTCGATATACAAATGAAAATAAGGACTATAATTTGTCAATAAAAGTGTAATGCAGACATTGAATGCACTTTTTTTAATTTTTAAAAACATTTATGAGAAATTATGTGTCCTGCTGTATTTGAGTAGTTTTTCACTATTTTTTTGGCACAACAGTTTTAGCAAATAGACTAGACTAGATAATTTAGCTGTTTGCTCAAACTGACTGAATCATAAGATCCACATATAACCATTTATTTTTCGCAATGGTCTTTTGGGCTTGTTGTGACACCACACTTGTTTTGTGAGCTGTTAACGCTAGAGGTTGGCATTTGGAAAGTCACATGTTTGACTCCCGGTCTGGCCATTCTGATTTCGATGTTTCATTGTTTTGTGAAACAATTCCAAGCGAATGCCGGAATGGGTCTCTCAAAAGGCGATGGTCACATTCTTTGCCGTTCCTTTCCCCAATGCTACTCAGGTCCTAACAAAATAAAAACTTTATTATGTCTTCAAAGATTTCAACTTCATTTTGCAGTAGTTGTAATGACTTCTTTTTTTTTTTTTTTTTGCTGTATAGTTTAGATTGGTGAATATCATTCAATAATTTCCTAACAGTTTTAATTATATTCCAGGAGACTGTTAAGATCTCTGTTATAAAACTTCAGTAACTGATTTAAGTGATTAGATTGAAATTGCTATACATTTCTAGATCAAGAAATTTATCTGTTCTGACAATAATTTTACCTTAACTTCACTTGGGTATAACCAAGCGCGTTGGATGAGTGGTAACGCTTTGACCACGCATTCGGGAGGAGACAGTTTTGAACCCCCCTCCGGCCATTCAGAATTGAGTTTGCCATATTTTCAACAAACCACTCCAAGAGAATGCAGGGATGGATCCTTCAAAAAGCTATGGTCAAATTCCTTCCCGTTTCTTGCTACAAGTCCTTTGCCTCCTCTAGTGACCTCGACGTTAATGAGGTGTAAAGCCATAAGCATACCGAAACATGGGCTTCCATTTCCGAGTTAACAGTAAGCCTTGGAATCTGTATTTTTCTTTTCATGAAATCAATGAAATTTGTACTTTTAAGTAGATTTGTCAGTAATTTTGAGGATGCCATGATCAACGAAATCCATGTTTTGATTTTCAGGGAGTCAATGAAATAATTCCAAGCTAACAGAGGACTAGTTCATACGCAAATAACGTGGAAGAATTCCTTTCCAATCCTTGGTAAATAGTCTTTTTTGGGGCATTGTAAAATATATCACAAAGTTTTAAAGACTCAATTTGTAAAGAACAAACAATCCAAAAATATGCCTAATCTTAGAGATATGTGAATCCTCTCCGTTCTTTTAACTTCTCAATTGGTGTATGATGTGATTTTAGTGACCAAAAGTATAGTCAACACAAGGCGTACATTACAATTCATCAAAACCACTCATATGTGAAGCTAGGCTCGAACCGGGACAACTTGAGCGCTAGCCATCAGGCTTCCGGGTCGGCAGTCGCACCCGCGACAGAGGCCTACAACAGACGGCTGCTGAGGGGACAACAACATTTAAATACATGTTTGTGAGACTAGCATTACTTTTCCTTGTTCTCAATTTCCTGTATATTCTTCCGATCTTTAATTATCACAAACAATAGTAAGAAAATTTAAAAACAGTTGCTCATCATTAATGTTCCGAATTAGTATCAACTTGTAAAATTTTCCCACATGAATAGCTTCATTCTGTGTTGTGGTTTACCAGATGACTGGCAACAATTTTATCCTGAGCAACAGCGCGAATTCTTTACGGGATACCCTCAGAAGAGCCCACCGTAATATTAACATTAGTAAAGAGTGCAAAGTTTGTCTACAATAATGAGAAAATGATCCAATGATTTCACGCGTGCCCGCTATCAAATGCAGTAGGTTGTTAATTACCGGATGTTGTTATTGTCTGTCCTTGGACATTTACCAATAGTTTTTTTTTTGGTAAGATCAGCCAACGAACGTTTCATTTTGTCATTTGATTTTAAACAGCAGCAGCCAGAAAATTTTGCTATCACGATAAAGCAATATCTATTTTTTGTTTCTTTGCCTGCTTATAAAGCCCCATTTAAATGACAAATGTGACTAACACATGTAAAATTGTTTTTGAGCTATTTGACTCTCATAGTTTTTTGTTTTTGTTTTAGAAGGAGTATTCAGTACACTTTAAGCATCTTTTGATAATAATGATAGTTGAAAATATTTTTTTTATGCTAATTACTGTCTACTCAGACTGCCATGACGACACATTATTCCATCGACAACAGTAATTAATAATAAGTTTTTCCGTATTTCCTAAATAAGTTTAATAAATAAAATTTAGGGCTGTGCTAAAAGAATATTACATAAGGGCTGTGCTGAAAGAATATTACATAAGGGCAAACAGTCCGAAGAGCGTACTTCAAAGATCTGAAATTATTTGTCATCTCCCTCAGTTAAAACTATCTTTACCCAGAAATGTGATAGATGATCGGTATAACATCTTCGTTTCTTTTGGTCCAAGGGTTGTTCAAAATTATAATTTGTTTGGAAACAGTAACTTTTGCGACACGTAATTTCTCTTAATCGCTTTAAAAACCTAAACAGTGCATTTAATGTCTGTACAACACATTTACTGACGAAATATAGTACATTTTATCGTTTGTTTAACGAAAATGTTAAACTACATCACTTTTTATGAGGTTTGATTGTCGCAATTTTGTATATTCCCTTGACTTTACCACCTACAGAGTATAGGACTGTCTATGCAGATGTGTAGAAAGGGTTGAATTAAGGTAGGAGGAAATTTAGTGATGAATAGGGTTCGGATCTTTAGGAAAAGTCATATTTTTTTTCCTGCCTTCTTTTGAGCTGAAATGCAGAAATAAACACTGATTCAACGTTTCTGATTGTATTTAAATGTATTTATGTAGCCTATAAATGCATATTGGGCCATTTTCCTAATTATGGTCATATTTCAGCAATTTTTATGGTCATATGGTCATATTTTGAGGAAAAAACTGGTAATTTTTGATAGAAGTTGTAGATGAAAATAAATTAAGAAAATTATTCAGAGAAATATATTCCTGTTATACATTGGAGATAGAAACGAAACTAATTGTAACCAAATTGTTCAGAATTCACCAGTCAAGAATTAAAGTTATAAATTATTGTCACTCTCTAAACGTTAATGTTCCGCCCGCTTTTTAAATTCGACTATGCAGCAGCAGCATGCCTGTGTCGAGCCGCGTCAATCAATGTCTCACTTCCGACGGTATCGCGGGAATTGAGTCCACTGCAGTGACCCACCGATGAGTTGAGAGGAATCAATTGTCTTCCTATGATTCAGTACGGCGAAACTTCTGCTTAACGGGAAACCCGTCCCTACCTGGGTCAGGTATTCCCCACATACCAGACTCTCCGCGTCGAAACAAGCACAAAGCCTTCAGCCACTCACCCACTGTCACCAATGCTTTTGAAAATAATCCTGAACCAGTGTTAAATCTGCAGTGGATCAGTGAGTACCACCATGCCCGAAAACAAACTTTCTGAAAGTGTAAAGTTACGTAAAGGAATCTGGAGAGGAGTATTTTAGCACAGATGAAAGAGTTCTTTTCTGTAAATTATGTGAAACTAAAGTGAATGCAACAAAGCGATTTCATGTGCAGCAGCACTGCAATACATCAAGACACAAGAATAACGTAATACGACATTCAACTCGACAAAGCAAACAGCGACTTTTCTTGGATACATCTACAGCTTCGTCGTATTCCAAATTATCAATTTTTTCTAAATAACTCTGTGAAATGATGGTATCAGCCAACATCCCACTTAATAAAGTGAACAATGAGCATTTCAATCGTTCTTGTAGAAATACACAACACAGACGATTCCAACCGTATCAACATTGAGGAAGAACTATTTACCGTCTTGTTATGAAAATGTATTGCAGGCAATCAGAACTAAGATAGGCACCAATAAGATCTGGGTATCAATGGATGAAAGTACTGATGCTTGTGGGAGATACATTGTAAATGTTATCGTTGGAACCCTACTTCTGACAGACCGGGTGGATATATTTTTACTGGACTGTGAAGCTATTGAATCAGTAAAACCATTCAACAATTGCCGTCCGTTTCGACAACGCCATGAAACTGTTAGGAGGCGGTGAAGTTAAGCGATAACATGTCTTACTATTTGTGACCGACGATGCGCCGTACATGGTAAAGGCTGGGAAATGTCTGAAGATGTTGTATCCTTCGATGGTGCATT
>CM061921.1:126174837-126534602 GCA_031002005.1 Vandiemenella viatica | reverse complement strand
ATTTCATTTAAATATGTTGAGTTATTAAGGCGTGATTGATTCCAGAAGTACATCCAAACACACATCAGAACTTTTTCATTTTCTCATTTATAGATATATAGATTGACATCTCAATAATATACTTTTGGTTAGTTTAAAAATATTATTCGTTATTGGGTCGGTTCAACAGTCATAGACAATTCTCATTACTTTTATTTGTAACGCTGATTGTATGTAGTATTTAACATTAATATATACACCGAAACGATATTCATAACGTACTGCTATCATTTTATAAGCGATTCCAACCTAGTAGTATTCCTGTCAAAAACTTAACAATTACCAAATTTCTATTTTAAATTATCAAGGCGAGATTCCAATGAAGGAAGATGTAAATCCATCTTGGGTAAGACGAGAGAGATGTCCGAAGTAAAATGAAAGGAAATATACAGGCGAGTTGCGTTAAAGGTCTATTTAATCGTTAGGGTAAAATAGAATGTTATTACTTGCTTTACGTATCGCATATGAGTATCATAGAAACCGATGGGGTAAATAACATTTATTCGATGTCAACAGTATGGAAAATATCTATCGTCATGAAAGGTCCATAAAATAGTAAATTTTTTCACTTTTGCTGCAAGTAGTACAATTACTTAACAGTTCTGAGACTTAAAAGCCTTCATTGGGAAGCAAATCTGACCGGTATCGTGGTTTGTTTGGTTTGCGTCCTCGCGAATACGGGCGAGTTGCGTTATAGGTCCATTTAATCCTTATGCTAAAATAGATAGAAATTACTTGCTTTACGTGTCCCATATGAGTATCATAGAAACCGGTGGGGTACATAACGTTTATTCGATGTCAACACACTGCAGTATGGAAAATGTCTATCGTCAAGACAGGTCAGTAAAATAGTAACATGCTTAAAAAGTAGATTTTTTTCACTTTTGTTGCAAGTAGTACAAATACTTAACAGTTCTCAGATTTAAAAGCTTTCATTGGGAAGCAAACTTGACTGGTAGCTTGGTTTGTTTGGTTTGCGTCCTCGCGAATACGGGCGAGTTGCTTTATAGGTCCATTTAATCGTTAGGATAAAATAGATTGAAATTACTTGCTTTACGTTTCCCATATGAGTATCATAGAAACCGCTGGGGTAAATAACGTTTATTCAAAGTCAGCAAATGGCAGTATGGAAAAAGAAAAACTAACGGATAGTTTAGTTACTTCGTTTTCTGTAGTTGCGAGGTCCATTTTTACCATGTATGTTGAATGGATTGTACCTGTTTGCTGCTGATGGTATCTAGTGGCGGAATTATGAAGTACTGAAGTCACCGCCGACCTGAGGTTTGTTGGACTTATTAAGCAACTTTTCCACACTCAAATTATCTAAGATAATTAAAATATAAAATAAGAATGGGTAACTAGATCAGTAAGTGAATTGTCAACGGAGCGTGTGCTCCATCGCAATTTTAGTTAAAGCAGTGAGGGAGCCAGTTTCCAGTGATGATGGGGTCAGGACTGTGCCTTTTTTAGGTTAGGGGCTGCTGGTGAAGGGACAGAAATAGATGATCAAAGTGATACTGATTGCAGATTCGCAATGGGGAAAGTCACAGATATTATAGAAATAGTTGAAATGGCTGAAACAATAACTGACTGCGGTAAAAGTGGGAAAGAGGAGATAAATTCTGAAAATGTAAAGCCAGTACAAGGGTTTTAATGGTAAACTGTAGAAGTATAATGAACAAAGTAATCGAATTTGCAAACTTAATAGAGATGAACGAACCACAAGTAATAATTGGGGTAGAGAGTTGGTTAAAAAAAGTAGTACTAGACAGTGAGGTTTTTCCTGATGGTTACACAGTGTACCGCAGAGATAGAGGAGCAATTGGTGGACGAGTCTTCATACTAGTTAGCAAAAACTACCACAGTTCACTGGCGTTCATAGATCAAGACCATGAGTTACTTGGGGTAGATTTCTGGGGTAATAAAAAAGAAAAAATCAGAGTGTTGGCTGTTTACCGCAGTGGAAGAATGACAGAAGAGGATGAGGCTCTTGGGGAGAAATTAAATTCATACTCAGATTTCAGAGGTGAGAATAGAATGATCATCATCGCCGGGGATTTAAATTTACCAGGTGTAAACTGGGAAGGGAATAAGGTAAATAACACAAGGGAACAATGATTTGGAAATACCTTAATAAGGGAAGGAGGATTTACACAAGTGGTTGAGCAAAACACTAGGGGACATAATATTTTGGATATATTTCTAATTAAGCCCGATGAAAACCTTTTGAGGTATCAAGTAACTGAAGGAACAAGTGATCATGAAGCAGTTCTGATGGATATTAGAGGATTCAGTAAACCAGCAGCCAAAATTGAAGGGGAAAATAGGTACAATTATAAAAAGGCACAGGCTTAAAATTTGAAGAGATATTTCAGAGAACAATTCAGCAAATGGATGAAAGGCTCAGGTACAGTAGAGTCAAGGTGGGAAGAGTTCAAGGAGATAATAAGAAAGGGGAAAGAAAAATTTATTCCAAAGCAGAAAATAAAGAGAAGTAGAGAACCTATGTACTATAATAGGGAAGTGAGTTGGTTAAAGAGGTTAGTAAGAAAAGAACATAACAGAGTTAAGAGACAGCAGGGTAGTAGGGAATATTTAAAAAAAAAACTAAACAAGGACTTAATAACAGCAAAGAAGATGGCTAAAGATGGGTTTATGAAGAGTATTGTCAGTGCAGGAGGACCATTGACTAATGAATCTAGAAATTTCTATGGCTATATCAGGAAACTGAGGGGAAGGGAGGGTGTAGAGATACTTATAGATAAGGATGGAGAAGAAGTTACTGACGATTTGAAAAAGGCAGAGATTTTATGTAACTGGTTCAGTGAAAGCATTAAGGGACAATGAATCAGAAACAGGAGGGTCTAATTCGGAGAACGAGCTTAACAACACAATTAGAAATGACGATAGTAAAAAATTTGATATCCGTCCTGAGGAAATCATGAAGGAAATTAGAAAGCTGAAAAAAGAATAAAGGGGCTGGTGAAGATAATATTACTACAGATATCTTAAAGATAGCCGGATGTGACATTGTACCTTATCTTGAAATATTATTTAAATTGAGTCTAGACACTTGCTGCTTACCACAGGACTGGAAAAGTGCAATAGTAGTACCGGTACATAAGGGAGGGGTGAGAAATAGAGTTGAGAATTACAGGCCAATCAGTTTGATATCAGTGGCAGGTAAATTAATGGAATGATTGATATGCAACCACATCAGAAATATATGTGAGGAACGTAAGTGGTTTTCAAGCAGGCAACATGGTTTCAGGCAAGGATATTCATGCGAATCTCAGTTGGTGGGATATATGCAAGATATTTCAGATGAAATGGACAAGGGAGGCCAAATTGATAGTGTAGCACTAGATCTGTCTAAGGCGTTTGACAGAGTAAGCCATAAAATGTTAGTAAATAAGGTAAAAACCATTGGAGTGGATAAGAAAGTCATTTGCTGAGTAGAAGAATTTTTAAAAGGTAGAAAACAGAAAGTTAGGGTAGGAAATGTAGTATCAAAAGAAGTGGAAGTAAAAATGGATGTGCCACAGGGTAGCGTATTGGGACATTGCTATTCATTATTCTAATGAATAATTGTGTTGATTGTTTACTATCTGAAATTAGATTGTTTGCAGATGACATAATGCTGTATAAAAGAATCAAAACGATAGAGGATTGTAAAAAGTTGCAGGGTGATCTGGACAGGATATCTAATTGGGTTGGTAAACATGGAATGAAGATAAATGCAAAGAAGAGTCAGCTTATTAGATACACAAATAAAAAACAAAAGGTTAATTATGAATATAAGGTTGGGAAGAATTGCTTGCTGAAAACTTGAAATGTAAATATCTTAGAATTACTTTTGATAACAAACTTAACTGGGCAGGACACATAGGACAGGTGGTAGGAAAAGGTTCAAAGTTCTGCAATTGTTGGAGAGAGTGATGAGGGGATGTACGAGAGAAGTCAAGGAATTGGGGATACAAAACTTTGGTCAGACCATTGCTCGAATATGGTAGTGTGGTATGGGACCCTCATTTTACGTATCAAATACAGGAGTTGGAGAGGGTGCAAAAAAGGGCTGCTAGATTTGTTTCTGGAATACAGGAGTTGGAGGGGGTGCAAAAAAGGGCTGCTAGATTTGTTTCTGGAAATTATCGCAGAATTCAATCAGTGACGGATATGATAAAGGAGCTGGAATGGGATTCATTGCAAGACAGGAGGAGGATAAGGAGAGTCATGGGAGTGTACAGGGCATATACAGTACTGGCGGTGAGGCATTGAAAGATATTGCAATAGGTATGAAAAGTAGTGCATGGAAGGGAAAAGATGACCATGACCACAAGCTGGCACTCGATTTCAGGCACAAGGGTGTGGGAAGATTCTCTTTTGTAGGTAAGGGTGTCAGGGATTGGAATGAGTTACCAAGAGAAATGATGAATAATTTACCGAAAACTTTTGAAAGAATTTAAAGATAAAATTTGTAGAGGGCAAATGTAGGTTGGTGCAGGATAGGGGTAGATGGGTGTGTAGGGAAATTGCCACCGGAGCCTGTGCTCCATTGCAATTAAATTACATTAAATTAAATTAATAATAATAATAACGTTTGGCAGCCTACCCATCTTGTATTGGGAACTCTGGAAAATGGATGAATTGTATTGTATTGTTTTGTAATTGAAAACAATCGTAGGATTGTCTTGTTCATGTATGTTTATGGTGAATGAATTCATTTCATAATACGGTTATTAATAATTTATAAATATAACTTTCACTACCGGTAGTGCAGATTTATAACTGCGATTATTTTCGATTATCACAGATATTATTGTATCCTTTCTCTTTATTTCCTCTGTAGTGTGTAGTCATGGAGGAAGGAATAATATGGAGACGACGCAAGAGACCTTTACCACGCATGGGAGTGAAGCAGGCCGGCGGAGGAGTGGGGGGGCATGGCCGGAGTGGTGGGGGCTTGACCGCTTCCCAACAAACACGGGGAATATGTACAAACACCTCAAGGGGACTCTAGGATAAACGTGACGCCGCAATCTGGTGATGGATTATTATGTAACTCGATGAGACAAATAAAAAATGAAGAATAAAATTTTTTGATATCCTGCTTAGTTTTCGAGATATTCTGTCTCAAATGTGAAATGGTTTTGGTTGAAATTCAGAAGAAAAAATTATTCAAAGTCAAATTTTATGATGAATTTTTATTTAAAAAGACGAGACAAATAAAAAATAAAGAGTAAAATTTTTCGATATTTCACCTAGTTCTCGAGATATACTGTCTCAAAAGTGAGGTGTCTTGAGTTGAAATGCAGAAGAAAAATTTTGCAAAAGTCAAATTTAATGATGGATTCTTATGTAACACGACGAAAAAAACTCGATAATAAGGAATAAATGTTTTCGATATCTTGCTTAGTTTGGGGGATATACAACATCCAATTTGAGGGGTTTAGGTTTGGATGCAGGCTGGACCAAAAATTAATTCTGTCAAAGCCACAATGATTACATGGTTGACATGCAGAATGGATATTTCAGTTTTATTACTACCACTTGTGGTTAGTCTGAAATGTGTCCTAGACCAGAAAAAAAGTAAGAGGACCCACTCTAGGGATGAGCAACCCAGACCTTTTGTAGGCTGGTACCAGAAATAAAATGTTTATTCAGTCACCTTAATGAACATTCTCTTGATCAAGATGTGTTGTCTAATTTCACAGCCCTACTTATTAGGACAATTGTAAAAAAATTATCTCTCAGTTAGATTTAGATACGGGGGGGGGGGGGGGGGGGAGAATGTTGTACAAAAAAAAAGAGACTAAATTAGAAACACATTCCCCAAATTGATTTTGTTCAAAGGCCAATAACTTCTTTATTTATGAAGCCCATTTTTATTTCTGCATGAACCTGTTTCGACATAAATAGATGAGAAAGATTTCAAAATCGGTAAAAATAGGTATAGACGTATTTACAAACAGAAACAAGTCTTATATGAAGCTTTAAAAATAACCTAAGTCAATGGCCTGAAATAGCTATTTAAAAAATTAATAAAACTCACAGCTTCTCACATAACAGTTAATTTTATCATCCATTGTCAGTATAATCAGCAACGTGACGAAAGAAATCGTAATAGTAAATTCACTGAATCGCGAAGTAAAACACGCCCCTTTAAATCTCATTTTAAACACTCGTTAAAAATAATGCTAGTCTATTATGTGCAAAATAGCAAGTTTGCTGATTTTCTACACTACACCAAGAAAAATTTGAGAACAAAGTCATCCCATTGAGAGCTATGACTAAATATTTATAGACGTGCTGCAAAGTTTGCGGTGTCTACCGCTCACTTCAACAACGATAATTACAATTCAACTTACTTATGAAATGATATTCCAGGTTCTTTCCTGTCTGGCCTATTTGTGCAACCGTACGCAACACAAGCTGGCATTTTTAAACACTTATACACAATACTAAATGAAATAATCACTCGTCACAAGCACAAAGGGTATTTAAATTACAAAAGCGTGCTATAAGAACTATTTGTGGAGCAAACCCATGGACGTCGTGCAGAAATCTGTTTAAAAACCTGGGTGTTCTAACCATGCCAGCACAGTATGTATACTCTGTATTATCATTTGTAGTGGAAAATCCGGAACACTTCAATCTTAATGCTGACATACATAGCCATAATACTAGGAATAAATATAATATTCACAAGGATTACAAATCACTGTCAATTGTACAGAGAGGGTTAACATTTACTGGAGCTTCCTTATTCAATGTCTTACCAACAGAAATTAAATGTTACCTACAAAAACCCAACTACTTTAAGTCCAAACTGAAAGAGTTTCTGCTTCAGAACCCATTTTACTCTGTGAAAGAATTTTCTTCTTGGAATTTGGTAACTAAGAATGACTGATAAAATAGTATATATGGTGTATGGAAGGGGAAGGTGACAGAGTTGTCCACAATTACTAAAATGATATATGGTTTTTCTTTCTGTTGAAACTTTTGAGAATTTAAGTAATTATTGTGTTTACAAAATTCCACTCATATATAGTAACTAACATGGGATAGCATGCATTCAAAAACTGCTGTGAAAAATTATCATACTAACAGGTTGTTAAGTAATTGACTGCTTATGAGTTGTTGGTAATATAATTGATATTGTTAATAAGTGTGTGTACTGTTCCACATAAATAGCAACTAACATGGTATAATATGTAGTCGCAAATTACAGTGAAACTTATCATGGTTACTGGTTGTAAGAAAATAACTGATTATTAGATGCTGGTAACAAGTGTATACACTGTTCCACATAATAAGTATTAATTAACTCGGGATTTTATTTGTAGATAACAGGAGATATTGGTTATACTAATGGGTTGTAGCTAACTTGTTGTCAATATATAATAACATTATCAATTATATAGTAATATTGACATTACAAATAAGTGTATGTACTGTTCCACATCCCCGAGATTATTCTCACATGGGATCAAAGTGAACATATCTATCTATCTATCTATCTATCATCTACCACAATGTGAACACCTTAATTGTTGGGAAGCGCCATATGGTCGCTGCTGGTGCTGCCACCATGCGGGAGAGTTTAGTGCTTGCTTCACCGATTTAACGTCACTTCTCCTCCATTTAATTCCTTCCTCCATGTGTGTAGTCTGTTTATTTTTACAGTTTGTATTGTCTCTGGTATTGTGTGTGTATGTTGTGTAAAATTGTAAATTATAAAATGATAACTGGTGAAGTACAGGAAAGGGAGTAGTTTGCGTCGTAGAGAGGAACGTAGCGTTTTAATGTTTTCCAGAGCTTCCACACATGGAGAATAGAAGCGAGAAGTAATTATTTTTTCTTGTAGCTCGTTATAAGAATATTTTTTATCTTAAACTGACAACTTTCCACATCCCACAGTCTGTCTCTTATATTGGGATATATGGAAAAAGAATGTATTGTTACGTATAGTTTCGTAAACAGTTTTTACTAGTTTTCGTCCTTTTCTACAAAATAATTTGCATTTTTTATTATGAAATCATTGTTTTCCTTTAACATTAAGTTTCGGCAATAAACTCGATACCTCTTGATTATGATACATGTACGTGCTTCACATCTTGGCGGTGCATTTTGATTTTACGACAGCTTGATTGCTTTGTGGGTTTTACTGGAGACTGCGATTGCGCTACATCAACATTCAATAATGACGTCATAATACTGCGGTACTCAATAGCAAGAGGTATTAATTTCAAGCATTAATTCGGTTGTAACATATCCAGGACCAATGTACTACGGAAAGTATTTATAGCGGTGTTTTTGTTTTGATTATTTCAGGATTATGACATCGATTCCTGGCGGAATCGCGATCTCCAGTAATCCCGACTAAGGTATTACTCTTTTTGCTTTCAAGTATACTTTATCTTGAAAAGTATGTCTTCAGGAATGTGTGTGACAAAATTCAAACCAAAGGCAAAATGGGTCTACTGGAGATCGCGATTCCGCTACCTCAACATATAGTAATATCGTTGGAATACTGATGTAGTCAGTCGCAAGTCGTATTATTATCAAGCAGTAATTCCGTTGTAATACAGCCTGGACCATTATTTTCAAGCACAAATTAGGTTGTAATGCAGCCTGGACCAGTGTGAAACCGTTAAATGTACTTAGGGAAGAATTTATAGTGGAGTCTTGCGTTTGACCACTGCAGTATTATGATGACAATTCCTGGCGGAATCGCGATCTCCAGTAATCCCGGCAAAATTCCTTCTCAGTAGGACTGTACTACAATTTTCCTAACTATTTTTTTTTTTCTTTGTGTAAAATCTACTAGGGCTTTCCACCAGGTAGTGTGTTAGTGTTGGGCGTTGTTTTGCAGCCTGCCTCAGGTTCCATCTTCAGGGGAATGGGCTGCACTGAGTTAGCTGAAATTAATTTTCCAAACAGTAGTTCAGACTAATGTCTTTTTACTGTTTAATTTTAAGTAGAACTGAATTTTGTTGTGTGGCTATGAGGAACCACATCAAGGTTTATATCTATGATTGCAGGTGTCAAATTGTATGCATTAACTGGTAGGTGGGTATAGGAATTTTCTGTGAAGGATATTAACCCTACATAGTAAATTCATGGGGAGATTAAGTGGGTTAGTTTCCTGTGGCCTTCTCCACAATAATCTATAAGAAATGCTTTAAGGTTATAATCGTATTCAGATTGTCATCAGGACATTTGTGTGTATTTATGACAATTTGTAGACCTTCCTACATTGTCTCTCTCGTGAAGGTGTTATTAATCTTATTAATTCCGATGGGGATCATAAACTGGTGACCATTTACGTACTTAGGATTCATACATGTTTTTACTATAAAATCCTATACAATTTGAGGGATAATATTCATCTTGTCACCAGGTGTGGTGAGTGAGCGGTAATATTCTGGCCTCGCATTCGGAAGGATGCAGGTTTAATCCCAGTCCGGCGATCTGGATTTGGGTTTTCCATGGTTTCCCCAAATCACTCCAGGTGAATGCGGAGCCATGGCTGAATTCCTTCCAGTTCCTTGACCAGAGTCCTTTCCTGCCTCTAATGACCTTGATGTTGACTAGGCATAAAGCCAAAAGGAAAAAAAGCAATCCTTGACTCTTGTACCTATGGATGAAAAATTTGGCAATAGTGAACTATTCAGTAATGCAAGAACTACTTTTTTTCTGTGCCAGTGGTTTTGGACAAATGTTGCACTTCTACATGACAGCCGAGGCAGTAGGTGGAAGGACAGTATAGACGTAGTGCTTTTTCATATCGAAATGCTCATACCAAGAAAATTATTGGTCTAGAGATCATACCAACCCATCCACTTTTGCTTAAGTATTGCAATCTTTCTTAAAACAACGTATCAGTCATTATATCAGCATGTGCATGTAGTCAAATAGTACCACCGCCAGTAATGTAAACATTGTCATAACCCAAACTTCCCTTATTCCTGAAATAAAATTCTAATTTATTTTTATGGTCCTGCTTTCTCTTCCACCTGCTACTTTAAAAGTCAATAGTTAATGTGGGTAATGCAATATCAAGGAAGATTGAAGTGAGATCAGGGGTGTCAAGTGGTAGTGCATTGGGATCATTACTGGTCATTATTTTAATGAACTCTTCTTTTGTTAATCTACAGTCAGAGGTTAGGTTTTCTGCAGATGGCATAATGCTGTATAATAGAGTTATATCGAGAGAGGATTCTGAGCAAATGCAAAGGGATCTAAACAGGATATTTATCGGGATTACTGGAGATCGCGATTCCATCAGGAGTTGGCATCATAATACTGCAGTGGTCAAATGCAAGACTCCAATATAAATTCTTTCCTAAGTACATTTAGCGGTTTCATGCTGGTCCAGGCTGTATTACAACCTAATTTTTGCTTGAAAACAGTTGTCCAGGCTGTATTACAACAGAATTACTACTTGAAAATAATACGTCTTGCGACTGTATACAGCAGTATTCCAACGATAAAACTGCACGTTTTTGTAGCGGAATCGCGATCACCAGTAGACCCTATTTATCAATCTGGTTATGTCAGAAATATGATAAATGCCATGAAGATTTTACTCATTATGAACACAAATAGCAAAATAAAGTATTTTTACATTTACTTAGTGGAAGGGGAATTACTTCTGGGAATATTGGTTGACTGTAAGCTAAACTGGGCAGGGCGTATTGGAGAGATTGTGGGAAAAGGGTTCATAGAATTACATCTGATAGAGAGGAAGTAAGAGAGATGGATTAAAAAATCTTGGTCAGGCCCTAGCTATTTTGGGACCCATGTTATGAATATGGAGGGGGTGAAAAGGAGAACAGCTAGATTTGTTTTTGGACATTATCAAAGGATGCAGTCAGTAACTGAAAGGTAAAAGAGTTGGTTAGAGAGTCTTTACAAATCAAACGCAGTGAAGAGAATTGTTACTTGTACAAGGCATGTACTTGCAATGAGGCCTTGATAAAGATTTAGAAGCAGCTTGTGGAAGGGAAGAAAGGTTCATGATAGTAACATAACTTTTGATTACGTAGTTTTTCTCGGCGTTGAGAATATAAATAATTTTCTCGGGTTACACGATATTTCGGCGCTCTCAATCGTCGGCGCCATCTTCTGGTGAAGTGAGGTCAGGAACGTGCGAAGTTGCTGAGGTAGACCAGATTACCGCTGCTAACCTCTGATTGGTCGGCTGTAGAACCAGTCGTAGCAGGGGTCAAATCTCGTTGCGGCTTGAATCGATGCTAAGGTGGAGTTACGGCTAGATTTGATGTCCTTTTTTACATGGCATGTAGCGGACGGGCTTAAAGTCATCGCTCCTTCGAAGATGATATCATAAAACAAAGCATTCACCATAAATTGTTTATCAAACTGATGGGTCAACACGGATCTGTTGCGGGCCTCATATTGAGCCATGCTGCCACGTGATTGGTCAGATTTGTAACCAATCGTAGCCGGGGTCCTGCCTCGTATCAACACATCGTTCGATAGAATGAAAAATCAGAAGGCAAAAACTTTCCCGTAAGCTGATCATTAATGCCTGAGTAACAAATTGCTCACTTATGTTACTACCGAACTTCCCGTTGATCTGGACGTGCCGTGTAATGCGCTCCGGTCGCGCTGTCGACGAATAGTATTGATGACTGGCGTCCAGGCTTCACTCAGCTGGTACCTGCTGTCGCTGTTGACGAGGTTAGACGCGAGACGAATTTCTACTGCTTCTGTAAGGATGCTGTTCCAGAAGCTCCCAGTATGCGCCAGTACTCTGGTATTTTCGAAATCAAAACCATGGCCATGTTCGAGGCTGTGTTCCACCACGTTTGTCTGGGGCAGAAAGACAAGTCTGCGGTGGCGGAACACAGCCTCGAACATGGCCATGGTTTTGATTTCGAAAATACCAGAGTACTGGCGCATACTGGGAGCTTCTGGAACAGCATCCTTACAGAAGCAGTAGAAATTTGTCTCGCGTCTAACCTCGTCAACCGCGACAGCGGGTACCAGCTGAGTGAAGCCTGGACGCCAGTCATCAATACTATTCGTCGACAGCGCGACCGGGACGCATTACACGGCGCGTCCAGATCAACGGGAAGTTCGGTAGTAACATAAGTGAGCAATTTGTTACTCAGGCATTAATGATCAGCTTACAGGAAAGTTTTTGCCTTCTGATTTTTCCTTCTATCAAACGATGTGTTGATACGAGGCAGGTCCCCGGCTACGATTGGTTACAAATCTGACCAATCACGTGGCTGCATGGCTCAATATGAGGCCCGCAACGGATCCGTGTTGACCCATCAGTTTGATAAACAATTTATGGTGAATGCTTTGTTTTATGATATCATCTTCGAAGGAGCGATGACTTGAAGCCCGTCTGCTACATACCATGTAAAAAAGGACATCAAATCTAGCCGTAACTCCACCTTAGCATCGATTCAAGCCGCAATGAGATTTGACCTCTGCTACGACTGGTTCTGCAGCCGACCAATCGGAGGTTAGCAGCGGTAATCTGGTCTAGCTCAGCAACTTCGCACGTTCCTGACCTCACTTCACCAGAAGATGGCGCCGACGATTGAGAGCGCCGAAATATCGTGTAACTACAACACTCATATAACTCGGCTAGTCACCCAAGAAAATTATTTATATAACTTTTGATATAAGGCACAATGGAGTATGAAATTTTTCATTTGGAGGTAGGGGAGCCGGGACTATAACTAATTAGCTAAGGAGGTTTTGAAAAATATACCTAAGATGGTGAAGGATTTTAAGGTAAAAAATATGTGAGAATCATAATTAGTTATGTAGTGAATTTGCCACCAGAGCACGAGTTAAATCATAATTAACTAATATTATTAATAACCAATATTCATGTCAACATCCTCTTGTAAATCCTTGCTCCTAACTTACAGATTTTCTAATGTTGCTGGCAATAAACCCTAACTTGTCCACTGAAGTGAAACTGATGGATTTGTAGTTGTCAACCTTCCCTAATGAATTGGTACTACTGCAGCACAGTATATCTGAAGTCTCCACCTCTAGGCACAGTACAATGGCACTACCTATCATACACATCTGTACTAATATTTTTTATACTGGATGCTTTTTTTTTAACTTTGTGTGGATCTCTCATAATATGGAGAGAGTATGACGTCACTATGTTGCTGAATTTGATGTATACGTTCCGCGCGCAGCTTTAAATGGCACTAACGGGGCCTTGCACGCAACGTAGTCCATCACTAATTCGTCTCAGATCGTGAAATCGTTAATTTTGCACCAATAGTACAGGAATAAATTCATTAGCTTTGAGGTTTTTATGCAGCCTGGACCACACTGAAACGTAACTATCAAACACCTTTTTGCGGATACCTAATTGCTGTGTCATATCTATTGCTGTTACTGTTGTTTGTCTTACTGCAGCCTGGACCATAGTGAAATGTAACTGTCACACACAATATTGCTGATACCCAATTTCCAAATCATATCTATCTCTGTTGGTATGGTCCAGGCTGCGTTACAACCTAAACACAAATGGTTATTGACAAAATCTTTTTTTATAAATATTTTATTTCATATGAATGATTTTAATAGCAATTTCAGCCACAGGAGGAAAAGGAGAAGAACGGAATGAAATGGAATTGTGACTAATAACGTTAACGTTATATGAACCGACATTATGGAACATTTCTAATGAATGATATAAATAATCAGTTTGGAATGTTGCTGATATTTAAAAAAATATTATTAATTGTGCAAGTAGTAATTTTCTTTAACTTTTTCAATCCGTATTTTTTATTATTATTATTACTATTGGTTATGTTCTATGGCCTAACATGTATTCACAAATTGATCGAAGGCTGAACACGTCACACATAGAAACAAAGTGACGTCATACTCTCTCCATCCGGAAGTGTTTACATCACGAGACGGTAAGTGTTTGCAGCGGTATCCCAATCTAGATATTACCCGAAATTTCTACTTGCATTATTCAGTGTTCACTTTCAAGCCACTCCTTGGCTTTCCTGTTTGTTGCTATTAATTCCACCTGTAGTTTTTTTTTTTTTTTATATCCTCTGTTATCTAGATTCTTCTTTAGTCTATTACACTAACTTCTTCAGACCCCTCTTATCACTATTGTAGTATGAAAATTCTGTGCTTACCCCATTTTTAGTATTGTGTCAAACATTTCTTCTCCTTTTTTGCCAAGTCTTTGAACCGTTCACAGGCCTACTTACTTTCTACTATACTAATATCTTCCTTCTCCGCATTAAACCTTTCCCTATTTCATCTTGTTGATTCTGTAAACGATGCCTTGTTATAATTATACCTATAACCTTTTTCTTAATTGGTCATTAATTTAATGTCCATCATCACTTATTCTCTCCATTTCAGAGGGCTCGACATAATTTTCATTGGCTTTCTCAAGAAAACTTCCAATATATTGATCCACCTTGTGTTTCCTAACTTAGCCCACAGCCTGAAGGTTGACTGTATTTTCTTCAAGAAGGCATACTAAGCCATTGTGTCAGAGGTAGAACGACCAGTTCGTTCCCTCTGGGACCTACAGTTTAAAACAGAATCCGAACCATGGAGTGACCCTGGTATAGCTCATATGATCAAACTAAACTCTTAAAAATTCCTGCCCCCACTGGGGTGCCATTGGTTGCAAGGGAAAACAGATGGGTGCAGTGAACACTTTGTCTTTGGATATTACCAGTTCATTGAACAGTACAGCACAGCTTCCATGGCAATGTTTGGCACTCCGGCTCCAATGATGTTGAAAGGGTAAAACTCAACTGAAGCAGTGAAATTGATGAACTACTTTATATAATCTACAACTTGGAGCATATACACAAAGGTGGCATTGGTGGTAAATTCAAGTCTCCAGCTTCATCTTGTACAATCGTCTGGTAGTGACACTTTACATGTCATCGTCTTTGGCTTGCAATCTTAAAGATGCTTCACTGGAGCCACCAAGTCAATTCCCTGCTGCCCTCCTCTGCATTGTTCTGCTTGCAATGTTTCCTGCCAGAAATGTTATCTACCTATTGCTGTCCCAAAGAAACATTTCATACATTGTGGTTTGCCGTACAATACTCTTAGATTGTTTAACTTTTTGCAGCTGTTTGCTAATTCGGTCACTCAACACTGCTATCCCTACATAGTATTCTGATGTGGTGCAATACTATGTTTGAACAATATTGACCCTTGCTACCAATGGTGTAACACTTCCGAAACCTGCAACTGCTGCAATCGCTCTTTACTGATGCTGCTTCTATGAGGGTTGTCCGTAAAATAAGGTTCCCATTGATTTGCTTTGAATTGTACATTTTTTTTAAAGTTTTGACTTTTTCCTATTTTTCAACATTATCACCGTTGAGGTCGTTGCATTATTGCATGCAGTGTACCATCTTATTTATGCACGAGTCGTAGAAAACTCTCCTGCCATGCCACGAGGGTAGCTTAACACCTCTTCTTTCAGCTCCTCTCCGGTTCTGAATTGAGCCCCACCCAGATGTTTCTTCAATTCTGGGAAGAGCTGGTAATCACTCGGGGGGATTACTGGAGATCGCGATTCAGCCAGGAATTTACATCAAAATACAGCAGTCGTCAAACGCAAGACTCCACTAAAAATTCTTTCCGAAGTACATTTAACGGTTTCATGCTGGTCCAGGCTGTATTACAACCGAATTTCTGCTTCAAAATAATGGTACAGGCTGTATTATATCATAATTACTGCTTTTAAACAATACGTCTTGCGACTGACTACAGCAGTATTCCAACGATATTAATGAAAGTTGTTGTAGCGGAATCGCGATCTCCAGTAGACCCCACTTGGGGCTATGTCTGGGCTGTAGGGGGTGTGTGTGACAATATCCCATCCAAATTGGTTGAGATGATTGGTTGTTACATGAGTGGTGTGCGGTCTAGTGTTGTCGTGATGGACACATACTCCCCTCGTGAGCATGCCTCTGCTCTTGTTTTGAACTGCGCGGCGCAGGTTCTTCAATGTCACATAGTAGTGGTCAGCATTGATTGTTGTACCAGCAGGCATGAATTCACACAGCAATAACCCCTTCCTGTCGCAAAACATGCTCGCCATCACTTTGCCGGCAGACAGTGTTTGCTCAAACTTTCACGGCTTCGGCAACTCTGAATGTTTCCACTGACGGGATTGTTCCTTCATTTCCAGCATCGTGTATTGGACCCAGGTCTCGTCCCCAGTAACAATTGAATTCAAGAATTCTTCGCCATCAGTTTCATGGGCTTGAAGAAATTCGCGGGCTGCTTCAACACATTGCTGTTTATGGTCTTCCATTAGCATTCTTGGGACCTATCTTGCACAACCCTTGTAATACCCTAAACTGTCCATCAAAATTTTGTCAGTGGTAGTCTTGCTGACATCAGGGATCATCTTGCAGATCTCCCTGTCACCCTTCGATCTTACAGCGTTTCTTCTTCCACTTTTGAAATCGTTTCGTCCAAAACTGACGGCCATCCGGAAGGCTGTTCGTCACAGACATCTGTACGTCCGTATTTGAATTCTCTGTACCCTTTGCACACGTGTTGTATGCTCATACACTTATCTCCGTAGACTTCATACAATTGGGAATGAATGACCCCTGGCGCAATGTTTTTTGCACACACAAAACGAATTACAGAGCGTAATTCACACCTGTCGGGTGAAGTGAGTGGTAGCTACATCTCTAACTGCTGCTCAGCCAAGACTGAGCATCACAGGCAGTACGCCGGGGTGGGGGGAACCAAGCTACATGTCAGTGTTGCCAGATCGCGACTGCAGCGTCTTGGGAACCTCATTTTATGGACAACCCTCATAGTAGTTGGACTAGTCCTCTCCTATCTTCTGTTACCTCTTTTGGTTACTGGATGATGGATCTGTTTGCTTTTCCTGTATAATTACACTTGAGCCTCTTTTTTTTTATGAGTGCTGACTATAGGACAGAAATCTGTACTGATCTAATGAATCTACTTATGACAAAATATTCAGTGGTCTTATGAACCCCCAATACTCCCTAGTGCTGGTGTGCTAAACATCTGACCACCAATGTCATACCCCTAAACTTTTTGGCTGTATCACATCACATGTAGGATATAAAATAAATGTAATTACCACTTAGAAAAACCATTCTGTGAGAGTAAGAAATAAAATGTCATCTTAATTTTTTCATCGATTGAGAAAATATTCCATTGTGTGTAGGTCATGGCCAGATCTTTGACCAATTTATCCCAAATTTCACCATTCTGTGTTACTGCTTGTATTTGTTTTCTGGTTGCTGCTCATAACTCTTCATGTTATACATCATTTCCTAACATTAAATCATCCTTGAATCTTTGTTCCACTACATCTAGGTTTCTTCTCACAACTACTCATTCATGCCCACATCTAACATTCATGAGGCCGCAACAGTGCTGCCATAACAGGATGTATGTGAAATGTGATTCTCACTCTTAAAATCTAATGACCAAATGACCAAGAGCTCAGCCCAAAAATGTGTGTTTAGTTGTGTGTGCTTTGTTGGCATTTTTACTGCTTGGAATGTTGTGGTCTTTGTTTATTGCAATTTCATAGTTATTTCATTTGTTTCTTTTCTCATTGCTCACTGACAAGGGATATGTTACTTCACTGAATGAGGCTTTATTTCATCCTTGAAAAATATGCATTCATAGCCACATTGACTATAGAAAATTCCTGTTTGTCCAAATATTTTTGATTGTATAGCCAACAAGATTAAAATATTGTTCTATCTCTATGGATGGGAAAGAATATATGTGTTGTAGCTCATTTCTAGTCTTTTGGCTGTCTCAGTGGTGTTTTGGAGATGCTTTTACATATGGTAGTTGCTTCTACAGTTTTTTGTTGGAATGTTGAAATGTTTGGTTTGATTAGCTTTTCGTATGGATCTATATTTGAAACAATTTTCTTTTCAGCTTGGATGAGAAACAACTTAATAAAAACTCTGGACCTGGAATAGGTGAGTATACCTGTTGTGGGTTTTTTTCAGGGGTATGATTAAAAAGCATCATTTGATGCAGTTGAACACAAATGCAAATTAAAAGCATGGTTAGTAACAGAATGTTACAGTAATTTTTTAACTTGTGTGTGTAATTTTTAGAAGTATTAATTGTGGGTGTATAGGTCTATTTATTACATACTTGCAGAACATGATTTTGGTAAATGGCAATTGACATGCACTAGGCAAAAATGTATAAAGTAATCTATATTAGTTTAATATGCTCTAAACAAAACAGATCTGGCAACAGGCTCTTAAATGTGTGTTTTTGTATTCCTTCAATTTTTCTGTGTCAGTAGTATTCTTTTACACAATCAGTGCTATCCTACACTTGGTCCAACTGCCAAAATACACTCGATAATGGAAAAAAAAGCTTGAGTACCCAGAAGGAGTGGTCAGATTTGGATGCAAGGTCATACACATCCATAGCAGCAATGTGTAAATAAATGATTCAAATGACACCTAACTAATATGTCAAGAATGGCATCCATAGGGCATGACTGGTGACCCCACAAAGAGAGCGATAGTGAAAAAAAACAGTGGCAGTTAGTTTCATGAGAGAATGTTACCAGGTAGAGAGGATGCCTCAGTCACATTACCAGCACCTTTTGGAGTTTGAGAGGGATCGCAATGTGGGATTACATGAGGGCGATGTGGATCATACAGATATTACAGTAGAGGTATACGAGAGCACCTCCACACTTCACTAAAGTTTCATTTGCACAAGGCACAATGGAAGGCTACCGAATTTAAAAATTCTTTCACTGACAAAATCATGGAAAACATTCCCACTTTTACACGGTGTGTAGAATTTGATATAGATCTGGTACAAATTGATAGTGTAGGTATTGTAAAACTCCTTAAGTGGGGAAAAGCGCTGGGTCCTGATGGTATACAAGTAGGAGTATTTTCAGAATTCAAGGAAGAAATAGAACCATTTCTGTCAGATATATTCCATAAATCATTAGAAGAGAGAAAAGTACCTTCTGACTGGAAAATAGCACAGCTGATTCCTGTTTTCCAGAAATGAGATCGGAGAGATCCCAGTAATTATCACCCATATCACTAACATCTGTTTGCAGTAAAATTCTGGGGCATGTCACATGCTCTAACATTATGAAGTTTCAAGATGAAAACAATTTACTTATACTGTAACAACACTGATTTAAGATGAACAGATCATGTGAAACACAACTGGCTCTATTTTCGCATGATGTAATGAAAGTTGTTGATGCAGGTTCACAAGTTGATATAATTTTCTTGGATTTTCAGAAAGCTTTTGACTCTGTACCTCACAACTGACTTTCAGCGAAGATTCGAGCATATGGTATATCAGATTAGATTTGTGAATGGATACGCGATATTTTAACTGGTTGGTCACAGTATGTCATTGTTGAAGGGGAAACCTCTTCTAAGCTAGATGTTACTTCGGGTTTTCCTCAAGGAAGTGTAATAGGACCACTTCATTTCCCAATTTTTATAAACTATCTCAGTGACAACATTGGTTGCAGGTTGTGATTGTTTGCTGATGATGCACTTATTTATAGGGAAGTGAGGTGCTCTGACGATTGCTTAGAAATTCAGCGCAATCTGGATATTATTTCGGAATGGTGCCATAAATGACAGCTTACACTTAACTGCAAGGCAATGCAAATACGTAAAAAAAAAACGAGTGTGGAGGGTGAATGGTTTAACGTTTTGGCCTCGCATTCGGGAGGCTGCGGGTTCGAATCCCCGTCCGGCCATCCAGGTTTGGGTTTTCCATTGTTTCCCTTAATCACTCCAGGCAAATGACAGGATGCTTCCTTCAAAAAGGCCATGGCCAAATTCCATCCCATTCCTTGTCCCCAGTCCCATCTGGCCTCTAATGACCTTAGCTGTCGACAAGGTGTAAAGCCATAAGTAAAAAAAAAAAGTAACAAAAAGAATCCGTTTGTTCACGAGTACAAATTTAACAATTCAGTTGTTGACACAGTTGATTCCCTGAAGTATCTGGGCATAATAGTACAAAGCAACATGAAATGGGACTTGTACATAATTTCTGTTGTAGGCAAAGCTAATTCTAGATTACAATTTATAGGTCAATTTTGAGAAATTGTAGTGCTCAAACAAAGGAAATAGTGTACAAAACACTAGTGCGTCCACATTTGGATTACTGTTGTTGAGTTTGGGATCCATATCACAAGGGATTGATTGACACGTTAGAAAAAGTACAGAGGAGAGCCGCTCGATGCGTGACTGATAGTTACAGTCCTTACGAAAGTGTCACAGAATCGATACATAAATTGGGCTGGGATTGTTTGGCAGATAGACATCATTTTTGTTTGAATTTATTGGAGAATTTGTGAACTTCTTTAATTTATGAGTGCAATGAAATACTTCTTCTGCCAACCTATTTTGGGCAGGTGGTATAAGATTAGAGAAATGAGATGCCATACTGCTTTTATGTATTCTTTCTTTCTTTCCTCATTCTTTTCAGGATTGGAATGCACATAATTAAGATTGGTGCTTAACATCCACTGCCACCCACAATATTTGTGAATTTCAGAGTATAGATGTAGACCGTCGTATGGTTTGTCATGCATTACACTACCCAATAGCAACGGCACCTGCCATCTAGGCACAGCTACTGGATACTGTTCTACACACCATGTCTTGACAACTGGCATCCAACAGATTACATTTATTCTGTCCCCATTGTCATAGTACAGATGGTTGTATTTGGAGTGATGCTTGTCTCAGGAGGAATGTTGGAGTGGCATTGTATTCAGCAGTGAATTGAAATTGTGCCTGACCACAGATGACCATCATGCTGCTCTGGGTAGAGGACCAATCAAGCCAATGCTGTGGATAGACACACCAGCATAACTTCAGCCATAGGGTATGACTTCAGCTCCCATCTGCTAGTGGTTTTAGTTCTTCTGTGGTCCCAGTTTCCCTGATCTGTCCATAATTGAATATGTGTGATATCAGCTTTGACATAAACTTCCACCCAATGCAAGTCTGCCAAATATCGAGATCCATTTATGACAGTTCTGCACGGATTCTCCATAGCTCTCTTCTGCACCAAATCGAAATGTGTATTGATGCTTCAGAACTTGTCACTTAAGGTTTTTTTTTTTTTTTTTACTGTAGTGAAGCTGTTTTAACGCCTGTCAGTTGGTGTATGTGATATATTGAGCTTTTCTGCATTTACAAGTGTTATGCTGTTATGGTCTGAATCGATTATTGCGTTGACTTTGTCAAGGTCAACTTTAAGTTGGTTACCAGAGCATTGTTCCTGTTTGAGTAAAAAAATCACTGGAATGAAATTTAACTAATGTTGACACCAAACAGAAAATCAAACGCTGGTCTGGAAGCGCCAGTGTGGCAGACCCACAGCCAGACTTGCTACCTCGTACCTAGCCACCAGTTGATAGGACTAAAATATTTTGCTTTCAGTTCTCAAATAAGAAATAGTGAGACAGATAACAATAATGACGACAGTGGCAAGAAAAAGGACATGAGCTGAAAAAAGGACAAAACCCTATTTGTTATATGGAATGTGCAAGCACTAACACAAAGATGAGAAACTCGATGATAACTTAAATATGAGAGGTGTTAAGTTAACAGTCATAACAGAAACTAAATACAGATTGAAAGGTACAAAGAACACAGCCAAGGAGGAGTTATGGTCATGGTATATAACTCAGTAAAGTCAAAGATTGATGACTAGACATTCTGGAATGAACAGATAAAATAAGTAAGACTAAAAACGCAATTTGGTTTCCTGATAGTTGTGGGCATGTGCACTCTAGAATAGGGTAGAAAGGAAGAAACTGATAATCTATACACAAAACCTAATGATCACTAAACATAATTACCATCTTTTAATGGGTGACTTCAATGCAAGTGTTGGAAACACAAGAATAGAGAATAAAATAGGACCATACTGAGAACAAGCAAACAATAGCAATGAACAAAAACTGATCGATGCAGTAATCTATAGCAAACTCCATATATGCAACTCACTGTTTCCACACAAATACACTTGGTCTGCAATGAAAAACTGATACTTGACACGAGAGTCACTAGGGCTTATAAAATTGTATCAGACCACCACTTTCTGGTAGGTTCGGCAAGATATCCACTCCGCTGGATGAATGGCAATATTAAGAGAAAATAAACACATAAGTAAAACCCTTTGTACAACAGAGTTGAACTCTTACAAGATCAAAAGAGAGTAGGTTAATCGAAACTGAAAAGAAGTATAATGTAGATAAAACCATCTAATTAGAATGGGAAAACCTAACCAAAATTTTAAAAGAAGTGGAAAATGAAAGTGTAGGAATTAAGAAATGTTGGAATTGAAAACAAGGATCAAGAGAGTTATTGAGCTTAAGAGAGATACTGGTAAGTGATATTTGGCACCAAAGAAAGTAGTAGAATATAATGAATATAGGAGACAAGAGAGTGATTGCTAAAAGAGAAACTTGGAAAAGGCACAAAGAACAATGGAATGAACCACTTCATTAACAATCTAGAAACAGATGTTACAAGATCATCACCCACAGCTTTCAAAATTATTAAAAATTTAATTAGAGAAGTAAGATGTGACTCAGACATTTAAGCAATAAACAGTAAGACCTGGCTAAAATACTTATTCCCAAGCGCTATGGACCCAAAATAAAGCAATTAGGCAAAGTTAATATCCCTACCAGAGACTAATAGCCCAATTGACGTTCACTGTAAAGAGTTAAAATCAGTGCTTAAAACTGATAAAAGCAACAGATATCCCAGCGACAATGGCGTACATATTGGACTTTTTGAATTCAGTAACAGGACATTCAAGGAATGGCTGTTGAACTTTATGAACAGGATCTGAAAGCTGGCAGACGGCAATTGTCATCACGATTCATACATAAAAAAGGTGAGGTCAGAGACTGCAATAACTATAGATAAATAAGCCTGCTCAATGCTGATTTTAAATTCGCTCCAACATCATTAAATCAAAATTACCAAAAAATTATAAATCACTCCTTAGAGAACAGAATGGGTTCTGAAAGAGTAGATCATGTACAGATGGTTATTTCACACTCAAAATGCTACTTGAGAAGAGGAAATAGTTAAATCTGGAAATACACCCGACATTTTTTGATTTCAAGAATGTTTTTGATACAATCGACCGAAGAAAACTTTACAAATCCTGGCAGAAAGTAGCACCCTACTTCACATAATAAAAACAATTAGAAACATTTGCAGCCTTAATTCGATTGCAGTCAGAACTGGACAACATCTGTCAGCATGGAAACCCGTCAGCTAATGAGTGGGACAAGAATGTTGCGTATCACAACTTCTGTTCACATGTATATAAACAAACAAATTCATGAGCGATTGGTGACAAAAACCCCATGACAGATTCAAGATAGATAGTCAGACCAACCTGGACACATTACTGTTTGCAGATAACTAAGTACTTTCTGCATAATCTGAAGATGGCCTGCAGAGACTGCATAAGAGTACAATATGGAGATTTCCCTCAATAAAACAAAAGTTGTGCCCTTTATCGAAAAATATCACAAGAGAACCAAAATTTCAGTAGAAAACACACTTATAGAGCAAGTATCAGTATTTAAATACCTAGGATACACTCTAGAAACTGATATGCAGCATAAAATCACAAATTTCATGAAAGTTAAAGGAATAGCACCTTCAGTCCTTCTCCTATCCAACAGCAAACAAGAATAGGGCTATATAACATCTTGGCTAAACATGCCCTACTGAACGACGAGGCTTTGGACTGCACACACTACAGATGTGATGAATTGGGTCTAATGACTGATGAGATGCGATTCATTAGAACAGCTGAACACATTAAAAGACAGAAAAAGATCAGATGAAATTCTTAAGGAACTCAAAGTTTACCAAACTGTGCTAAACTACAGACCATCTTGAACATATCATGTACTACAGATGAATATGGACCAGTTCCCATAAAAAAAAATCCTCGAATACCATCCTAGAGGCAGGAGAGATGTAGATGGATTGCTAAAGTAAAAGGCCAAAATATGATGAAAATAAAGTTTTTGATTTTGTATTTTTCAGGTGAAGGTGAATAAAAACTACACAGCAAATTGATACAATTTTTTTACTGAATAACAATCAAAGGTGTGACTATCTTACAACTTTATGGATTTGACATTTAAAATACATAAATATAACTAATAGTTGTAATCGCCCATGTTGGGCACTTGAAACAATTAGCTTATTAATCTTTACCTATAGACAACATGACATATTGGATTTTAGGACAGTGGCATAGCTAGGTCAACAAGTGCCACGGTGAAAAAAAAATAAAATATTTTGGGCCCTCATGCCAGATGGGCGACTTTTTTTTTTAAAAGAAGCCCTACTAAGTCTAGTAAAAGGCTCCCTGAGCCTTAGGGCCCCCCCCCCAATAAGACTTGGTGACTAGGTGGCCCTCTCAGCTGCGTTTGGGGGACCCCTGAGCGTGGGGGGCCCGGTGCACTGCACTGCCTAGACCTATGGTAGCTATGCCCGTTTTAGGATTGTTTTAATATAAATGAAATTTTAATCATCAATAAAGAAAGCATCATTTTTTCATTAATTGTTACATTACAAAAAACCTTGGAAAGTACAAACAACTGGATGAGCCACGAGTATGTTTCGGACGAATGATTGTGAACCTCTGGTGAATACAACATATAATTACCGCGTTCGGTGATTCTGCAGTGATGGCTGCGGATTGTATGTGCAGTTCAAGTTCCAGGCTTTGTCTCTTTCTTGCTCAGCAATCCCACATGTGTCCACAGCCGAACAGCATGCCGTCTCTTGCCGGGGTGCGTTCCCCCAGCGACACACTCTGGTTTGCCGACCTTCGGACGGCCCACTCTGCCGAACCCCCAGCACGGCCATCTAGTATCGAGAGTCAGTACCACCCACACCGCTTGTTGTCTCCTCTGGACGTTAGCAGCAATGCCAAACACACACGTTGCTGCGGCTCTTGTGATAGGCAGAGAAACCCAGGTGTTGCCATCTGTATTCCAGCAGGATCGGCCACACGGCCGACTCGAGCTGCGGTGCTCGTCGCCACATATGAACAAAAATTGTCCTTTGTAGGCATAAATGCCCGTAGGAGACGAAAACTGTGCTCGGCTGAAGAAAGCGTAACCTCTGCAAAGTTGGTTTTGGAAATGCACCACGCTGGCCATTTCTGTGTGGACACTACAAGTTTAAAATTATGCATCAGTTAAATCTGCAAGTACTATGTACTCCATATGCACTGCAGAGAGTTTTAGGATTTAACATAGGAATTTGGTGCACATTCTGGTAATTAGGAATTGTGCACCATCACCTTTTCTACTGTGCCAATTAAAGTGGAGTGAATAAATAAATACACAAAGAAAAATAAACAATAGGTGATGGGTTTAGTTTTATCAGAGATTGAGGCCAAGTGATTGTTGTAATATAGTAATTGTTTTTCAGAAACCTGGAAGAGGAATGGAAATAAAGCGTGTAGTATTGCAAAGAAACCTTGTAATTATAAACCTAATATTGAAAGACTTTTTGAGTAAAAATTGGACTTCTACCATGTTCTAAAAAATTGAACCACCAAATTAAACAAAGTTTTACTAACATTTCCACAGATACTACAAGGGAAAAAAAAACACAAGTATTTTGATGTACTATTTACAGGGTCAGAAAATTGTTGTTTAAGTTGTTCAGATTGTAGGAACTGATATGGGTTGCTTCTGGATAGTCTAGATTACTAAACAGTTTGTCTGTGGTCATTCATTTTGAGGGAAAGTTCATTAGTTGTGAAGCCTGTATATGAACTGGTACACAAGAGGCAGGTGAGTTGATATGTGAGTTGTGGTTGTAGTGCATTTTGCATGTCCACTGGTTGGTCAGGTTGGTGTAGGAGGTGGTGGCTGGGTGCATGCTGCTAGCTATGTAGCAGGACCTATTGTACAAAAACAGTTTTGGAGAATCGTAGGGTAAGGGGTGTAAGGATTTGGGAGAGACTATATTAGCTTCTTTCAACCAAATGTCAATCTCTCCTTCAGTGGTGCACCCTGTTTGCACCGATGAGGCTCTGGCAACGGAAAGATTCCCGGAATAAGGAGTTGCCCACTGCTTGAAAACGGCTTCCTACAGGAGGCATAATAGCGAGGAGTTGTCCAGGGCACACTCTTGCCCTTGGGTTTGGAAACGGCCCTGAAAGTTTGATGAATCAGAAATGATTAGCGGCATGGGGAGAAGCCACTGCATTAAGCACGCTAAGGGTATCCCTAGGACCTGTAATGTTCTCAAATTACAAAAGGAATAATGGCTTTATCCGGGGTAAATTATTTTGGAGGTAAAATAGTCCCCCAATCAGATCTCCGGGTGGGGACTGCTCAGGGAGGAGTCATCAGAGTTGATAGACATATTATTCTACGAGTTGGAGTGTGAAATGTTAGAAGTCTGAATAGGGCAGGTGGGTTACAAAACTTAAAATGGGAGGTGGAATGACTTAAGTGTCACTGGGATTAGTGAGATTAAGTGGAAGGATGCACAAAATTTCTGGTCAGGGGAACACAGGATAACACTGGTCAACAGAATTTTTGTTACAAAGAAAGTGAATGGTGCTCTTAGCTAAGCTGTGGGTGCTGAATTTGAAAATGAAATCAGTTTTTGCCTATTGCGCTCAGTTTTCTTGTGACACGTTACCCTCTGTCTATCGATATCGGCATAAGTCCTTGAAAACACTCCATATTGGTTATCCTCCTATGGCTTAATTTAATTATTCTGCTGATGTAATTGTTGAAAAATGATCGAAATATGTAAATCTAACTCACATACATTATTTATTTATGGATTTTACGTCCAATCAAATTTAATACATTCAATACATTTAACAATATCAGTCCAGTTTACATCAAAATCATTACAGTCATAATCTGTATTTAAATTCAATCAAATAACATGTTACACATATTACATTCAATATTATGTTTATGTTTGATGTCACTTGATCTTAATTATTTTTTTGTTTTCGTATTTAATTTTCTAAGGTCAGTGCTCAGATATTAAACATTTAAATAATTGATGACTTTGAAACACCACTATTGAATAAAATAACACTAACACCAAACATAAACAATAATAGCAAATTACACTAAGCATTTAAGTAGCAAACAAGAAAGACGTCTTCACTGTTCGACTGACAAATTACAACAAATTATCCTCAGTTCAGAAATCCATTGCATTGTTTGTTGCCACAGCATGAAAAGTGGCTGCTTGTTGTTGTAGGTTCGTAGTGGTTTCTGTTTTGTGTTAATAGAGAAGAAGAAATGCCTCGTACGTGTGTGAATAACCAAAATTCTTTTTGTTATGTCTGTGGAGAATTAACTCTCAAATCACAAAAATTAAAATTTACCCCTTTTGTGAAAAAGTACTATGAACTTTATTTCGGGTGTTAAGTTGGTGATCAAGACAAAAAATGGGCACCTCACATCTGTTGTTTGGTATGTGTCACACTCATGACAGGCTGGTTGAAGGGATCACGTCACATGCCCTTTGCTGTGCCGATGATTTTTAGGGAACAAACGGATCACACAACAGACTGTTATTTCTGTCTGACAAAAATAGCAGGAATTACCTTGAAAACAAAGAAAACTGTGCAATATCCTAATTTATCATCTGCTATAAGGCCTGTATGTCACAGTGAAGAATTACCGGTACCAGTGCCTCTCGAGACAGTGAAGATGAAGACAGTGGTGAAAATGCAGTAGACATTGAATGAAATGTTAATGTCGACCCTACATTTCGAGCCCCCTGTCAATCAAATCGGCCATACATTTTTTCTCAAGCAGATATCAATGATCTTGTCCGTGATTTAGATTTGTTGAAGCAACAGGCAGAGCTATTAGCTTCGCGATTGAAAGGATGGAATCTTCTTTCTCGCGATACGAAAGTGACTTTTTTTCGTGACCGACATGCTGATTTTTCCGAATATTTCTCCAAGAGTGGTTACGTAGTTTTTTTTGTAATGATATTGAATCAGTTATGGAGACTCTTGGCCATGATTTCAATGTAATTGAGTGGCGCTTGTTCATAGATTCTAGCAAAGTTAGTTTGAAGGCAGTGCTTCTTCCCAATGGAAACAAATTTCCTTCAGTTCCTATAGCTCATTCAGTTAATATGAAGAAGACATATGAGAATTTTAAACTGCTTCTCACTCACATCCAATATGAGAAATACAAATGGCGTATATGTGGCGACCTCAAGGTGATTGCAATTCTGCTTGACATGCAGCTGGGATACACAAAACATTCTTGCTTTCTATGCGAGTGGGATAGCAGGAATAGAAAAAACCACTGTCGGAAAAACGTGGCCTGCTCGGAATGAGCTACTGGCTGGACAGAAGAATGTGGTAAACACTCCTCTTGCTGACCCCAAAAATGTGTATCTACCTACGCTACACATTAAATTGAGTCTAGTCAAAGCTTTGTGAAAGCCATGGGTAAAACATCACAAGGATTCATGTACTTGTGAGAAAAGTTCCCAAAGATCAGTGAAGCAAAAATAAAGGAAGGAATATTAATAGGACCACAAATTAGAGAACTAATAATGATGATAATTTCCTCGATGTCTTGAGTGATGTTGAAAAAGCGGCTTGGCTGTCTTTCACAAGTGTCTGCAAGAATTTTTTAAGCAATAATGAGGCAAAGAACTATCGTGATATTGTAAATGAATTATTGAGATCATACCGTCGTATGGGATGCAACATGTCACTCAAACTGCATTTCTTGAGCGATCATTTGGACTTCTTCCCGGATAACGTTGGCACCATTAGTGACGAACATGGCGAACGTTTTAACCAGAACATTTCTCAAATGAAAAGGCGTTATCAAGGCATTTGGAGTGCGGCAATCTTGTCCGACTAATGCTGGACGAAGAGATGTTCCTGAGGCAAAATATCGCAGGAAACATTTTTAGATATGTTTCTTACTTTCTTTTACTCTTATGTTGCTCACTTATCTGATTCTTTTGTGTATTGACATATATATTTTAATGTTTACATTTGGAAATGTTGTTGTGAGCGTGTCTTATTGGCAGATCTATTATATATGCCAACATGAGCGTATATAAAAATCATTATAAATTGAAATCTGAGGCCGGTATGGTAATTCTGAGATTAGATCTGGATTTAGGAGTGCATTATCTTCCAGAAACAGTTATTTTTTTTTTTTTTTGTAACAGAAAAAAGTTTTTGGTTAGCTCACAAGCTGTCAGTGGAGTTACTGGTACAGGATTTATAATGAACACGGGAGTGGGAAAATATGTGAGTTATTACGAACAGTTTAGTGACAGGATCATTTTGATGTGGGTAGAAACTAAGCCTGCTCCAACCACATTACTACAAGTGTACATGTCAATGTCCCAGAAAGATAATGAAGAAATAGAGAAAATATATGATGAAATTGACAAATTAATCCAATATGTGAAGGGGGATGAAAATATGCATTGCAGTGACCCTTACATTGTTAAGAATGGTTTCTTTGCATTGTAGATAGTTTGTGACTTCAGTCTCTTATTAATCAGTGTTGTGAAATAAACGTTTCTTTGCGGTTTGGCTGGTTTGGGGCTTCATACTCTTATTAATCTGTACCGTGTTTGAGTGTGAGTAAAATTATGGTACGTTACAGTTTGCAACAAAGAATATTTCTCTACGATACATATGTGAAGAAGAAGTCGTTTAAAAAAGTGTCGCAGTAAATTTCGTCGCGAATTTCCTGGCGCTTTACTGCCAGCTAAATCAACAATTCTGCGTCTGGTTAAAAAAGTAAGAGAAACGGGTTCATTTTTTAACAAAAAGAGACTGTCGGTCAACCGTATTCTCACAGAGGAGAAAATTAACGATATCGCTTTTCGACTAGAACAGTCACCCAAAAAATCATTAAGTCAGTTAGGGCAGCGTGTGTCTCGAAATATGTTCAGAAGATGTGAAATGTGCATTACACAAGAGGGTCAACACTTCCAGCATCTTTTATAAGGTAAGCTAATGAATTACGCCACATTTAAATGCTTAGCACACAAGTTTATGAAGTTTATGAAGCGTAATTATTATGAAATAGTCCGCGGCCGACGGTCGAACAATGCCGGAAACTGAGCGCTCGCTCGCCGGGAGCAGTTTCTTCCTTGTAGCGCTAACAGTGGGTTGCGTTTCCCGGCGAACGCCCTGTATAATAATCATGTGTGATTTAAATGTGATAGTGGGAGAAGGTAAGGAGGGGAATACTGTAGGAAGTTTTGGTCTAGGGTAAAGAAATGAGTGAGGAAGCAGGTTGTTAGAATTTTGTGAAAACTATAAACTAGTAATGGCGAACACACTTTAAGAATCATACACAAAAGATATTTTCTTGGTAATGTCAAGGGGATACAGGTCAAACAGAGATTCAGGAATCAAATTATAGTTGTAAAGCAAATCCAGGAGCTGACATATATTCTGAGTATCTGCTAATTATGAAGTGTAGGCTGAAATTCAATAGAATAAAGAAGAATACAAGCAGAACAAATTGGAAGTGAACAAATGGAAACAATCTAACATGAGAGAGAAACTTGCAGAAATGGTAGACATGGGTCTAAGAGATAACTATGAAAGCGTTCTACTGAGGATGAATGGATTTCATTGAAGGGAGAAATAATCAAAGCTTTTTAGGAAACAAGCTGCCCAAAAACCTTGGATTGCAGAAGAAATTGTGGTGTTGATGGATCAGAGGAGAAGGCTCAAAAATCTTCAGGATGAAGCAGGAGGAGAGCAGTACAGAACTTGTGGCAAGAACTTTCTACAAATGAAAAATTGCTGACTGTATCAAAACATGTGTTATCCTTTTATAAGCTGACAAGAGACAAAACATCCAATATAGCTCAAAATGTATAGATACTTTTAAGACATGTTTGACAACACAGCAACAAAAAAAGTATGCCAATCAGACTAATATAATCCACAAAATTTAAAAATTCCCCTTAGTTTTTGAATACACCTCATATACAGGAGAATAGAAAGGATAATAGAAGAGATAGCATACGGAGATCAGTTTTGATTTAGGAAAAATCCACAGTTACAAGAGATGCAATTCTGGCTTTAAGATTGATATTTGAAGGGTGGATCAGAGAAACAAAGATACTTTTTATGGCATTTGTTGATTTAGTAAAAGCTTTTGACTAGATGTTCAACATTTGAAATATGGAGATAGAAGAATACTTCTTAATATATATAAGAATCAAGTGGCTATTATAAAAGTAGTAGAATCATGAGATGTGCATCAGTTGAAAAGAAAGGAAGATTTTGGACTAAATGTAAACCAAAGCAAAACAAAAGTGATGAAAGGTAGTAGAAGCGATAGCAGTACTAGTGGATTAAATAAAAAAATAGGATGGGAGTAGTAAATGAATTCTGCTACCTAAGAAGTAAAATTACAAAAGTTTGCTGAATTGGTAATTATGTTAGAACTAGCAGATAACTGAAGATGTAGGTTGTAAGTGGTATGTGGAGATGAATAGGTTAGAGCATGATTGGAAGGGATGGAGGATTGCGTCAAACCAATCAAGAGACTGATGGGGAAAAAAGGGTGAGTATTTGTGACCATGATATTCTTGAGATTTGGTGGTCAGCTGAAGCATGAGTGGGGAGTGGTGAGTAGGTTTTTATGGAGAAGCATACATGTTTGGGGTAAGGATCGTATTAAGTTAATATAAGTACGCCATAATGCTTCCATGGTTCAGATTCCATTTTAAACTGTAGGTCCCCTATCTCCCATAGGATTACCAGATTGGGTTAAGGCAAGCTACAATAGGGGCAAAAAGCAGCAGTGATAGGTATTTGGTTCTATGAAATAATTAGTATGAAGAATCACTTTCCACTTTGTTTATTTATCTGTAATGCATTGATTCCATGCAAAGAGATTAAGTTCCAGTGATTCTCACTTTCAATTAATTTGCAACAACCGACAACTAACTCTGCTCACCATTACTGCACGCATAAATAGACACTTAAGAAACATTCAGAACTGTTCAAATGTTTCAACTGACGTGTCTGAAATTGTGATAGTACTTTAACAATTAAATCCATACAAAAACAATCAGAATTAATAGAAAA
Source organism: Vandiemenella viatica (assembly GCA_031002005.1). NCBI lineage: Eukaryota > Metazoa > Arthropoda > Insecta > Orthoptera > Morabidae > Vandiemenella > Vandiemenella viatica. Next base: position 126,502,379 of record CM061921.1, on the reverse strand, counting down.
TCATTCACAATTATAATGAAAAATATGGAAATGAAAACTGAAGATATTTACAAGTATTTACATACACAATTATCTACATAAATCAGTCCAAACCACTCGAATTGTCATCTAAATGTCATGGCTCACCTCAACACTTACAATTACAAACTTTAAAATAATGTTTCATTCATAATACCGTCTTTGAACATATTACATAACTTTTTACATAGTTTCTTTCCACAAAACAAAGTTCATTTACACACATTCACAATTAATTACACAGAAAGTATACAAAACCATATTAATCAACTCCCAGCTTGCTAACCATAATTCTCAAAATACAGTTTCATAAAGGTCTGGGTGTGAGGGCCATTACAGCAGCGAGTAAGAATCCCTGTCACCAGGTCATTACATTATGGTTGTGATGAAGGATTAAATGACTGGTGTTTAGATTAAGAGAGAATTCAGGGTGGGGGGTTGGAGTAGTACCATGAAGGATGGGTTGTGGCTTGAGAGATTGGTTTTAGTTCAAGATCGAGAGGGTAGCAGCACAAAGTGAGAGTTTGTGATTTTTTTGAGAGTGTTTGGAAACTGATTGTTAATTGGAATAGATAGGTCTGCCATTAATAGGCAGCATGTAAGGACGGAAATGTTTGGTGTGGTAGAGATGACAATTATCGAAGTGAAGGTATTGATGTAAATTTGTGGCTTGATGTGAATAGAAGTATGTAGCCCGTCTTTCCGTAAGGAAATTTCAATACCAAGAAAGGTGATGTGTGTGGGAGTAAGTCCAGGTAAACTTGATGGAGTCTCTATTGTTTAGGAAATTGAGGAAGACTAGTAGGGGTTTTTCACTGTGGGTTCTCATCATAAATATATCTTCTGTGTATCAAAACTAAGCAAGGGGGTTTGAATGGGATTTTGTTCATGAATTTTTGCTGTAGACAGTCTAGGAATAGGTTTGCGTAGTAGGGGGCCATGGGGATGCCCAAGGCATTACCACATATCTGGTGGTCAACACAAGAGTCGAAGGATAAGAAATTTTTCAAGAGAATGAGGTGTGCCAAGAAATGAGGGATATAATGGGTAGGGTGTAGGGGGGTTGTATCTCCAGGAAGCTTTTCCATGGCACTGAAACCATTTCTGGGGGGGGGGGGGATGTTAGTGTGTAAGAAAGTGACATCTATGAAAACAAGGAAAGAGTCTGGCGGTAGAGGAATGGAGTTGTTCAAGAAAACTGTGAGGTATCTTTCATGACTGAAGGGCTGTAGTAAGTGATACACTTCTTTCCAAAAATGCGCATCCTTCTCCACAAAATCCCTCTCACTGCCTCGCACACATTTCAGCATACCAGCCAATCTCAAGAATATCTTTGTGTTCAAATATTCACTTTGTAATTCTCCCAAACCACCACGCAGGTAGCTTGTGTGGAATAGACACTGCTGCAAAACTTGCACCATGCACGTGGCTACCACCACCTACTCAATACCAATGAGAGGGGAATATTTTTACATCAATGGACATGCAACATGGTCTAAAACACACCTCACATATCAACTCATTTGCCTCCTGTTTACTAGTTGATTTATAGGCCTCACCACTAACCAACTTTCCACCAGAATTAATGGGCACAGATTATACTAGCAATGTATATCATCAATTGGCAGCTCATGGCAGTTCCCACAGTTTAAACATTTGTTTTACTGAGGGCTATCAGATTTTTTCCTGAAACCACTTCCCCCTCTGGAAACCACAGATGGGAAATAGTCCCCAAATCACTCCAGGCGAATGCCGGGATGCTTCCTTCAAAAAGGCCATGGCCGAATTCCTTCCTGTTCCTTGTCCCCAGTCCCCTCCCACCTCTAATGACCTTAACCGTCGACAAGGCGTAAAGCAATAAGTAAAAAAAAAAAAAAAGGGAAGTAGCTTAGTAACATATCGTTGATACCAGATGTCCTCCTGGCGTCAATATGACTCTTTCAGTAGACGCAGCACTTATTACTATAATTTAGTTACGGATGTGTGATTTATATAACTTAAGTTTAGTAATTTCTGTGTAATATTTTCTTTCCATATTTGCGTACTTGTACATTCATTACATTTATGATGTTCTCTCACTTCCAACAGTTTTTTTCTTCAGAGTTATCGATTACTGATTTTTTTCCCCTCCAGAGTTATTGATTCAGTATTTTCTCGCCCATCCCAGCCACCTTTACCTTGCTACGTGGGTTCTCCAAAGAGCTTCCTTTGGCGTGTTCACAGCCGACCTCCTCACTGTCTCTTGCAAGAATAAAGTTCAGTAATGAAATATTTTGTTGCGTGGGTCTGTCCAGCTTAATATCTATTGTAAGTGCTAGGTTCACTTTTCCTACTTTTATAGATACACACCATAAAATGTCAATACTCTCTCTCTCTCTCTCTCTCTCTCTCTCTCTGTGTGTGTGTGTGTGTGTGTGTGTGTGTGTGTGTGTGTGTGTGTGTGTGTGTGAGAGGATGAGAGGGAAAATAAATCCATCATTTACCACAGTGAATTCAGGAAATTTACAATGACAAACGTGTTACATTTTTTTTCAATTCTATTTCCCATGCAATAACCTCAACTCCATGGAAATCCGAACCATGAGAGATCTGTCCAGGTACTATTACTACTATTACTATTACTCTGCGATTCACTAAAAGTGTTTGGCGGAGGGTGGATTGCACCTATCAGGAAAGGTAATGGTTTGGAAGGGATATACAGGATATGGCAGGTGGCGCCCATGGGCTTTTGTGAGGAACCATCCCAGCATTTGCCTGGAGCGATCTAGGGAAACCATGGAAAACCCAGTTCAGGATGGCCGAAATGCTTTATCGGAAGCTACTCCTGTCCGATTTTGTGTTTACTCACCCGGTAAATCCTTTCTATTCCACTCCCTAATCGCTCGTGGAAAAAATGAGTACAGAAATGAATCAGTTCTGGCCCTGATTTCTCTTATCTTATTTTCGCGGTCATTCCGAGATATGAATGTTGCTGGTAGCAATATTTGTTTGCTGTCATTCCAAAATACGTCAGTCGAGAATTTTTCAATTAGCTTCCATTGAGAGCAACGCCTTCGGTGCTCCAGGTCTTCCCAACCTAACTCCTTCAACATAGCACTTACGCTTTCCCTCCAACTATATATACCTGTCAGGAATCGGGCAGCTCTTCTTTGGACCATCTCTAATGCCTCCATTAATCCCTTTTGATGGGGACGCCATACAGAGCAACAATATTCCAAGTGAGGCCTCACTAGTGACTTGTACGCAATCGATTTAACTTCCGGAGTGCATTGTTTTAAATTACGACCTAGAAATCGAAGCATACGATTTGCTTTCCCAATTACATTCTCGATATGCTCATTCCACGACAAATTATTACAAATTGTTATCCCTAGGTATTTAGCGGAATCTACCGTTCTAAGGACAGTACCATTAACTGTATATCCAGAGCTAAATGGTGTCACCTTTTTACTTACATGCATGACTTGGCACTTTTTAGCGTTTAATTCCAACTGCCAATCTTTACACCACGCAATTATTTTCATAATATCGTTTTGTAACAAAGCACAGTCGTCCTGGGTTGTGATTTCACGATAAATAATAGCATCATCGGCAAATAATCTTTTCATCCCCCTTATTATGTCGCACAAATCATTAATGTATATGAGAAACAACAGAGGCCCTATCACGCTTCCCTGGGAACCCCAGACCTCACTTCGGCAAGTGATGAACGCTCACCGCCGAGAACTACACATTGTGTTCTGTCCTTCAAAAAGTCTGCAACCCAATCGCATATTTGTCTAGATATACTGTAACTGCAAAGTTTCCTAAGTAACCTAGTGTGAGGCACAGTGTCGAAAGCTTTTTTGAAGTCTAATAAAACTAAATCAACCTGGGATTGCTCATCTATAATACGGCTCAAGTCGTGAATTAAGAGGTCAAGTTGTGTTTCACAGCATCGGTCTTTTCTGAATCCATGTTGATTTGGGTATAAAAGCTCATCTTCATCCAAAAACCGCATGACATTTGAATAGATGATGTGTTCTAAAATCCTGCAAAATATTGAGGTTAACGAGATCATCCTATAATTTTGAGGATCATTAACATTCCCACTTTTGAACACTGGACTTACGATGGCGGTCTTCCATTCGGCTGGTATTTGTCCTTGATCCAAGGAGGCGGTATATAATTTCATTAAATACGGCGCAATTTCCTTTGCGTACCTTGAGTAGAATCTTGTAGGAATACCGTCTGGTCCGGGAGCCTTATTGGGATTCACATTCATAAGCAGTTTAGTTATTCCCTTGACATCGAGAATGAGATCTTTCATAGTTTTGTTGGTACAATTGTTAAATATGGGAATCTCCTCCGAGTTTTCTGTCGTGAAAGTTTTTTTAAACACATTATTCAAAATTTCTGCTTTCTCTACGCTAGTTTCTGATAATTCCCCATTTTCCTTAATCAACGACGGCATGGCCTTACTAGAGCCTCTTATTAATTTGACATATGACCAGAACTTTTTTGGATTAGTAATCAGATCTTCGGGTAAATTTCTGGCTTGGAATTCTTTAAATGCATCGCGCACTGCCTTACGCACGTCCGCTCGCAAGTGGGCTAATTTAGCGCGATCAGATGAGTCTCCCGATTTCTTTACCGTGGCATGTAAACGCCTTTGCCTCCTGAGCAAACGTTTCACTTCCCTATTGAACCACAGGAAGTTCTTACTAACCTTAATAAACTTCTTGGGAACTAATTGATTTAAGCCGGTCCATATTATTTCTTTTAAATTAAACCAAAGTTCATCAACATTTGTATTAAGCGTGTACGTTTCAAATTTTTCGCCAAATGATCGACCATAAACGCCTCATTTGCCTTATCGAAACAATGTACGAGTTTGTCTTTATCATGCTTCAAATTCAGCATAGATTTTAAAGTTACCACAACCGTCTTGTGATCACTTATACCGTCGTCTATACAAACTTTATCTACAATAGCCGGATTGTTAGTAAGAAAAAGATCCAAAATGGACGAGGAATCTTTGACGCTCCACGTTGGCTCTTCGACCATCTGTTCAAGAGAATTTTCGGCGAATGATTCCAGGAACGTTTCGGTACAAGAATATCATCATTTTAGAGATTCAACCACTGTGGTTTTGGTTTAGGTCGTGGGTCAGCTGTATTAGGGAGCTTCCATAGACCACGTAGCTCCATTTTGGCCTCCTGTGAACCTCCCTTCCCACGCAGCCCGACACGCCTTTTGCCTCTACTCATCCCCCCTTCACCCCCCCCCCCCCCCACTCACATATAGCACATAGCTTTTTTCCCTTTTGATTCCAGGAGACATTTTGTACTGTTTTCTCTTGTCAGATTATTGTAAATACGGAGATTATTAAATGAAGGAAATAAATGTTCACATGCTGTTGTGTGTTCTGTACTTCATTTTAACTGTGAAAAATAATATGAATGGAAAGGTACATGCCTGGCTTGGACCCCCCCCCCCCCCCCCTCCCCATGTAGTGCAGTGTAACCTTCCAGCCAACCCCTCTCCCTCCTAGACCAAGTCATGTGGTTTATGGATGCTGCATTACCAGCACCTTTTTTCCACACTCCTCACAAATATAAAACTTCCTTGGCTTCCAGGGTCCGTTACAGTGCCTCTCATCAGAACCCATCTCCTTCCCTCCACACTTCTCAGAATCAACTTACACCCACAGTGTACTTTCTCGCCAAAATCCACAGCGCTGGCCTCTTTTAGTAATATGGGAAAACCATGTAAAACCCAAATATGGGTGGCCTGCCATGGATTCAAAACCGAGGCCTCCCAAATGTGAGGCCAGAGCATTACCACTTACCCACCATCTTTAGTTACATGGCTGGCAAACATAGTTAACTATGTTAACTTGTAGTTGTGGCATGTGTTTCGTGACTTAGCAGATTTCAGTCTCCAACCTTATGTGCAGAACCTCTCTACACATATCAAATACACTTCACACTTTGTCAAGTGTCTGTCCAGACTCCACTACTCTGCCCACAAACTCCTTCCTTGTCTCTGTTGAAATCATTTCCAACATCCCCCACTGAGAAGAGCTTGGTTCTCTGAAACACTTCCTACAAAAAATGCACCCTTAAACAGGTTCCACACCACACCTTTTCTTACATCCTTAGCTAACTTTATTCCCTTCTTCATATCCCTAGTATATAAGGTATACAGCACTGCCACGATTACACGTATGCCATTTTATTTCTGGAGGAACAATTCGTATACAATATCCTACACAACCCTGCATGCGGTACAGATACATAGATGATACCTTTATTCTTCTTGACATCACCAAGAAGAGACTTTTTTTACAATCTGGATGGAGTGTAAGAAAATAGTGCTACTGTGTGTAATAAAAGTTACTAGTCCGAAGTCATGACATACAAAGGTTTTAGTTGTGCACATGTTTGATTACAGGTCTGAACAGAAATAGAGCCAGTGTTTTAGGCAAAATTTGTGTGCCGGATCAGTTTGCATATCACAACCAACTTCTCGTGATGTAAAAATAGCATTAAGCTTGAGTGGTAATAAATTGTAGCATAGAAAACTTTGCATTCTTTTATGTCAACAAAGCTGCCTGCTTGAAATGGTACTGTTTTACAAATTGACTTCCATAGGCCTTCCATTGCCTTGAATACTCTATCAACAATTTGACCACTTTAACTAATGCTATATTAATTAATCAATCTAGATACAATTTTCAAATTTGAAAATATGTGTTTTTAAATTGTTGAAGATTATTTACCTGTAATTTTTTTTTTTTTTTTTTAATTTGACGTATATTTTCACTTTTTAAAATATGATTTGTCATATAATTTTCATTGACATTTATGTGGACAGCAACCAGTAGGACTTGTTTCTGGAATACAGCTATACAATCTGGATATGATGTTATTCTATCAGTAACATGTTTAGTCAAGTGTGTTTACATTTCATACAAATTATTTTGCTTTGAATTTATGGAATCCTTATTTGTGTTGTAATCAGTAATGTAGGGCGCTAATGACCAAGTCGTCGACGCGCCCTAAAGCACCAAAAACAACAACAACAACAACAACAACAACAACAGCAACAACATTAATGTGTTGAGAAATAGCAGTATGTGATTTAAAATTATGACATTTGTATTGTAAAATGTTTCAAGCAATTCTAACGCCAGTTTCAAAATATAGGGAAATGGTAAAATAGGAAATAACTTTGTTTAACTTCATTTGTTTCTTTGGTTCCAATTTTTTAGTGTGAATTTTGTTTTGAATGAAAATATTGTAAAGTCAAGGGAGGAGTTGCACTAAGTGTTTGTGCGTGGGGAAGGGCCTCACATTCAGGAGGAATTGGGTTCTAATCCCCTCTGGCCATCCAGATTTGGGTTTTCGTTGGTTTCTCAAAATCACTACAGGTGAATGCCAGGATAATTCCTGCAAAAGGCTGTTGCCAAATTCCTTCCTGTTCATTGCCACCAGTCTTTTCCCATTTCTAATGATGTCAACGAGGTGTCAAGCCAGAACCAAAAAAAAAGGGGGAGGAGTTTCCCAGTTGAAAGTTTATCTTAATTTTTGCTCAATAAGTAACAGAAATTTGGGGGTGGAAGGAGAGAGGAAAAGGGCTTATAATGTAGTAAGGCTGTTGTGCAAAGAAAGCAAGAGAGAAAGTAGATTTGTTATTGCATATGCAAATAAATCCAAGAAAGGCATCCCGTTTATCACTAACAATATCAGTAATTTCTAGGGAGAATGAAAGTATTTTGACATATCTCTATAAATAAAGGGTTTAAATAACTAAAGAAAATAATTCAGTAAAAACATGTAAAGAATATTAATATTATAGTGCTTGAATGTGTTTAAAATGTTTTAAAGTAGAATAGATATGTTTTCCATATTGGGATAAATTGCTTAATCAAAGCCAAAAATTGTCATGATTTTTGTTTTTGCTGTCATCAGTCTTTCGACTGGTTTGATGCAATCCTCCAACCCTTCCTATCTTGTGCTAACCTCTTCATCACTACATATCCCTTACAACCCATGTCCTCAATTATCGGCGTCATATATTCTAATCACTGTCTTCCTCTACAGTTCTTACCTTCGACTGTTCCCTCCACTAACAAATTAACAAATCCAGCATGTCTCAGAATATGACCTACCAACCTGTCTCTTCTTTCTGTAAGCTTCTTCCACAAACTTCTTTCCTCACCCATTATTTCTAAAACTCGTTCATTTCGTACTTTGTCTGTCCATTTAATTTTCAGCATTCTCCTGTAGCACCACATTTCAAATGCTTCAATTTTCCTTCTTTCTGGTATTCCTAAAGTCCATGTTTCGCTACCATAAAGTGCTGTGCTCCACACGTAGAGTTTTAAAAAGTGCTTTCTAATTCCTAGATCAATATTTGAAACAAAAAGATTTCTCTTTTTCATGAAGGCTCTTTTTGCTAGTGCTATTCTGCTTTTAACATCATTCCTGCTTTGGCCATCGTTTGTAATTTTGCTATGCCACATAAATTTTTTTCTTTTAATTCCTTTATTGCTTCTTCTACATACAAGATGAATATTACTGGGGATAGACTACAACCTCGTCTTGCACCCATTTTAACTGATGCATATCGCTCATGGTTCTCTGCTTTTATTATAGCTACTTGATTTTTATATTGTTTATAAAGTATTCTTCTATCTTGATATTTAGACCTGATTTCTTTAAAATTTTGAACATCTTGTCCCACCTAACATTTTCAAAAGCTTTTTCTAAATGAACAAACGCGAAGAAAGTATCTTTGTTTTTCTTGTTCCGCCCTTCAAGTATTAATCTTAAAGCCAGGATTGCTTCCTTCGTACCATGATTTTTCCTAAACCCAAACTGATCTTTACCTACTATCTCTTCTACTACCCTTTCCATTCTTCTGTATGTTATTCTGGTCAGTAATTTTGAAGCATATGATGTTAGACTAATGGTGCGATAATTCTCACATTTGTCAGTTTGTGCTTACTTTGGGAGTGTGAAGATGATATTTTTATTTAAGTCAGTTGGAATTTCTTCTGTTTCAGAACTTTTTGGTATTAGCTTGAATAATCTTTTGATTCCTTCTTCTCCTAGGGATTTAATTCCAACTGCCTTATTTGCTTTCAAATCATTCAGAGCTCTCTTAAATTCTGTTCTCAAAACAGGATCTCATAAATCGTCAATGTCGACATCGCTTTCCTTTTCCATTATGCTATTGTTCAAGTCGTCGCCATCATAATGTTTTTTCAATGTATTCCTTCCATCGGTTCGCTCTATCGTCTTGAGCTTAAAAGAGGTTTCCCATCAGCACTTTTAATGTTTACACCTCTTTTCTACGTTTGATCTTCCTGTATGCAATATCTACTTAGACCATTTCATTTTCTACTTCTTCACACTTGATTGTCATGATTAGAATCCAGTAAAATAAATGATGGGACCTTATGAATGAAAAAATAACAAGAATGTTGGCATTTTCAAGTTAAAATCTTATCTGGAAGTATTTATATATGAATTTCATAAATAGGGGTGGAATGGCACTTTGCTTACATTTACTAATAAGACCTATAGGTAGAAAACAATACTAGAAGTAGTAAGTTTGATTGTAAATGAATGTTTATGTGAAAATGAGAGATGATCCTTAAAGGAAATCTGCAGTCAATTTTAATTTGGAATGAGGTACTGATGTAGTCACTTGCTATTGTGGATACTGGTAAATCAGAAGTTTTTATTGTGACAGAACATAAATAAATATCAGTGAATGGCAGAAAAAACTTTTTTATTTCATCACCCTATCATACAGTTTTTAATTAGAGGCAAATATTTAGCAGTTATTCTAAGCGTTGATAAAAATTTAGATCGCCATACCGAGCGTGGTGGGTGAACGGTTAAATGTTCTGGCCTCGCATTCAGGAGGACGCAGGTTCGAATCCCTGTCAGGCATCCAGATTTGGGTTTTCCATGGTTTCCCCAGATCACTCAAGGCAAATGCCGGGATGCTTCCTTAAAAAAAAAAAGTCTATGGCCGAATTCCTTCCCATTCCTTGTCCCCCATCCCATCCCGCCTCTAATGACCACGCTATCAACAAGGCGTAAAGCCGAAGCAAAAAAAAGATTGCCATATTGCAACAGTTACTTGGGATGATTATGGCAATTAGCACTAACAGCTGGGGGTTTCCAACATTACATTGCAGGTTCAAATCCCAGCTCGTCCATCCAGATTTTGGTTTTCCACAGTTTCCCAAAATCACTCCCGGCGAATGTGGAAATGGTTCTTTAAAATGCCTTGCCAGTTTTCTTTCTGCTCCTGGCCCCATTCCTTTCCCACCTCTAATGACATCAACATCAATGAGGCACAAGTTGTAAGCAAAAAATATAAAAAATAAAATAAAAATGGTGTGCATTCACATTTTGAGTTATCTACCACCTTTGTGATTAAAAGAGATATTTCCTCCATTTTGCTTAATTTATTATTCGGATTGATATAATTAAATTTTTATTTATAACATATGTATATTCATTATTGAATTTGTGTTTAAGTCTAAAATGGTTCGCCTATAGTTAACTTTTTAAAGTGCTTGATATTAATTTCACTGCTGAGAACTGTGGACATCTGTATGTTATATACTTTAATTAATGTGCATTTGGAAGCTTCTGCAAAACAAAAAGTGAAGAAATGTGAAAAGCTTTGTTCAGTCTACATAAGTACATGTAATGGTTATTTAATCACTCATGCCCTTATAGCTTGAAGGTGTGTTGTAAGTAAATTACTGTGGTTTTGACAGTTCACTATTTTACAATGGAATAAAATGTTTCAAGTTATAATTTTGTGGTCCTTGAACTAGTAAAACATGTCAGGAATAGATCTCCAGTAGTGCAACTCCAGGAAAAATGTGACTGTATCTAGGATATCTGAGTTTTATAGCTTGCAGGCAGATTTTTAGACACTTTCAGATGACTTTGGGATCAATCATTAGAGAGAAAATGAATCATATAGAGCAGAATTTCTCAACCATTTTCAAGACCAGAAAAGTGTGAAAAATAATTCTGCTAACCTCTAATTTATATGGGCTTAATGTTTTATCTCTGTGAGTATTAACCAACACTGTCAGAGGTTATTGGCACATATCACAGTCCCTTAAGGGCCTCATGTAATGGTTATTAACTTAATCCTCAAAGCAACACTGCTCTCTTTGAAGCTAACTGGAAATATATTCAGTGAATAGACTATTATAGTAACATTATATATATATATATATATATATATATATATATATAAAGATGAATGTATGTATGTTTGTTTGTTCGTTCATTCTTCATACAAATCCACAGTTTCCATCTGATCTCGATGAAACTTTGCACACTTATCCTTTGAAACAATGAGAAAATTACTGTCTACATTTGGTTGAAAAATTTCCCGTTGAATCGAAGTTTTTCTTATTTTTTTTTAAAATTTTCTTAAATGGCATTCGGCAACGGGGCCATACAGCCAGCTCAATGTGTATTTTTTTCCAATGTATGGACGCCACAGGACGGACAGTACATTCACACAACACTTAACATCCATGCCCGCGGCCGGATTCGAACCGGCAGCCTTCGGCACGCGGAGCTAGCACTCTAGCCCCTACGCTACCGAGGCCGGCTGAATCGAAGTTGTCCAGTTCAAATCGAGCTATTAGGAGGCGAGAAAATTGTAGTTAAAATGACCTCCATCGACAACGTATTGAACGGAATTTCAGAATTCATTGGAACCACCTGGAATGCCTCCACACAAACTACATTTGAAAATTTCCTCCCCAATAATTCTTTTACACAATATTGACCCTCCCAGGCTGTGCAACAGGACGAGATTTTTGGTTAAAACATTTCTTCTGAATGTCATTGAAGCAACAATAATTACTGGAAATGCTAAAGGAGATGACTTTTCATACCGCGTATTCCTATGATACCTGGCACCAATGATTTGCCCTTTGATTTTAAAAGATTGCCATTCCCCGTTCGACTTGCTTTTGCAATAACTATTAATAAGGTTCAGGGACAATCACTCAATGTCGTCGGCATAAACTTGGAAAAACCATGCTTTTCACATGGTCAGCTATACGTAGCCTGCTCAAGGGTTGGGACGCCAAGTGAACTTTGGATTTACGCAGCACAGGGAAAAACTAAAAATGTCGTGTAGCAGCAAGCTTTTACAGGTGTTACGTAAATAACCGTAACATCCGAGCTCAGGATAACTGACATATTGCGTCTGCTTAAATGTTTCTTGCACCAGTTTATATTGTCTTCCTTTTTGACATGCCTTGCGGGTGTAAACCTGGCCTAAGGTGTAGCTCTAGCAGAGCACGAGCAGCTAAAGTTATTAGAACCCAAGAATCAGATGCTCATGGTAAAGAAAGAAGAAAAGACCAAGTTGAAATAAAGCTGCCCTTAGTTAACCCCCCCCCCAAACCACACACACACACACACATATCCCCGCATCATCGTTTGTTTTTCCACACGTACGAAGTCGCGGATGTTAGCTAGTAGTTTATACTTGTTTATAGCCTTATACAGTATACCATGAATATGGTACCCATTTTATGTGAACATTTCTATTAATTTATTTTTTGTTATGATATTTATAATTCAGTTGGAATAAAATTTTTAAAATTCTGTTTGTGGACCACTGATCCCATCTTCACAGACTGCAGGCCGCTACCCACAGGTAGAGAAATGCTTATATAGTGAATGATTTATGCTTTTCTAGGAATCTCAACTAAAGAATTAAGCTAATGGCAGAATTGTCTGATCTGCTTCATTTATGAGAGTAGATTGTTTGTGGTGTGGTGATTGTTTTTGAATGAGTGAAACAATTTTACTTGTCACATAACTCGTAGTAACCATTACTATGTCAGGAAAATATTGTTACAAAATTCTTGTTTATGTGGTTACTCTTTCTCAGTGTGCCATTTGTTCAATTAGGGGCATCAGATTCTTTTAGTTCGTTTGTTCCTCTTCCTCCTCCCAGACTAGGGTTAGATGTAGCAAACATATGGACCTAAGCATATTGTTTTACTGTTACAGATCCTTCATTATTTTTGCCAGATGAAATATGGATTATGATATTTCGCTATCTAAATACAAAAGAACGTAGCTGTTGTGCTCAAGTTTGCAAGTTGTTCAACAGATTAGCATATACACCTGGATTCTGGAAAGGGTTATTTATAGCCCAGTGGAGTAAAGGTAAATATGGATGAAAATGCTCTAAGTAACTAACCTTTGTTTTCTGGGAAAAAGAAGTCTTTTGTGCTAGAGTTAATTTCTTTCGATTACCGTTCTGGGCAAAAACTACATAACATCTTTACACATTAAGAATTTCAGAGTTTGTTTTCAGTACAAATAGTATCTTTCTACAATAAAACTGTTTAAATGTAATCTTATTTAGTTGATACAATTAAATCATTCTGTTGTGTGACAAGCTAAGATATAAATACCAGCAACAAGGCTGTAGGAGAAATGCCATGAGGCCATGGTAAGTAAAGGTAAAATGCACCTATTACTCACCAAAGTTGAAGGGAGGAGGGCAGCAGTGACAAGAAACACGCCACAAATTAAAAAAAAAACTATATTTCAGGCTTTAACCTTACTCACAAAAATAAAAATGTGGCTGAGCTCTTGAGGCACCCACGGTCGACACAGCTGTGTGAATGATGGTTAACCACAAGATCGGAGTGGAAGTGATGGTGGAGCAAAAACAGTATGAATGGAAATGTTAATTGCAGGAAGAATTAATCAAAATAAAATAAAAAAGGGGATATGTAAAAGAGATGAAAAATGACCGTGAATTACAATTGTTGTGCTGAGAAATGTAAAGTGAAGGTTTCCACTGGGGCCTTTGAAATTGGTATAATGAAAAGCTGTTCTGTACCTGTCAGTTTGTAGTTTGGAATTTTCAGTTGGGTAATTTCTGAGTCAGCTGATTGATGGTACAAGAAACACACAATGTCTACTTCAGCATTTCTCAAATTCTGCAAGATTATTTTGTAATTTTTCACCAAAAATCCTATTTCCTTAGAATATTGGTTCTAGGACTTACCAGCTGATACGTTAAGAATATGGTGGAAGGGAAACCATAAAAAACCCATAGGTGATGAAAGTTATCAGTCATCAAAACATCACTTTTTAAAGTAACGTGAACAAAAATACTATTTTGTACCTGAAATGATGTCCTGATTACTTAAAAATCAAAACCAAAAGTGATTTTTTTTATATTTTCTCACTTATATTGACAGATTAACATGACATTAATAGAACTGAAGTAAAACAAAATTGAACAGAAAATTGATATATTTGTTACTTTCCACTACATAGTCAAAATTTGTTGCTCTCTTTATGGAGAACTTAATATTCGTGCCTACAGAATTATATGAAGTGTCAGAATAGGTGTCCAGTAGAGTGATAAGTTACATGAGATTTGAGGATAGAAGAATATAATACAAGTAGAAGAGAGAATAATATGCCCTCCTATGTTCCTTCCCTAAAATACACAGCCTTCCTCTTAAAACCTTACTAATGTAGCCCCACATATGTTTCAATAAACTGCTCAAACTTGAAAATACCTTAGTCCACAAATACTTAGCTCCAAAATCTACCAAATAACTCACTGATTCTTCACTCATAATAGACCACACTGAAAAACGTGCATCCAGCCTGTATAACCTACTCCAGTCCTGCCAGTGAGGAAGCATATGTATATGCTTCACCACTATCAGGTTGAATAACATGTCAAAAACATACCAGTTCCCACAACTCCTACAACTGAGAGCTCTGTCTTCTGAATTCAATGGATTTAAACTACCTGATATGTAAGTGTAAAGTATCAGAAAACAGTTTGCAAATCTATAATTTAAATATGTATTCATTTTTAATTTTTAATATTTTTCTAAAGTTACTATTGTCACTATTCTTAATCACTATTTCCAGTGGACATTACATGTCCATAGATATCATTATTATTTCATCCCTCCACCCTCACCTGTAACTCCAGTGGCTCTTTCTTGTGATTAGTGTGTTGGGGGATGGTATATGCACAGTTGTCGACTTGCTGTATGTACATTTCTTCAGGTTCCTGCACAATGTTTGGTTCTCCCAAAATGCAGTAAATTGGGTTTTTTCTTTTCTTTCTTACCCCTCTTAGTAATCCCCTGCCTTTAACATTAGTAAATGATGCATAAACTTTCCCTATCCATTTTTCTTTTAATATTATTGTTAGCTGAATTAAATAGCTAACTTAAATGAATATTAAGATAATTACCCTAGGAGTAATATAGTACCGGTTCATAATGGAGGGGAAAAAAATAGGGTTGAAAATTACAGGCCGATTTGAAATCAACTATAGGCAAAATGATGGAGAGAATAGTATGAAACTACATCAGAAATGTCTGTGAGGAAAGAAACTGATTTTCAAATTGACATCATGGCTTTCAGCAAGGATATTAATTTGAATCTCATTCAGTGAGCTATTTACAAGATATTTTGGATTAAGTAGATAAGGGAGATCAAATTGATAGTGTAGCACTAGATCTTTTTAAAGCATTTGACAGAGTGAACCATAAACTTGTGGTAAATCAGGTAAAAACCATTGGTGTGGATAAAATTTTATTTTCGAGGTAGAAGCATTCTTAAAAGGTAGAAAGCAAAGAGTTAGGGTAGGAAATGCAGTAAGGGCCTGCTCTAGTGGTTACATCACTCTGCATAAAAATACAAATTGCCTTAAAAATATGTATAATTTTTTCAAATAAAGGTACTGAAAATATGACAGGGAAAAATAAATAGATACCCATCACCACAGATGAAGGCAGGAGGGTGAGACAAACACGTAAAAACACAAAAACATAAACATATTTTTAAATAAAAAATAAAATAATTATATTTAAATTTTAATATAATCAAGTAGTAGAAAATAATTGGGAAATATCTTCATCTAGCCACAAATTATTAGCCATACAGTTTTTTACATTTGTAAATGGTATTAAAAATGTTTGTTATTGCAAAAACAATCAAAATGCCATTATTTTGAAAATAAAACAAGATAACAACTGCACTAAAATCACAAACATTTTTTACTTTCAGCTCTGCAAACTTTCTCATTACATCTTTTATAGTTACTTGATTTCATGCTGAATTGTCAAAACAACCAAACCATTAAGACGATTTGGTGTAGTAGGCAAACATAAAAAATTGTTAAATAACTTTAACTTACAGAAATTTCTTTCACCACTTGCTACAGTTATTGGTACTGTTAGCAGTATTTTTAAAGCAATAGTAAGGTTTGGTGTAAAATTTAACTTTGTGATTAAACTCAGTAAAATGCTTAGGTTTTCTTTTTTTACCCAAAAGTGCAGATAAAGCTAATTATACCCCATTTATGTCAACCAAATCACCATCAGTTAACCATTTCTTTGGTCATGGTATTTAAATCGTATGTATTATATAAGAATTGAAAATAGTTACTATGATTATAAGGTGTTCAAATCTAGCCTCTAGTCCATTTAGTGCTTGATTGATTGTAAAATTAAAAAGAAAATTATTTTATATTTTTCTTTTGGATCTTTGAAGGGTTTATTTTGGCTTTGTATTAAAAGTTCCTTTTTGTTCTTCTAACATGGAGTCATGTTATTATTGTTGATCCAAAATTAGCCTCCACATCAATTTTGGTAACAAGTTCTTTCATATCAATAATAGTTTCATTGAAGGATGAATCCAATCAAAGATTCTTAAAAAATATTACACAGTAGAGTCTAGATAAAAATGTTTTGTTTGCATAGGCTTGCTTATTGGATTAATGGAGTTTAGTATTTTATTCTTAATAACGAATGGACACAAAAACGTTTTGGAAGTGGCACACATATTACTCAGTTATGATGTATCTGTTTTGTAATAACAAATATTTCAGCAAATCATAATTAGTCATTAAAATCAATTTTATAATTCTTGATTTTGATGTTTTATTCAGTCCAATTATTCAAATACATTATTATTAACGTGTTTTATCAAAGCAATGAACTTATAAATTAACTAAACAACTGTTTAATTATATACCTACTTACCTTTAAAATTTAATAAATCACACTGAAGTAAATTTTATGAACTTCCACTTGTTATCACTATAACAAGAATAATGCTTTTGTGTAATGCAACCACTTTTTTATAATTGGTAATAAGTAGGTGTACATATGTTCAAACACAAGTTTAAGTAGCACTCTGCTTGCATGCTAGTGTTATTCTGTTCAGAGAAGAATATGCATTTTCAAATAAGTCCAAGCAATAACACATCACTGCATCTATTGTTGGCTCTCACTCGATTGAAGATACTTCAAAGAACACCGCATGATGCCAACCATACTTTATTATAAAGTATCATATTTTACTTTTTGGTCAGCATACTTTATCCTAAACATAAATTATGTGGAAATACTTTATATCTGGTGCTAGTATCCTTTAGAAATTGTGTGTTAATTTTTCAATCATAGTGTAAATATTTTTTGCATTTAGACTGTAAGGACAAAGACCGATACTGCGGCTGTAGTATCGCCTAAGTGCCTTAACTTACACTCTTGTAGACTCACAGTTCTATGGAAACTCTTGCTAAATAATTTTAAATTTGATTTGACCATATAGCCAGGATAACTCAACTAAATGCCTAGGTCGCCACAAAATTTGTTACCCACAAATTGAGAAAAGGGTTTTATGCTAACAACTGAAGCACACAAGTTCACTGTTAGAAAACTCCAAAGTTTTATTTTCAAAGTCAAAAGTTCAAGATTGCATTTACAGTTGAGCAGGCATATCGAACTATCTTTACCAAAGTTTGCAGATTGTGTAGAGAAATTTTGAACCGACCAAACCCTTTTAGTAAATTTACAAGTCTTTAACAGTCATTAAAGTTGCTATTTAACATGACACCCCACATGGTCGCAAACAGTTCACTGACTAGCATAGCAAGTCACGACACGACGACAAAACCGACGTAATATTACTTCACATAATGTTCACGAAGCACGGGCTAGACGAAACCGAAAGTAGAAACGATAGACTACATTTTCTAAGTTCTGGTTCTACAAATCACTGGTCAAGACATGCGCGTAGTTGCTCGATCACTTCCCGGCGTAAGAGTGAGGCAAAGTGTGCTAACCGCACGAACTATTATAGCCCGGCGCGTGCCTATGACCTTGGCAAAACTTTCTTTAATTAATATCTTTAAAAGTAGATAATGGTTTAATCTGAAATTTTTACAGGGACTTTCTATCATCCTGTTCTATCGATTTTAATTTAATTTATTATTCCAAAAGGTTTCTATCGTCTAAACACTAAACTCATCACGTGACTAATCTTGGCGGACTTTGTGTATTTTCCCGAACTTCTCACCCGACAATCCACGACAATCAATTTTCAAAAACTCGATTTACAGACAAATACTGAAACTTTTTACGGAAACACATATATGTATGAAATTGTCTTAATTAGGGCTATCTGCTGATGTAAAATTTAAATTGATATCTCTTTTAATAAAAAAGCTTATTATTTTCTCTTAATTAAAATCACTAATTAGACTTGGCTAAATTATTTAATTTTATTACCAAAATATCGGGGATAGTGCTGACTACAGCTGGTGATAAAAGTTCGGTTGTAGCTTTACGCGATTTAAAGATATTGCAAAACTTAGAATTTCTACTTTTATGATCGCGTGCTTCAAAACGTGAACAAACGGGAATATCTCTTAAACCAAACATTTCCCGATATGATAATTACACTTTAAAATGATTATTATAACGAATTACAACTGTGAGCAAGATTACAGGGAAATTACTTTTAGTTGAAAACTACACTTCTCGAAATTTCTAAGTCCCGCCAAAGAAAAACTAGAATTTGCCAAAATTCTAAGGTTCTTACAAGACATAAACAATATAAATATGCTGCACACTGTAAATTTTAAATGAACAAAAATTAATACCTGAAATTTTCTATTAATTGGGTATTTTACATAAAAATATTTTTCTCATAGCTAAATGCCGCACCGTAATCTTGGGGTACCAGCAAATGTTAGAGTTGCCCGACCCTAGAGCAGGTTGTAAGATAACCATGCGTTTTGCAAGAAGCTTCTCAATAAAACACAAAAATCTTACTTTAGTTGTTTCTTTCTTCCTTTTATTATAAATTCTTTTACAGACTGATTCATGATACATTAAACTTTACTTTAATAACATTTCGACTTCCTTTTGCATTAAAATCAACAACTACTTCTGCTATTATTCACGACCTTCCATAAATCAAATCTCTCAGTTCTAATCTTCCATTATTCCAAAGATGTTCCACCTGTTTTTCATGTCTTGCCAACCTAAACACTTATTAAGATGTCACATTAAAAATTACAGTAACTTATTTCACGGGAGGCAAGACCATTGCCTTACGAACTACCCTCAGTCAAATTGTCCCTAAAATTGCATATACAATCTTATGAGATAAAAGTCTCAATATATGGGTATACAAATACTTTTCATGGGAATATAAACAAATCTTACACTCATACACTCTTTAATATCTTTCTTTCATTTGCATGTTCATTACTTAATTTTAAATTACACACATTCCTTAAACCAATTTTTACTCACACACACACACACACACACACACACACTCTCTCTCTCTCTCTCTCTCTCTCTCTCTCTCTCTCTCTGCCGAAAGTGTTCAATCTGATGTGTTTATAACTGAAATTTTTCAATTTGTAAATTAATACTGCTTAACTAGTGGCCTAGTAATGACTATCTCAATATTCCCTCTCACTTGTTGGTTCTTTTACATCTTATATCTTTCACTTCTCCTTTTCTCCACTTCTTACATCTTTTTCCTGTAATCATGGTATGTTCCTGCCTTCATAGTGTATACTTAACCCTTTCTTTTTCACATTCCCCCTCAAAATATCTTCTTTAATGTCTTCCTTTCTTATCAAGAAAAACTTCACTTTTTAATGATCTTCATTCTCATCTTCCTTTTGATGACCACTGTATCTCTTCTCTTGAAGCTTCTGCATCATTTTCTTCATAACTTTTGCTACACTCGCTCATGCCTTCACCTTCTAAGACATCAAATGTTTCCGCAATCAGATGTTTGTCTTCACATCTCTCTTCACCCTCTTTATACCATTTTTTCATTGTTACTAATCACTGAATATTGTCTTCTAAATTCTCTTTTTTTTCAGCATTCAAATACGTTTTATCATCTTCTGTATCTACAACTTCTTTATCTTTGTCTTCTTTGCTATCATTGTTCTTTTCTTCTGCATCACATCATACTTTTTCATCCTCTTCTTGCTCATTTTTATTATGTTGCTCTCGAATATAGACACATTTGTCTTCCTTTTCAGGTTTGCCATCTTCCTTGACTTCAGCAATCACTCCACTGATTACTGGTCTCCTTTCATGTGAAAATTTCTGTTCACTCTGATTTAGAATAAATCAGAAATTACTCAGCACTTGCTCCAATCTGAGATGCCCTTGTTCCTTTTTTGCCATTATGCTCATTAGCATCTGCATTATAAAATTATTTTCTTTCATAAACCGTATTATCTTTTGTCCATCAGCTGGTTTCAACTCGATACAAGTATTAGTTTTGTCTTTGCTTTCATTCATATGTAAATTATTACTGTTATTCAATAATTCCGAATGTGGGAAACCATTGTTTATTTCATTTTCTACTGCAACGACATTTGAAACTTCAAACATATTTAAACATTCCATGTTTATTACTTATAAGAAAAACTCTTTTAATTTATGTACACACAAAATAATCCCTCATTTTGTATTAATTATCTAGTCTTTGCCAATTTCTGTTTGTTACACTGTCATATATCTTCCTATGAAACATGCACTAACTTGATTCAGTTTAATTTTAAATATGATACATGTTTTGTTCTGATGAATCTCACCCTGTCTGAACATTGCAGGTTGTAGTTCTCTTCATGGTTGCCATGTGGTAAGACAACCATGCATTTTTCAATAAGCTTCTCAATAAAACACGAAAATCTTACTGGAGTTGTTTCATTCTTCTTTTTATTATGAATTATGTGACAAACTGATTCATGAAACATGAACCTTTACTATAATAACATTTCAACTTCCTTTCACATTAAATTCAGTAATTACTTCTGCTACTTTTCACGACCGGCCACACTCAAACTCTCTCCATTCTAATCTGCCTCCATTGTTCCAAAGATGTTCCTCCTCTTCTTTTTTTCTTGCCAACCTAAACACTTAATAAGATGTCATATTAAAACTTACAGTAACATATTTCAAGGGAGCCAAGCTCATTGGCTCACAAGGTGCTGTTGCAGTATCGGATGAAGTGGAAGTGAATGTGGGGTATTGTGTTAGGACCATTGCTATCCATTATTCTAATGAATGATTGTTTTAATGATGTGAGAATTAAGTTTTTCCTGGCGTACAGCTAACAAGAATTCTTCTCGGGTATTCTGCCAGATAAGTGGACAGAAGAACTCGTCCGGCAGAATACCCAAGAAGAATTCTTGATTGTTTTAATGGTTTACAGTCAAAAGTTATCGTATTTGTAGATGGCATAATGTTATATAATAGGATCAAGATGGGGCCGTGTGGAATGCACTGGGTGGTTTTTTAGGCTGAGTGAGGAAGACCCGAAACACGAAATACAGTTACGGACAACCCAAACAGATGCAACTCCAGAATGTAGGAGGAACGTAAAAGAGTCACGACAGTTAAAAGTACTTGTAATTAACTGTAGAAGCGTTTGTAACAAACAACCGGAACTTGAAAGCGTTATTTGTAGCACAGAAGCTGATATCATTATCGGTAAAGAAAGTTGGCTAAAACCAGAAATAAGTTCCGCCGAAACTTTTAAAGACAGCATGAACGTTTTTTGTAAAGACAGATTACATTATCATGGAGATGGGGTATTTATAGCTGTGAGTAAATTCCTCCCATGTAATGAAATAGATGTCGATACTATCTGTGAAATCATATGGATCAAACTCAACGTTGCTGGATCAAAACTCATCATAGGCGCCTTCTATCGTCCACCTGATTCTGACATAGCTATCGCCGAGGAATTAAGAAGTAATGTTAACAGTATAGCCAGCCGTTTTCAGGATCATGCTATGATTCTGGGAGGCGACTTCAGTCTGCCTTATATCGACTGGCGTAATTACGTTCACATTACTGGTAGCAGAGATAAGGCAGCTTCTGAAGTAATTATCGATTTGTTCTCCGATAATCATCTCGAACAGCTAGTTAATGAACCTATGCGGTGTCATGACGGTAGCGAAAACATTTTAGCTTTGCTGGTTACTAACAGGCCAGAATTATTCACCGAAATTTCAACGACCACTGGAATAAGCGATCACAAAGTGGTAACTGCGACTATCAAATTAATAACCAAGCAAAAAAGGGGAAATGGATGGATTGTATACAGATTCAGTAAGGCCTCAAAGGAGTATTTTAGAACCTACCTGAGGAATAATTACCATAACTTTTAAGTTAACAAAGGACACCGTTGAAGAGATATGGCATCAATTTATACATATAGTCAGGGAAGGTATGGAAGTACATATACCGAAGCGGAAAATAAATGGGGAGAATGATCCACCGTGGTACACATGTGAAGTCAAAAGATTACTCAAAAAACAAAGGAGGATACACGCACACTACGGAAGGAAGAGGTCTTGCAGCGATTTAGAAACTTTGGCTGAGTTAAGAGGACATGTGAAGAATGTGATACGTGAGGCCTTCAACGATTTTCATTCAAATACTCTCTCTAAGAGTCTCGCAGAAAACCCAAAGAAATTTTGGTCGTATGTTCGAAAAGTCAGTTGTGCCAACAGCAATATTCCAGCACTAGTTTGTGAAGGGTCCGAGATTAATGAAAGCTGCGATAAAGCTAACGTATTCAAAAATTAATTTACTGATGAAAATAAGGATTGCATTCCCGTTTTGCCACGTCGTGTCGAGTTGGAGATGGAATCATTACGAATAGATACTGCAGGTATCATAAAGCAATTAGAGCTTCTGAAGTGGGGGAAAGCACCTGGCCCGGATGGAATTCCAGTAATAGTATTTTCAGAGTATGCGGCGGAAATTGGATCATTTCTGTCTGATATATTCAGTAAATCCCTAGAAGAGCAAAAAGTACCTTCAGACTGGAAAATAGCGCAAGTAACTCCGATTTTCAAGAAAGGTGATCAAAGCGATCCTGGAAACTACCGTCCCATATCTATAACATCTTTTTGTAGTAGAGTTACGGAGCATATTATATGCTCGAACATTATGAATTTTCTAGATGAAAATAATTTGCTTACAAAAAATCAACACGGATTTTGGAAGAAAGGGTCATGTGAAACACAGCTGGCACTGTTTACACACGATGTAATGAAAGTTATTGATGCAGGTTCACAAGTAGATGCAATTTTTTTATATTTTCAGAAAGCCTTTGACTCTGTGCCACACAACCGCCTTTTAGCGACACTATGAACGTACGGTATATCGGATCAGCTTTGTGAATGGATAAAAGATTTTCTAACTTTTCGGTCGCAGTGTGTCGTTGTTGAAGGAGAAAGTTCTTATAATCTAGATTTTACATTGGGTGTACCTCAAGGAAGTGTTATAGGACCACTTCTTTTCTCAATTTTTATAAACGATCTTGGAGACAAAGTGAAAAGGATTTTTAGATTGTTTGCTGATGATGCGGTTATTTATAGGGAAGTAAAGAGTTTGGCAGATTGCTTAGAAATTCAGCGTGATCTGGATGTTATTTTGGCATGGTGTGCTGAGTGGCAACTCGCACTAAATTGTAAAAAGTGTAAGACAATGAGCATAACTAACAAAAAGAATCCGATTGTTCAGAAATACGAGGTAAAAAGTTCAGTTATTGATATGGTCGATTCTATGAAATATTTGGGAGTAACGTACAAAGGAACATGAAATGGGACTTACATATTAATACGTTAGTAGGTAGAGCTGATTCTAGGCTGTGGTTCCTAGGTCGAATCTTGAAAAATTGTAATGAACAAACAAAGGAGATAGCGTACAAATCTCTTGTGTGTCCACATTTGGACTACTGTTGTGCCATCTGGGATCCGTTTCGTAAGGGGTTGATTGAGAGTATAGAGAAAGTACAGAGAAGAGCTGCTCAATTCGTGACCGCTTGCTACAGTCCTTATGAAAGCGTTACAGAACTGATTAGTAGACTAGGCTGGGAGTCTCTGGTAGATAGACGACGCACGTTTCATACAAAATTATTGGTAGACATGTGTAGTACTCCCACTTTCACTTACGAGTGTAGTGAAATACTTCGTCCACCAACCTATTTGGGTCAGAATGACAGGAAAGATAAAATTAGAGAAATATGAATTCTTTTTTCCCTCTTACCATTAGGGATTGGAATGTACAATAAAGAGATTAGGTTTGGTGCAGAACACTCTCTGCCACCCACAGTTTTGTGAATTGCAGAGTATATATGTAGACGTAGATGTGAGAAGACTGTGAACAGCTGCAGGGAGATCTGGACAGCATATCTGGCTGAGTAGGTTGACATGAAATAAAGATAAATATAAAGAAGAGTCAGCTTATTAGGTACACAGATAAAAAAACAAAAGATGGATATGAGTATCGACTGGGGAAGGAATTGGTTATTGAAGATGTGGGCAGGACATGTAGGGAAGGTTGTAGGAAAGGTTTACCAAATCCTTAATTTATTGAAGAGGTAGCTTTGGGAATGTACTAGAGAAGTGGTGGAACTGGGTTACAAAAATTTGATAAAACTATTGCTTTAATGTGGTGTTGTAGTTTGTAACCCAAATTTTGTGTATCAAATCCAGGCGTTGGAGAGGGTACATTGAAAGGCAGCTAGATTTGTCTCTGGAAACCACTGCAGAACACAATCGATTACTGATACATTAAGAGGGCTGGAAAGCGATTCATTGAAGACAGGAGGTGAGTGAAGAGAGTGTTAGGAGTGTGGAAGGTGTATATTATTATTATTAATTTAATTGTGATGGAGCACATGCTCTGGTGGCAATCTCCCTAGTCATCTAATTACCCCATTTTTATTTTAAAATTATCTTATATACTTTGAGTATTAAAATCCACCCCCATCTACTTATGTGTATTTTAGTTTTAAATTCATTTAGCATTTTTGGCATATTATTCGTCATATGGTAACTGTTTTTTTTTAGGTAAGGGAGCCCTGGATTGGAATAAACCACCAAGGAAAGTGTTGAATAATTTACCAAAAATGCTAAAATAATGTAAAATTAAAACTCTTAAATGGCAAAGTATGCCATACAAGAAAGGGGGAAAACGGATGTGTAGGGAAATTGTCACCAGAGAGTGTGCTCCATCACAATTAAATAATTATTATTATTATTTTAAGAAAGTATGGAAATAAAGTTTCTGATTAGTAATAGAGTTTGGAAAGGTAGCACCTAAGCCAATGACGAAAGAAAGCTGCAAACGGACCACATGAATCATGAATATGAATCCCCGAGAACTTTTGGGCTGAGTCCTACATTTAACATTTTGCTTTCATAAAGCGGTTGGTGTTTGGAAGAGTTGTGGTTGTAATCCCCATGTAGTCATACTGATTTTGGTTTCCAGAAATCACTCTAGGTAAATGCTGGGATGGTTCCTTCAAAATGCCAAGGCTGAATTCCTCCCTCTTCATTACCCCAAGTCCTTTCCTACCTATAATAATCTTGATATCGATGGGGTGTAAAGCCCTAGGCAAAAAATCAATTAAGGAAATTTTCACAACAATTCCACATGTTTGAAACTCATTTTCTACATGACTAAGAACTCGGCTGAAAAATTTATGTCTTTTTGTGTTTGCCTCTTTGATATTGTTTGCCAAATTGTCATCATTTTTGGTAAATTTTCATTTTGTTTGACCCATTTGTAACATTGCTAAATTTTATAAAACTCAATTATTAGAAATTGTATATGTCATGGTAGGGTGCTTTTTGTACTCAAACTCCCGTCAATGTCTGCCAGTAAAACACAAATTCGAAAATTTCAACTGTCTGCTTTAACTATTACAAAATGAATATAATTACAGAATGCTAGAAATTCCTCCTTTACAGTCTGTCAAACAGCTACAGCCTTGACATTAGCAATAATGCCATCACATCACTTGACCTACAGTTGTTACCTGAAACCTTAGCACTGTCCGAAGAGACCAGCGTACCAGTGGACAAGCCTACATCTGTGGGGTAAGGTAAAATCTGTCTGGAATATGGGGCATCCAGGAAGATTTCTTAGGAACTTGTAAGGATGAAAGATGAAGGAGAAATCTCAGACACCAGGGTGTGTCAAATACCCTATGAGTGCAGTTGAGTATATATCGGTAGGACGGGATGCACCGTTGGGTAAATGCTGAATGAACATACAAGACTTTAAAAAAGTAATAGATGGCAAATCAGCCGTAGTACAGCATTCAGCCAACAGTGAGCATGCTATTTAATTCAAGGGCATTAGTATTCTAGCTCATGAAAACAGTTGGTGGCAAAGGCTAGTCAGAGAAGCATTAGGAAAAAAATTGAACACTGACAGTGGACTTCAACTTGACCATATACAGCCACACATGGTGGTAACAACACGGTACTTGTGCTCCGATTGGACTGCCCACTGGCGACTACAACCTGAAGCACGGCAATTTTTTTTAAAAGTGACAACAGGATAGTTGAAACATTAAGTTTAAAAAATCAATACTGCCCCACCTGGAGAACAAAGAAAAACATTATTATTGGCACCCATAGTTTCATTAAATTGGCCACCAACTGAAAACAGTATTTTAACCTTAAGATTTGACGGTTTGAATGTAACATATTTACACAATACTGTTCATAGAAAATTCCACCACAGTATTAAAGTGGTGAATCTCCATGCCATTCAGACACTTGGTCATTAATACTTATCCCATTCAGGTTTTAATACACTGTAATTTATAGCAGTTAAAGTCGTTGATTTCATAACCAGATGTGCGCATAATAGCCAGGGCTCTCTCCAGTCCCATGAGCTACACCGACACTACATCTGGTTACCTGGACAATATTAGGCAGTACTACAAGAAATGATTCTGTAGCAAGAGTGACAGATTTTGCACTACACTTTGATATGTTTGATTTTGTGACTCCAGAAATTATTTAGTTTTACAAAATTGCATTAATATTGAAAAATAGTAATTTATCACAGAATATTGTACTGGCAAATCTATACTAATATTATAAATGCATAAGTAACTCTGTCTCTCTGGCTGTTTGTTTGTTACGTTTGTTAGGCTAAACAGCTAATCTGAGCGTGATAAAATTTTACAAAAAGATGCGATTTGGCATTAGGATACTTTTTCTGTATAAATAGTACATATTGTCCTGTAAATTCGAAAAATTACCGAAAAGAACATAGACCGACGGTAAAGATGTGCAAAACTCTGTAGTAGCATAGAGTATTGCTGCCTGGTAGCACAGTGGTTAACGCGCTGGCTTACAAGTGCTTGGACCGTAGTTCGCGGTTCAGATCCAGAGGCAAATATTTTTAAGAACTGTTTTCGATCATATGAGCCATGCCTGGACAGTCAGTTTTTCAGATTTCATATTAAACTGTAGATATCGCAAATTTATCTTGCAGTCAGTGTGTGGGTGTGTGTGATCTCCACTAATAATATTATATATGTGAAAGTAAGTCTTTGTCTTTTTGTAGTCTAATTGGCTATACCGATATTGAGGGAATTTGGAAAGGAAATACTTCATATCTGTAGCAAGGACACACGACATGAATAACAGTTTTAGTTACGATATTTTGAGAACTTATCAAATGGTGACAGACGGACAGATGCGTGTGTTAATCTGTAATTTTACGTCGGTTGCTCAAGCTGCGCTTCTCGCACAATCTGTTAGTGTATGATTTGTTAGTAAATTTTGTTTAGAGAGAAAATGTATTTTAGTATAGATGTCGATTTGCTCTGCACTGTACCATTACTTTGTGCCTGCCTAAATGTTTCTGGCACCATTTTATTTTGTCTTCTTTTTTTACATGTCTAGCGGGCGTAAACCTGGCCTAAGTGGTTGCTCTAGCAGAGCACAAGCAGCTAAAGTTATTAGAAAATCCAAGAATTGGATGTTCATGTTGAAGATGAAAAGACCAATTAGAAATAAAGCTGTCCTTCGTTAACCCCCCCTCCCCCTTTCCACATCCCTGCACACTCGTTTGTTTTTTCCGTTCGTAAAGATGTTGGAAACTGGTTCTCTTTATGAGACAGGTTCGACATTCGAATGATATAGTGATGGCGTTCCTTTCATATTATGCCGACTCCCTGTTGTTTGGGACTAATCATAAGTTACTATCAGTTTTCTATATTCACTTCTGGCAATGAAATTCCAAGTCCATGCATACGAAGTCACTGGTATCGGCTAGTGAAGAAATATAATGAAAATAATGCTAATCATCCAGAGACAGAAAATAATGAGTTGGTATTGATAAGTATTCTATATATTACATAAATATTCTAGGTTGTAAACTGTGTTCTCTCAAGGTTTCAGAAAACTGCATTGTAGCAGGTCACCAACAGCAGGCCATCATTGAAAAACATTAAACAACCTTAAGACAATTTAATTACACTACAAAATACATCTGTAACATAGCAGAAGTTGTAAGGAAAATATGTAAATGTAGGAAATGTGGTTGGTACTGCTCAAAAGCATTTAAATAGGTTTAAGTTGACTGTTTTGTGCTACAAGAGTTGATGGTGCTAATTTCAAAATTATCTATAATTTTTAGGGTTCTGTACTTTCTGAGTGAAAGATAGTGCTCTTGCACACTCTTTTAGTTCTCAGTAATATTGACATAATTATAACATAAAATTTTGGAAAAAAATGTGTGGGTGAAAAAATTATTAAGGATGTTGTTTGGGGGGGGGGGGGTTTGGAGGATTTTTTTTCCTTACATCATCTTTATTAATATTAAATGAATGCCGACAATCTGTCAACTTTAAAAATGTTAGGTATTACATTTTACTCCACAATTTTTTTTATTTTTATTTTTTTAGAGTTTTTGGCAAAAACAATAAAAATTTCAGTTCCCCCCTTATCTTTGAAATTACTGGTCTGAATTTGTTTTCCATAAATTTACAGTGATATGTAACTACCTTGAGGTTACTGGAAAACTGTAGCAATCTCTCTATAGAGTATGGTTTTTGCAAAACAGCTAAATGAGTAATTTTAACAAATTTGAAACTTCATCAGTATATATATTTTTTTTAAACAAAATCCATATACATATATCTCGATTGCTGATGTTCTGTTTCATTATTTCCGATACATAGTACATAGCTGCTTTATTTTTCTGATACACCCTTACAACATAATAGATACTGAAATTATTGTTTTTCTGGGAATTGGTATATGAAGCATCTAGTTAATAAAGGTTCTTGGAAACAAAATTATGGAGATCATCACAAGTTTCCTGTCTTCAGAAGGTCACTTGCACTACACAACTTTTTCCTCAATTGTTATTGATAAGAAAGTCTGAAAGATAAGAAGTAAAATTTGGGCATGATATTTGGGAGGCTGTCAGTTCTATTCCAAAACAGACAATCTGGATTTTGGTTTAGCCAAGTTTTTCAAAGTTGCATGATGTTAACACCATAACAGTTATTTCATAATGGCTTAGAGTGCTTTCCATTCTGTTCCTTAGCCACTTTAATGTTCTGGCTCTAATGACATTACCTTCGCAAACCATAAAGCACCAGTTAAAAAAGGGGGGGGGGGATCCTTGTCAGAGATGTCAATTAAATGTAAACCAGAGGTTAAAATTGAAGGGGTTTGGCAAAGAGGTACAATTATAGAAAAACACAAATTTCAGAACTGAAGAGATATTTCAGATGAACGTTCAGCATAAGGAAGGAAGGCAGAAGTACAGTGGAGTTGAAGTGGGAAGAGTTCAAGGAGGTATTAAAAAATAGATTTAAAAAAGTTTATTCAAAAATAGAAAATTAAGAGACTTATAAAATCTACATACTATTATAGGGAGTTGAGGAGTTTAGAGAGGTTGATGAGAAAAAAACAGAGACAGCATGGCATAGGGAATAGGGAAGCCTTGGATGTAACAGTTTTGGCTTAGGTCGCCACATAGATTTTAACCCAAAAACTATGAAAAGGTAAAGTTTAATAAATAGTTCAATGTCATTTAAATAACTATATTCTTCAATTTTACAAAACCAAAAACTGTACAGGCAATCAGACGACTTTTCCAAAGAAATGTTTACAGGTTAGATTAACCGTTCGAGCCAGACCACACCCCAATAGTTCAAAGTTCAAACTTTTAGTTGCAGAAATTATACCAAATTGAATCACATGCTCCCATTGTTCCACCGTTTAGTAAATTCAAACAATCACGATGCTCCACATAGCGGAAAATTACTTTAACGCAACATTATGTTCAACTTGAATAAAAGAAGAGACATTACTCCCAAAATAAAACTTGCACAGCAGTGCTTGATATAAAACTTTCCGGTCTACTGAGCTACATGTTATCGCGTTCGCGGATCCCGGCAGACTGAGACCGAACAACTGCACGCATGCATCTATATTACATAGCACTTCTCGAAGATTCCTAGCGACTGCTTTCTCATGTGAACCGTGGGAATGAAATCTTTTCCTCATTCACTGGGATGGCTGCTGGGAAGCTCGTCAGATATCAAATCGCACGTCTAAAGTCCTTACATTAGCTAATCTGACCATGACAATAAAAATAATTCAATCTTTCTGAAATTTTTCCAATCGCTAGATCTTTAAATAAACATTAACTTTAGTTATTATACAAAATATCCTGACTTTAATAATTAAGCCAGAAATAAATAATTTAGATATGACCTTTCGCAATCCCACTCCAGGTGAATGTCGAAGAATGTTGAAATTGAAAATACTATATTAAAAACTGTAAAACTGCTTTCTAACTTGAACAAACATAAAAACTAACTTTGAAAATGAAATGTACTAATATTCTATCCAATCTCTCGTGGTTCTAAGAACAAAATTTTGTCATGCAGTTACAAAATTTAACAGATAGCTTACAGGAGCCAGTGTAAATAGTATTACTGCTTATGTTTTAAGGATACAATATTTAAATATTATTTATATTGAGTCTTGCTGCTTACCAGAGGACTGGAAAAGAGATATAGTAGTACCTGTCTTTAAATGAGGGGTAACAAATAGGGTTTGAAAAAATAAGGGCTCACTAGTTTACAATCAGTGATAGGCAAAATGATGGAGAGAAATAATATGCAACCACATCAGAAATGTCTTTGAGGAAAGAAACTGGTTTGCAAATCTACAATATGGCTTTATGCAATGATATCTCTGTGAATCTTGGATGGTGGTTTAAATTCAAGATATGAATGAGGGAGGCCAGGTTGATGGTTTAGCAGTAGATCTTTCCAGACAGAGTGAGCCATTAAATTATATTAAATAAGGTGAAAACTATCGTAGTGGATGAAAAGGTGAGTTGCTGGTTAGAGGAAATTTTAAAAGGTAGAAAGCAAAACGTTAGGGTAGGAAATGCAATATCAAAAGAGGTGGAAGTGAATATGGGTGTACCATAGGTAATATATTGGAATTATTACTATTCATTATTCTAATGAATGATTGTTTTGGTGGTTTACAGTTGGAAGTTAGGTTATGACATAATAGTATGTAATAGGATCAAAATGTGAGAAGACTGTGAACAGGACTGAATATGTAACTGGGTAGTTCAACATGAAATGAAGATAAATGTCAAGAAAGTCAGCTTATTAGATACACAGATAAAACTAAATTTTCTTAATTATTATAGGGTGGAGACAGTAATCTTGTTGAAAGCTTGAAGTGTAAAATATCTTATCATGAAATTTGATGATAAACTCAACAGGGCAGGATACGTATGGAAGATGGTAGGAAAGGGTTGCAAAATGCTTCACTCATTGGAGAAGCCACTGAGGGAATGTGCTATAGAAATGAGGGAACTGGGCTACAAATCTTTGGTCACATTATTGCTTTAATATGGTGATGTACTTTGTAACCCACATTTTGTGTATCAAATGCAGGATTCAAAGGACGGCTGCTAGATTTGTCTCTGGAGCGATGAATAATTTTCCAAGAATGGTGAAACAATTTGAAGTTAAAATTCATAAAGGGCAAAAGTAGATAGAGAATTTATACTCAAAAAGATAATAATTAGTGACAGGAATAAGAAGAAAAAGATTAAAGCGGTAAATTGTCACTGGAGCATGTGCTGTCGCAATTAAATTAAATCTAAAATGTTGCTGGAAGAATAGTGACCATTATGAGCATCTATTATTGAATAGGACATGATATAAACAAAACCACGGTTTGGTTCATATAGTTCTTAACAGTGCTTAAAAAATGTAAAATACAAATTAACATTCTCAGAATAAGTGATGAAATTGTGTGTGAAATTTAAGTTCAGTTGTTAGTAATTTTCAATCTTAAGGTCATCCACATGAGTTAGATTCCATGGATATTGCAATAACCGTAATATGTGGGAAATAACATTAAATGTATTTGTGTGTGTGTGTTAAGCTTGGTAAGGAAGATCTTAATTAAAAAAAAA
This sequence comes from Vandiemenella viatica, assembly GCA_031002005.1. Lineage (NCBI taxonomy): Eukaryota > Metazoa > Arthropoda > Insecta > Orthoptera > Morabidae > Vandiemenella > Vandiemenella viatica. Next base: position 126,469,696 of record CM061921.1, on the reverse strand, counting down.
AAAAAAAAAAAAATCCAACCAAAAATGAATGAGTAAATTTTGCTTCCTCAACAGTAGGGATAGTTATATTTCTGCAGTGCCATGCCCAAATTTTTTGTATATTTGTATGTGTGTGTTTTGTTGCTTCTGTACCACTGCTCCCTCTGATGTGGTGTTAGCCTTTCTCTCTGTCCTTTACCTAATAAGCAAATGATGCTTTTTAGCATATTATCAGAATTAAGTATGAAATGTTAAAGGAATTGTTATGAAGTACGAGTCCTTATTCATTTAGGTAATGTATAGCTTATGATTCCCCCCCCCCCCCTTTTCCCCCGATCCTTTTCAACTTCACCTTCTAAACTAATTTATATTTTCTTCTTATTGAAGATAAAAAAAAAAAAACAAACAGAAATATGTTCGTAAATGACACATCTGAAAGCTGTATTTTTTTTTTTTTTTTAATTTGTCCATTGTGACACCTTTATCTTTCGTTCACTTGAAATTATCAGACCTTTCTCTACATGCTAATGCCATTATACACAGTATATTTAATAACTTATATAATAATATTGTTGAAGCTAACATTTGATTTTTGACCAAATTAGTTACTAGCCATTCATTAAAAAGTTTCAGCTCTGTTTTGATCTAAGTAAAAATACAACTTCAGTTACTAATATGTCAGAAGACAGTAGGGTAACTGTCTATGTGTCTTCTCAAAATATGTATAGTTATCTAAAGCAGCATACCAAAAAATGAACTGCACTTGCTAACAAGTAAATATTGAAAGGAAAAAAAAGTAAGCCCATCATTTACCATAGCTGAAGGCAGAAGAGCTTGCAGTGACAAATAAATAAATGAAAATTTGAGACAAAAAAACACAATATTTTAGGATGAAAATAGAAATTGATATGCATGACTGGATCAAAAGGTGCACAGACAATAAATCCAGCCATATGAATTGTTTTGCTGTATGCTTCTTGGTTCAGAGTAGAAAAAAGGGGAGGGGAATAATAAATTGACAGTAATAATAATAATAAATTGGGGTAAAATTTAATGAGCGTCATCTTAATCCAGTGCTGGATCTAGGGGGGGGGGGGGGGGCAAACCGGGGCTCTTGCCCCGGGCGACATCTTCAGGGGGGCGCCAAAATCATGTGTTGGTGGCATCTTTTTATAAGCTCCAGGGCGAAATATTCATGTGCTGCCAATCCTTTTTTTAGGTAAAGCGCCGTGGTTCCATCGTTTCTCAAGACATATACCTACATTAAAGCACTCATCAAACGTCGCTCTCCAAAAACGTATTTAGGGAATAGGCTGTTAAGCAGCCATATCCTGAAAATACCAGATTTTTGATGGTAGTTGAAATATTAATTGTTTTTAGAAAGTTTGGATTACTAGCCTATTCTCGCTTACAGTCTTATGCAGGACGAGACGATATCCTTTTTTTTTAGTCTATTTGGACTTGTACAAAAACTTTATTGCTTCTTCGCTGGATCCACTACACGGTGGGAAATAATGAACAAAAACCAACTTAAAAGGTAGTAGCCAGACAAGATGGTTGGCCAAACACCTTGCTGTTACAGCTCTATTGAATAATTTACCTGAAGTTGTCAAAGCACTGGAGGAAATTATAGAATCTTATCTGGCTGCAGAGTCTAAGTATAAATCCGCTCATCTCTTACATGATGTACTGGATTTTAAATTTATCCTCAAATTAACAATTTGGGCTAACTTTCTTCGAGAAATTAATAGAGCAAACGTGGAAATACTTAAGGCGTACATAATCCTTTCGCTTTCTGTGTCACTAATGAAAGGGCTTATTAAGATATTGCAAGAAATGAGACTAAAGCCGATAGAATATTGGATCAAAGAAGCTACACCTGTAGCACAAAAATTGGGAATCGTTCTGATACTCAAAAGTATACGAATTTACAAGCGAAATCGGCAACACGACGAAATCTGCGAGGACGAATCAAGAGCATTAGACACCACACAGCTGTTTTCCAAAGACATAAAAGTTGAATTAGACAGAATTTTAACAGAAATAGGAATAAGGGTAGAAAGTGCAATAAAACTAAATGAAAATTTTGCCTTCCTTGGTGGCCACACATTAGTTTGGAATCGATGAAGCAACTAGTCCATTCAGATTGTTGCAACACATGTGTAAAAATGACTTACAGGAAGCCTTTCCTAATATTTGTATAGCTCTGAGAATATACTGTACGTTACCAACAATGTCCGCAAGCTGAGAGCAGATTTTTAGTAAACTAAAAATCTACCTGCGATCAACAATGAGCCAGGAACATCTTTCTAGCCACGTGATGATATTAATCGAAAGTAGAACAGTTTATGAGACGAATTTCGATGAAGTTATAGACTCTTTCGCGGAAATGATAGCATGACGAGTGAAGTTGTAGGAACATTTAGTGAAAATTTTGCTAGGGCCTAAGGACTGCAATTGTGAGTACAGTCTGGCTCGTGGGTTATGTATTCTGATAGTGTGTATTATATATAATGCAAGCAATAAAAGAACTCATTTCCTATTATGTCTTTTGTCTGTTTTATCACGTCAGTTTAATAGTACCCAACAGAGTGTGGTGTTTTCTTTAGGGGGAGAGGGGGGGGGAGGGCCCAGTGTGAATTTTTTGCCCCGGTTCGGAAAAATCCTAGATCCGCCACTGTCTTAATCTACATAACTTGTGCAGTGTTTGGCTATTGTTACCTCACTAGCTTCCACCATATAACCACAGGTAATTATACAAAATAACTGACTGAAATTTCATTTTATTTCAATCTTCTGTCATATTCTTGGTTAAAGAGAAAATCCTAATTGCTGAAATTTGCTTCAGATTTCAGCTTGCATACAGAGATGTGTACATGGTTGTTAGCTGTGTTAGGAGATGGGTGAAACATATAAAAAACAGAAACACTAGCATCTGACATCAACCTCGTACCACTTATTCTCATACCGCCTTCACTGAGTGAACATTGAGAAAGTTGATATAAGTAAAGAACAGATAACGATAGTAAGGAAAGAGGAAACAGCTTTTAGGCAATATACATGACAAAGGAAAGGGAAATTGACTCATCACTCTTCAAAGTTGAAGGCTGCGATGAGTGAAAAACATGTACCAGGTGTGTAAATATGAAACCAGAATTTTTTGATAAAAAATACACGTTCATTGTATAAAAATGGTACGACGTACCTTATTCAAAATATTGTCCATTGCTAGATATACATTTTTTCCCATCTCTCTGGTAATTTATGAATGCCACGCCAAAAAAAAAAAAAAATCTGTTTTGATGCAAACCAGTCATCAAGCCATTTTCGCACATTTTAGTCAGAAGTGAAGCGCTGCTCAGCGAGTGCGTGTTCCATCAATGCAAAGAGAGAGTAATCTGACGGAGCTAAGTCAGGTGAGTAAGCCGCATGCGTCAGTATCTCCCAACTAAGCAACTCAATCATTTCCTTGACTGGTTTTGATGTGTGTGATGGTGCATTGTCGTGAAGCAAAATCACTTTGTGTTGACTTTTCTGGTATTCTGGTCGTTTTTCCCGCAATGCTTGGTTCAAATTGATCATTTGCTGTTAATAACGTTCACTATTAACAGTTTCACCAGGTTTTAGAAACTCGTAATAGATCACACCACTTTGATCCCACCAAACACAGAGCATTGTCTTTTTTCCATAGCAATTTGGCCTTGAAACTGATGTTGATGGTTCACCTGAAGATACCCATGATCTTTTATGCTTAGGGTTCTCGAAATATATACACTTTTCATCACCTGTCACAATTCTATGGAGAAATGACTTTCTTTTATATCTGGCGAGCAGCATTTCACAAGTGGTTTTTCTTGCTGTCTGTCAGTCAGTTCATGTGGAAGCCATTTTCCCATCCTCTAAATTTTTCCCATCACTTTTAAATGTATGGAAACAGCTTCCCGTGTCACATCCAATTGATATGCAAGTTTTTGTTGCATTTGAGCATCATCCTCATCCAACAATGCTTGCAACTCGCTGTCTCCAAACTTCTTCGGAGGTCTTCCATGGTCTTCATTTCTGATGTCAAAATCTCCACTTTTGAATTTTTTAAACCATTCAAAACACTGTGTTTTACTGACAGCACGCTCACCGTAAGCTTCAACAAGCATTCGATGTGATTCTGCAGCAGTTTTCTTTAAATGAAAACAGAAAATTAACGATGTCCACAAATCGTAGTTTGTGGGCTCAAAAGTTTACATCTTCAACAGTGTTAAAAACTGCACTGTCATATGAAACTTGTATTGTCGGGAGTTGAAAATCACAGTCGGCTGTCAACAAAAGAAACTGGCGACAATGACGCGATCTGGCGGTAACTGCTTTGATAGCTACAGCCCTCTATTGGCAAATTCTGGTTTCATATTTACACACCTGGTATGACGAATAAAAACATTTACAATACTTCGGTTTTACATCTTATTCATGCACTAGGGAATGAGTTATGTGGTTCGGGAGGCGTGCGCATGCCAAAGTTAATCTCGTGATTGAGTGAACTGTCGATATGTCAGGAAAGATTAAGATGTTATATATACATAAATATCTCGCATGTGGCGATAAAAAAATAGATATAACAAAAGGGTGCGAAGTGTTAAAACAAACAATAAATAAACGAATTTGGAAGAAATTTGTTAGTAGTTAAATGATAACATTGATAATACTAATAACAATGAATGCTGGGTCAAAAGGTGGAATTTTATTGGTTGTTGGGGCTAGGTGGGTGTCTGGTATTCAGGATATTTTATTATGCAAGTTTCCATCTCCAAAATACCGAAGTGGCGGTGGTTTCGGAGGAAAACTTTGATTGCTCTCACAGTGAAACAGTCATTGAGATTGTTAGAATTGTGGCAATTAGCATGTTCTGGGAATTGTTGCAGATGTGGACTGTGTGTCTGTGGCCATTCATTCTGACTGAGCTGGCAAGTTAGATGGTATATGATATGTGTTGTGGAACATGTGGCATGCCCAATGTTGGGGAAGGTTTCCCCTGTAGTAGGGTTGGAATATATTTTAGTGGGAGGATGCATGTTGCAGGTTTTTCAGTGAGGTCTATTGCATGGAAAAAATCCATATGGTATTTTTGGAGAGTCTAATGGAGGTTTTTTTGGACCGAGATGTTTTTGAGATTAGGTGGTCTGATGAAACATGTATGGAGGACAGTTGGTAGAATTTTTGTTAGTATAGTGTACATTTGTGGGAAGGAACAAAGTAAGTCATGCCCTGTTGTAAGATTTGAGTGATGGACTCGAGGCCATGAAAGAACTGGGTGGCAAAGTCAGGGCTATGGTTGGATTCTAGAAGTGCTGGACGGGAGTGATTATGTGGAGGGGGGGTGACCACACGGGAGATTTGTTTCGGTACAGGATATACTGTGTGCAAAAATAAGAAATTGGGATAGGTTCTTGAAGTACTGGGAGAGGGATTCAGCATCAGAACAGATACGTCTGCCATGGATAGCAAGGCTATAAGGGAGGGAAAGTTTGGTAAGGAATGGGTGGCAACTGTCAAAATGTATATATTGTTGGAGATTAGTTGGTTTGATGTGGGCAGAGCTGAGAAGGGCACCCTGCCTGAGCTTGATGTCCACATCAAGAAATGTGATGTGTCAATGCAGGAGAAGGTCCAGATGAAATTAATGAAATGACTATTGTTAAGGTAATGGAGAAATTCTAGGAGCTGGTTTTCACTGTGAGTCCAGATCATAAATATATCATGAATGTTATTGATATATAATGGGTGACAACTATCGAAGAGTAGGTATTATTGTTAGTTTATGAGTTTGATGTGGACAAAGGTGCTTCATCATTGTTTCAATGTTTCCACTTTTTTAGGTTGCTACCAGCTTGCTAGCTCTGTCATAGTTTTGATGGTGAAGTGCATGTGTCGCCATCTAAATTTGAAATGTGTGACTTATGTTCTGTGTGATAAACATATTTTAGTTTGAGAAATGTGACCATTCCTGTATTCACCAAGTTGATTGCGGAAAACTACTACGACGTATTTCAACACTACTACAGGGGAAACCACACTAACAGGTACAGAGGAATTTAATATATATTATGACTAATGCATCAAAGAAGGTTATGTGGATGTGAAAGCGGGACCACATGAAGTTTAGAGAGTGTATGTCATCAAGGGAAATTAGGAAATTGAGTAGTTGGTTTATTCTATGGGTCCAAATCATTAATATTTCATCTATTTATCTGAATCACTTAGTTAATTGATTAAAAAAAATATTAGCTGGTGACTGATTTGGCAGTGGAATGTGAAGAAAATTTTGTTGGAATAAAGTGAGCTAGTGAATGAGGTTGGTAGTATGAGGAGAGTCTGTGCAGGGCACTTTTTCAGGTAGTACTCAAGGGCACTGTGGCCATGATAGTGGGGATTTAATGTGGAGAGATGTGATGTTTATCATGACCTGCTAACATGTAAGTGCATATCTACTTTCTGAAGCATTTAACTTTATTCATGATAAAATACTACTTTGGGAGAAACAAATATATCATAGTTATAAACATCAATGGTACTGTAGCATTTCTACATAGATATTTATTTTTCTTATACATTGGTACTGAAGTTTTTATGTTTATTTACTTTTAAAAATTATTTTGTACTTTCATACTTGAGTCACCATCAAGTGATAATTTGATGTGGATAGTAGTTTTTAGAAGCTGCACTAATGAGACAAGAGTGGACAAGAATTATGTAACAGAAAGAGTTGTTGAACAATAAATTATTTCAAAAGCAGAAAAGTTTATTTCACTTTTATTGCGGTTTAATTGTATGGCAAAGATACTTTTTTTTTTTTTAAATGGTGAATACCAGGATTGTTCCTTCAACAACCTTGGCAAAATTCCTTCCCATTTCATGCCCACAGAGTTTATCAATTCATATATTATCTGATTTGTTTATGCGTTACTACTCTTGATACATGTGTGAAATTTTTACATGCTATAAGCCTTTGCAGATTACTATTACTTTATATTGATGAATCAGAATTTTAGTTTCATTGATGTTTCTAATAATTTTCTGTGTAAGGTATCTGGTCCTGCAAAGAAACAAATGCTGATGAAGAAACTGCAGCATTGCCATGCAGTAGTATGCATACAGAGGCAACTGATGACCAAAGGGTTTCTGTTGTAATAAGTTGGTAAGTTGGTCAGTCGCTTGTTTCAATGATTTAAGTCGGGAAAAACATTTAGACGATAAATCTTTTGAAAGTCTTTTTTTTTTTTTTTTTTTTTTTTGATGGAATAATTTGGGTTCTGAAGTGGTAATTATACAGTCTTATAACAGTTACTGTCCTTCCGACTTTTCCACAATTTTGTTTGTTACAGTCACTTTATTAATATTAACTACACATTCTCTCCTGGATATTCATCAGTCAATAAAATTACTTTCATCTATCCAAAGATTTCAGGTTCTGTTTGTGGGAAGCATTTTTAATTTACACAGATCAGTCTGTTGTTCACTGTCCAATCTAGCACTGTAATCCTGGAACCAGCCACACTCGGACACTCTATGCGACTGACATCAACCGGCTCACAGCAGGGATGCCAACCATCACACATGCAACAGTACCAGTTACTTTTACTCTTACAAGGTGTTAAAATGTTATGTTGTTAACATTTGTCTGTTAAGAATATTAAATCAGCAAAAAAAAAAATCTGTCTTCCGAGCCTATTATACATATAATATTTTGATTACTATATTGTCACACAAATGTCTCTGGTTGTGTTTGTTTATTTGGCTGTTAGTATTCTTTAGTTTCTTTGATACGACCAGATTATGCACTCTGTGACCATGTTGGTTCACATCGTCTCCATCTGTCTTACACAGGGAGTTTTCTATTTCCCTGCTGCTTGTTTACTTTCCCAAACAAAATATGTAGCTGCAAACAAGCTATGCAGTGCAGTAATGCTGATCTTCATGGTATTTAAAAATCCGTATTACCAATGCTAACCTTAAATTTTTTCTTTTATTTGCTACTTTAGCTTTTATACCAATTCAGAGTAATTATGTATCTCACTTTTTTTAAGATACCAAAAACACGATATTGATTCTCGACAGTTACATTCAACTATATCTTCTCACCCCCCAGATATGTTCAGTCGCAACACTCAAACCTCTGTGCAATTATGTTTTCACCCCAGGAAAAAACAGTTATTAATACCTAATGGTATCAAAGGCACATTATGCTGCAAATGCACCCCCCCCTTTTTCCCAAAAAAATCTTTTTTTTTTTTTTTTTTTTTTTTTTTTTTTTTTTTTTTTTTTTTTTTTTTTGCAAATTGGAAATGACAAGATATAAGGAGAAATTTTCAATTCTTTACCTAATTTCCCTTAAGATTCCAACATCCATATACCATACATTCATTCTCAAACCACACCAAAAATTACAAAAGTGAAGTTTACAAAATGCCAATTACTGAAGTATAAGTTTAAAAGACGTATCCATACTTGATGTTGTTGTTGCTGGTGCCAGAGTTCTTTCTTAATATTATACAAGTTGTTTACAGTACAGATTTTGCAAATCGTTAAGAAAATTTATAATTCATAAACATACATGGATGTCTCTTCAAATTTTTAACTTGCCATACACATTAACAAGCGTATAACCAGTGAAAACTAAGAAAATTGCATTAAATTTTAAACTCTAAAGTCCTTTAAGAAATCAATAGTGTGGCTCATTTCATAGTTTGTTATCTTAAGGTTTTGTAATCTAAAAGTGACTCAATCCATTATAAAATATGAAAACACGTAAAAATAAAATTTAAAAAAATCAAGCTTGTTTAGTTGATAATTCAAAACCTAGACCTACCTGTCCAAACTCATTGATGTTAGTATTTGAAATATAGATATTTGTATACAGTTTCATCAAGCATGATGTGTAATGTTGAAAATGGAAGCACTTACAGGCTACATTGGTACAGAGTTGGTGAATGTACACACACACACACACACACACACACACACACACACACACACACACACACAAATTATAAAAAAATCGTGTTACAAATCACTTGTGTACCATGAAAATAAAATATTCACAAAATATAAAGATGTGGTCACAATAATTTCTATTTATATAAAAATTGTTCTCGGGTGACTAGCCGAGTTAAATCAATGTTATAATTACACTTACAGTAACACAATATTTCGGAAACCTGAATCATCGTTGCAATCTTCTGGTGAAGTGAGGTCGAGAATGTGGGATGTTGTTGAGCCAGCCCAGACTACTACTGCTATGCTGTGATTAGTCGCCTCTGGAACCAGTCGCAGCGGGGGTCAAGTCTCGTCGCAACTTGAATCGATGCCATATTGAAGCCACGGCTTGATTTAATGCTCCTGTTCGCATGGCCTGTAGCAGACGGGCCAAAAGTCATTGCTTGTTTGAAGAAAATATTGGAAAACAAGCCTTCACCATAAATTGCTTATCCATCCGCTGTGTTGAAACAGGTCTGTTGTGGGCCTGCCTCATATGGAGCCATGCTGCCATGTGATTGGTCAGCTTGTGAACCAATCGTAGACGGGATCCTCTCTCGTTACATCTCATCGTTCATTCAAAGGAAAAAAGGAGGCAAAATCTTCGCCATAAGCTGCTCAGTAGTGCATGAGCCACAAATTCCACGCACCTGTTACTAGCAAACTTTCCATTGATATGGACGCGTCGTGTCAAGTGTGTCCCAGCCGCGCTGTCGACGAATGGCATTGATGACTGGCATCCAAGCTTCACTCAGCTGGTTCCTGCTGTCACGGTTGACGAGGTTTGATGCGAGTCGAATTTCTACTGCTTCAGTAAGAATACTGTTCCAGAAGCTCCCAGTATGCGCCAGTACTCTGGTATTTTTAAAATCAAAGCCATGACCCTGTTTGAGGCTGTGTTGCGCCTCCGCAGACTGTTCTACATCTACATCTATACTCTGCAAATCACAAATACTGTGGGTGGCAGAGGGTGCTAAGCACCAATCCTAATTCTGCGCATTCCAATCCCGAACAGATCGAGGAAAGAAGGAATACATAAATGAATCAGTACGGCATCTTATTTCTCTAATCTTATCCCTCCTGTCATTGCGACCTAAATAGGTTGGCGGAAGAAGTATTTCGTTGCACTCGTAACTTAAAGATTTTCGCATATTCTCCATCAAATTCAAACGAAAACGACGTCGTCTGTCCGCCAAACAATCCCAGCCCAACCCACGAATTAGCTCTCTGCCACTTACGTAAGGACTGTAACTAGCAGTCACGAATCGAGCGGCTCCTCTCTGTACTCTCTCTAATGTGTCAATCAACTCCTTGCGATACGGATCCCAAATTCCACAACAGTATTCCAAATGCGGACGCACTAGTGTTTTGTACGCTATTTCCTTTGTATGAGCATTACAACTTCTCAAAATACGTCCTATGAATCGTAGTTTGGAATTAGCTTTTCCTACAACGGAAGTTATGTGCAAGTCCCATTTCATGTTGCTTTGTACTGTTACGCCTAGATACTTCAGGGAATCTACAGTGTCAACAACTGGATTGTTAACTTTGTACTCCTGAGCAAGCGGGGTCTTTTTATTACTTATGTGCATTGCCTTGCACTTTTTAGAGTTAAGTGTAAGCTTCCATTCACGGCACCATTCCGAAATAACATCCAGATCGCGCTGAATTTCTAAGCAATCGTCGGAGCACCTCACTTCCCTATAAATAAGTGCATCATCAGCAAAAAATCGCATCCTGCAATTAACGTTGTCACCGAGATCATTTATAAAAATTAAGAAAAGACTGTTACTGTAAGTGTAATCATAACATTGATTTAACTCTGCTAGTCACCCGAGAACAATTTTTATATTCTCAAAGCCAAGAAAAACTGCGTTCTTAAGTTTCTATTTTTGTATTCTGAACTTGTTCTTGTCCTGATGTACAGATATTTTCCACATGTAAAATGTGGTTTGGATCTATACATTGTTTGAAGTGACTACCTTTTCCTCTTTGGAGACCTCCAAAATGGGGTCCATCCCCGGCTGTCTTCCAGTTGTAACTACACCTATTTTCTTCCCAATTATAGTGAGACTGCTGTTGTTGCCTATAATGTTTACAACTATCCTGTTCTTATCAAGAATGATTCTAATAGTTAGATTGTTGTTGGTGGTTTCCCTCATCAGGAAAGCTGACTGTATGGCTATTATTATTATTATTATTATTATTATTAATATTATACTGTGGCCTATTATGTGGTGCAGGACAAGAGTTCCTTTTTTAATAAAAGCCTCCCCTATTTGACATGTTATTTTGAGTATAAGAGCCATGTATTCCTTTGGTATTATTCTGCATATCTAGATCCACTAACAGATTTTCTGCTTTATCTATTGTGGTAGTGTTCAAGAGGGCAAATGATTCCTGAATATTGGGTGGCATTCTGCTGATTATATCCTGGATCACCTATTCTTCAGGAATAGCATTGATCAAGTAGCAAGTTTTGGCTACTTCTTAAAAAAAAAAAGTCCCAGGGTCCCATTCCTAATGTATAATTGCCCAGTACAAAGCTGGCACTTGGCAATATACAGTTTCGTATTGGACCAATATCGTAAAAACAAAATGTACATAGGTCATGCTTTAGGTAATGTGGCATTGACCCCAGTTGTGAGCTCTGCCATAAAGATGTTGTAAAATTGCAATCAATTTTCTCTTTTTCTGTATATCTTTGAAAAATCCTATGTGTTTCCAAACTGTGTAAGAAAGCAACCTTTCAGATTTGTCCATTTTGCTGAAATATTGTACATCGAATTTTACCGGTGCTTATATAGCCAGCTCACCTAACTAAAGATACCTGCTGGTGAAATTTCCCTCTCTGACCATACACAGTATCCACTATTCTTTTGGACTCCCTGTGTCTGCTCCCATGTTTTTTTTGTAATTGATGGGAGACTCAAACATTATGAGAATTTAATGTTTTTACATTCTGTATTAATCAAGAGTATTGTTTTTTATGTTGTTACATCCTTAGTAATCGTTCCAGTTATATTGATCACATGTTCTCTGGTCAGGTCATTTATTTTGCCGGCAGAAACAATTTTGCTATTGTTAAATCAACATTGACTCACTCGAACCATTTGATTTTGTAGATTTGCTATATGTTTTCCTAAAAGGTTCCTTTTCACTGCAGACGTGATCTTATTTTCCCATATTTGATTTGGAACTATGTAGAGGTGTGTTGACCAGTGTGAGTTAATCTTGCACTGAAGTGAACCATTTCCTTTTTAAATTCTCGTTTATTGCACTCGCATTCTATCCTGTATACTTGAAGTTTCTGATTTGGGTTAAGACATTTGGTGGTTTAGATGTATAGTAACATCCATGCAGGTTTGTATCTGGGAAGTCAGGCAAGATATTATAGTACCCAAATTTGCTATAATGTCAACCTTAATAACTGCTGATAAAGTATCAAGTGTAATTTGTAAGTCAGCCTGTAGGTTATTAATTTGTACAGGAGTAGCTTCTGATTTGGAATCAAATTTACCATTACTAGCTTCAAATTAGGAAGTCATAACTTCATTAATAAATGAACACATTTATCAGAAGCTTTATGGGATCCAACATCTGTCAGTTTGAGATAATATGCTAACAGTAATTAAACTAAGGAAAAAGGAAACAGCTTTAGGCGATATAAATTACAAGGAAAGGGAAAATGACTCATCATTCACCAAAGTTGAAGGCTGCGACGGGTGAAGAACATATATGACGAACACAAGAATACACAATATTTCGGATTTAAACCTTATTCATGCTGTAGGAAATGAATCATGTGGTTCAGGAGGTGTGCACACACCAAAGTTTAACATACAACTTATTTACTACAGCATGAATAAGGTGTAAAACCGAAATATTGTGTATTCTTGTGTTCGTCATATATGTTCTTCACCCATCGCAGCCTTCAACTTTGGTGAGTGATGAGTCATTTTCCCTTTCCTTGTAACTTATATGCTAACAGTAAGTCACACTTCGCTTGTTTGTTTTGTGTGTGTCACTTCCTGTAGCAGTGATTGTATATGGCATGCAGTTTCCGATGTTGTGTGCGGCACCAATGATGTAGACAGTGACAGTATCACTAGCTGAAATATCATCACGCAGCTACTCGCTCAGTGATTTCTTCTACAACAAATGACGCCACATGTTGATATGAGGGTTTCCCGCTGTGTAATTCAGGCTTACCACTATGATTTTGTCAGATTTTGATTTGGAATGTAATCATTGTACAATTGCTGCCATCACTTGGTCGTCATGTCACAAAAATGTCTCTGGTTTTGTTTGTTTATTTGGCTGTTGGTGATCTTTAGTTCAGATTATACAATCAGACTATGCATTCTATGACTATTCCAGTAAATGAAAGTATCGGCATAGTATGGTGTAAAAAAAAAATCAAATGTATCTGAAGTTGCTAGATCATTTCCTTAGAACTTTAAGACAGCTGCCAACCCACAAAATGGGATTTATTTAGTTTTAACACAGCAAAGAATTAAAAGGTATTATTTGAAATGAAAGTTTGCATATTTTCAAATATCACTTTATTTTTCTTTCCTTTCCTTTCCTTCTTTCTTTCCTTCCTTCTTTCCTTCCTTCCAGTTCCTTTTAAAAACCTTTGATACCAAAGGTACATGTTTCCTAGTCAGACATTGATGTAGCTTCTTAGATTAGAGGTTTCCATACCCACAAGGCTTTACAAACACAAGGTACAATCACTAATATCAACTCAGTAAATCTTACATAGGGTTGTTTTTTATTTCTTTGCTGCTGGTTTACTTTCCCAAATAAGATATGGAACCATGAACGAACTACATGTATCACTAATGCTGGTCTCCATAATATTTCCAAATTTCCATTGCTAACACTAATCTTTACTTATTTTTCTTTTATTTACAACTTCAGTGATTGTACTAATTCAGAGTCATTAGTTAATTATTTATTTCATTTTCTTTGAGATACCAAAAACATGAAATCGATTCTCAACAGTCATGTTTAACTGTATGCTCCTTTCTCTCTCTTTAGAAAACAGTAATAAAAAAAATTCAGTCCCAATGCTCAAACCTCTGTGCAGTTATGTTTCCACTGTAGGAGTAAACAATTATAAATACCTTGTGGTATCAAAGGTTCACTGCACTATAACAAGTATCTCTAACATAATATGCAAGTTACTATCAACACAAAGACACGCCAATATAAGTGCCCCACAGAGGAGTATTCTTAGGTCTCATACTGTTTCTCATCGATATAAATAATTTTACATCCAACATTAATAATGGAGATGATAATTATATTCAGTAATCACTTGATCAATTAGTTTAATTATTATTATTATTATTATTGAGTCACAAACATCTAATACGCAGTTAAATATTGTGCAAATATCAACTTTAGCACACACTTCGCACAGTACTTTGCAACATCAAGTGGATTCGATGTTGCTCGAAACAGATGTAAGTGACTTTTTGGTATCTTGTCCAGCTATACTGACACCCTTTGTGATGCATTGCTACCGTTAGTCACCTGCAGCACTTTCTAGTGTTGAAGACTTTGCTTAAAAATCATCTTTTTACTGCTGAACTTTCCTTAAGTGTGTGTTTCACTGCAAATGCTCCAAGGTTGCCACATAGAATGGAACAGCTTCATTTATCACCACATCACTGTTTGGAGGTAAATAACCTATCCAGATGCAGTTGTTCTAGCTATGGAAAACTTGAGTGCTTGATTCGTTGGCTCAATGCCTGAAAAATAATTTCTAAAGGGCATGCAGTTAATATTAGAATACTTGTAAGATTGAAGATCTCCCAGTATTGTGAATTGCCAGCACTGAAACCAAACACCAATTACACCAGCTTGTTGGATTACTTTAGGTTGTTGAAAATGAAGGCATTGAGCAACAAAATTTTGCAAAAGTGCAACATTTTGATGCAGCTGGAAACGTGAGACTTTTATCAATCACAATACTTGCTAGAGCCTTAAAATTAATGGTAGTTCACGAAACTACATTGAAAGAAGTTGTTCTAGAGGATTAAATGCTGAAATCATTTCAACTCTTTCCTCAGTGAAATTCAGGATGCTAATATAAAAGAAAACATTGTAAAGCACATACTCTAATATTTGTTTTATTTCAGTAACTTTTCATTTATAAAAGAGTGGCAGTTTCTTACAACATGCATGTTGGAATTAACTGTACTATAGCAAATTAAAACAGTTGAGTTAAAAAACAATTTGTCACATGTTGTAGCCATTTATTCCTGCAAATCATCAGCAGGATTTTAATTCCTCCATCTCTTGCAATCTTGTGCTAACCTCATCATCTCTACATATTCCTTACAAGCTACATCATCAGTTATCTGATCGTATATTCTAATATCTGTCTTCCTCTACTGTTCTTACCTTCTTTGACTATTCCTTCCACTATCATTTTTATTTAAATTTAGTCCAAAATCTTCCTTCAGTATTTTGTTCATGCCATTCAGTAATTTCTCAAGTTCCTCAGTCTGTTCTGCTAACAGGACAATCTCATCATCAAATTGTAGCATAATGATTTTTTTCCATGAGCACCTAAGCTGCATTCATGGTTATCTTTCACTTCCTAAATTGCTTCATCTACATACAAGTTGAATATTAATGGGGATAGACTGCAACCTGTCTCACACACTTTTTAACTGATGCATGTCTCTCATCATCCGTACTTTTATTTACGGCCACTTGATTCTTACTTAAATCATAAGATATTCTTCTTTCATGATATTTTATACCTGATTTCTTTAACATTTTGAACATCATATATCATGTAACAGTATCAAAAGCTTTTTCTAAAGCAACAAACACCATAAAAGTATCTTTCTTTTACTTGATCTGCCCTTCAAGTATTAATCTTGAAGCCAGTATTGCTTATCAGTTACTGCAGCTTTCCGTAAACCCCAAACTGATCTTCAACTATTATCTCTTCTACAAAACTTTCTGTTCTTCTGTGTATTATCGTGGTCAGTAATTTTGAAGCATGTATTGTTAGACATATACGTAGTGCGATAATTTTCAAATTTGTCAGCTTGCAATTTCTTTGGAAGTTATAGGTGATACTTTTATTAAAATCATCTGGAATCTCTCCTAGTTTGTTACGGTTTGATATCACTTTGAATTCCTTCTTTTCCTAGGGATTTCAGAAGTTCTGCAAGAATCTCACCAATTCCAACTGCCATATTTGATTTCAAAGCTCTGTAAAATTCTGTTATTTTAAAAAATCTCCTACATCTTTGATTGTGACATCTACTTCATTCATTTTCTCTATGTATTCCCATCATTGGCTAACTCTATTTTCTGGGCTTAAAAGAGGTTTCCCATCAGCAGCTTTAATGTTTATACATCTTTTCTTCATTTCTCCAAAATTTTGTTTGAGCCTCCTACAAGCCACATCTGCTTAACCTATGACCATTTCCTTTTCCCCTTCTTTGCACTTTTCTTGCAGCCACTTTTCTTTTGCTATTTTACATTTCCTGTTTATTTGATTGCTTTCTTCCTACTTCAACCAATGCATTTTTGTACCTTTTCCTCTGATCCATCAACTCCAGAAGTCTTCTTTGATCCAAGGTTTTCGGGCATCATTTTTCTTAAAGCCTCATGTTTCTATACTTGATTTGGTTATTTCTCTCTTTAGTGCATTTCAGTCGTCCTCAGTTGAACTCCATTCAGTTATTTCTTAGAACCACATTTACCATCTCTATTAATTTTTCTCTTACTTTAGATTAGAGGTTCCAAATGGGGGGAAAGGGGGGGGTCGAAGACATGTTAAAGGGGGTGCGGGTTGTGAGGTAGCTTCATTGCCTGTGCGGATGATACCCTATCTCTACGCTGTTGCAATTACTATGTCTTCCTTCACCACCTCTTAGAGTTGAAAATCTTTATTCTAACATAACATACTTAGTGAGTTTCCTCTGAAATGTCATTCTAGCACTGAAAAGTAGGCATTTCTTTTAATGGAAGGGAGGGTGGTATGAAAAGCATTGGAAACCCCTATGTTAGACTGGTTCAGTTTATTCACTTCCGGTCTGTTCTGCCTGTGTTGCCTTTTTATTCTTTTCAATTTCAGCTTGCACTTCAAAACTATTAGATTGTGGTCAGAGCCTGTGTTTAGCTCCTTGGTATGCTTTATAATTTAGTACTTGATTCTTGAATCTCTGTTTGACAATGATGTAATGTATCTCCTGGATGTTTACAGGTGTATGTCCTTTATGCATAATTCTGAAATAGTGTGTTCGCCACGACTAGTTTATATTTTTCACAAAATTCTATCAATCTGTTTCCTCGATCATTTCTTTCTCCTAAACTAAAACTTCTTACACTATTCCCCTCTTTTCTTTCTCACACTACTGCACTCCAATCTCCCATGATTGTTGATATTCCTCCCTTAACATATTAGATTAATTCTTCAATTAAATCATATGTTTTTTCTATTTCTTCATCGTCTTTCCTTTGACATTGGCATATACACTTGTATTAACTTCAGCAGTGTCTCTAAATCACCTTCAAAAAAGGTGAAGTACTTAATGCTTTGTAAGGTGCATTTACATTCTTATACCAAATGTTACAGAAAATGTAATGAAGAACCCCGAGATGTATACAGTTCATCATATGGTGCAAATTTTATAGGTTATATAAAGTAATGGTAATTAATTCTCTCCTCAGTTTTAATATTTATTTCTCAAAAATCAGTTGCTACTCCTGTGTCATTGCTTAAAGATCCTCTTGTTTATTTTGCAGTAAACGGAGATTCTTACCTCAAATGTTCATATCTGATTTAAGCTTAGTGATCATTTCCAATAGTATTGCGAGACACAATGCTTGGGTTACCTACGATGAGTTGCATTTGCTGGGGATTATAACTTCAGTGGGTATTAACATGGCTAAATAATGTTCTAGATTATAAGTTCTTTCAAATTAAAAGTTCATGCCTAAAAGCTGCTGTTGCCTTTATACTGTAGGAAATAATAATAGAAAAGTTCACTTGAATCACTAGCTGCCAAATAGTTTGACTCTAATAACCAGTAATTTAAAAGTTTAGTGTAAGTGTAAAAACAACATTAAATTAAGACTTCTTTTCCAGAAAGAGTATAGATTCAGGCCAAGTAGACCAATATTGCAAGTCCACAACTATTGCAAAACTTGGAAGAACTTGTAAATTCATTTGAATGTACAAAAATCTTCTGAAAAATATGAAAAACACATTTGTGTGAAGTGGGTTACTAGCTTATAATGATATATATATACACACACACACACACACATTTGTTACGTAAATACTTATGAATTCCCACCGAGCGTGGTGGTGTAACGGATAGCGTTCTGGCCTCGCATTCGGGAGGACGGCGGTTCGAATCCCCGTCCGGGCATCCAGATTTGGGTTTTCCATGGTTTCCCCAAATCACTCCAGGTGAATGCCGGGATGCTTCCTTCAAAAGGCCATGGCCGAATTCCTTCCCATTCCTTGCCCCCATCCTTTCCCGTCTCTAAAGACCACGTTGTTAAAAGGGACGTTAAACTGTTACAAAAAAAAAAAAAAAAAAAAAAAAAAAAAAAAAAACTTATGAATTCCTAAAAGTTTTACCTCAGAACATTTGAAACTTACAAATTTTGTCTAAACTAACCCTTTTATATTATTTTTTCCATAAAAACATATATACATTCTCTAATAACAGCCACGTCACAGTAGTTACTAGAGTTAGTGTAAATTTCGTTTAGCTGTGGTGTATTTAGAGCAACATCTAATGGTCGTCATCATCAGCATCATCATCATCATCTTCACCACCATCATAAATACTTTTCCAGCTGCTGGCTGGGTGTACTTTGTGCACAAGCCTCTCCATTTTCTTCTTTCTTCTAACCACTTCTCTTTCACCACCTTGTCCAGTTCTCTCCAATCTTCAGTACGCACTCCTCTATTCCTTTCAGCCATCCATCCCTTTGTTTTCCTGTGGGTCGTTTGCCATGGATCTTTATCTCATGGATTTTTCTTGGGATTCTCTACTCCTCCACTTCTGGTTACATGCCCACACAATCTTAGTCTGGCTGTCTCTATCATTTCATTTAGGGGTTCCTCTTTTACTGTGGGTTGAATAATTTTGTTTCTCATCCTGTCCATTCTAGTATCACCCATTCTACCTCTTAGAAATTTCATCTCACTTGCCTGTATCCTGCTAATGTCATACTTCTTCGTTGTCCTGGTTTCAGCACCATATGTCGGTTCCTTCCACTTTCCTCTAAAACTCTTCCCTGGTACTTGAAATTGTTATATTCTTCAGCTGTTCACCTTGCCTAGGTACACTGCTCTTCTTTCTGATTGTTACATCGAAAATCAAAGTGGAAAAGGTATTTGACAGTGATATTAGGAATAGAGCATGGAAAGAAGAAACAGTATGGTAGATAGAGTAAATACATCAAAGCAATTTAAAAAAAAAAAACAATCCATACTATTAATTTAGTTTCAACACACATGCTCCAGTAGCAATGTCCCTACACCTGCACCTTTGCAGCTTACGATTTTTCACCACCCACGTACTTTAAACTCCATTGTTTTAGGTAAACTGTCAGTTCTTTCCCTTGATAGTTTATTCCTGTCCCTGACTCTGTTACCTGAATTAAATGCCCACTTATGATTATAATGAGCTCTTCCCTTCAGTGTAAAACTCCTAATCCTTCTACTAATATCCATTAATACATTATTGCAGTTATAAGCCTGAACAATCCGTACAATCTCTTCAACTCACCTTCTGCCACCCAATGACTCCAAATCCAGTTCCTTCATAATACCAGTTACCGATTACCTTCTGTGGTAATTTTCAGAAACAACTGTAGCTGTTCTCTTTTCTACCCCTTCCAACTCCTGAATTTGTTACCCATAATGTGGGTCCCCAGACCACTCCACATGATCTGACCAAGGTTTTGTTACCCAGTACCCTCACTTCTCTGTATATCCCTTCATCACCATCTGCAATAATTGAAGGGTGTTGAAACCTCTTCCTATCACATGCACAGTTGTGTTTACCATTGAAAATTAAATCAAGATCTACAAGCAATTCCTTCTCTACTATATGCTGATGATAGAATGTTTCCACACTTGGTACTAGTGCATCTAACTGCTTTGATTAAATGGCAAGGAATAAAATTTCTCTCTACTTTAATGAGTTAATTGTATTTACTTACTTTGCTGTTATATCGTAAACATTGTGCATTTTATTATTTATCTGTGAGATAATATGTGCTCTTTTCCCCAACTGGTCATACTTCCAATTTTGGCTATATCATAAGACGCCTAAATGATGGTAGACTGGATGTTGGATAAATTGTAGTTTTATACACTGTATTTGCATATGAAAGATATTTTTCAACTTTTGTTTTAGCATGTTAAACCACTTACCTCATATTGGACATGCTGTAACAACTCTATGCTTGTCAGCTACAAATGTGACAGATGAGCTCCTCAGAATGCTACTCATAGGGTGTTCCCATCTGGAATCATTGGATCTCAGCTACACACCAGTGGTTGGACACATTGCCTTCAAAGAGTAAGATCATTGACATTATGTAAATAGATGTTAATTATACAATATTTTATGCTTTTAGTAGGTGTCATATTAATCAAATATTCCACTTACTTTTTTTGGGATTCGCGCTGCTTATCTCAACGTATTACTACCAACATTTCGGCGCCCAACCTGGGGCCTTCATCAGGGCTGTATAGCAGTGAAGTATCATGTGACGGTTTTCACACCATTCCGTCATTGACCTTGCTACTTGTTTTCCACATTTCACTTAAGCCATAGCCGCCGCCTTTATTGAAATTTTTTGGGTTGTTTGAAAATTTGGGGGATTAAACCTGTTGGGAGTGTATTGCTCAGTTTTTACTGGTGGGCTTGTTCTCAGTGCCAATGAGGTGGGGGAGGGTGGAGGTTGATTTCAATATTACTAACATTCGTAAATTTGTTGATATCATGTGTGTTGATATCAGCATTGATGGAATGATAATTGTTTTGGATAAATACTATTCACCTTTGAGCATTAATACTGATTGTTAGCGAGTTCGCAGGGAGTGGAAGTGTTGTTGCCATGTTTACCATTAAAGGTACCAGAAGTTTTAGAGGTGATATTTCTATGATGGGAAACCACTTCCCAGTGGCAGAGGCAAGTGTGTCACATGTTTTTTTCTCTATTTTTCTTTTTTTCCATCAGAAGGAGCAAAGGTACTGTATTACTAGCTGAGAAGTCTGGTATTTGCAGAGCAGTATGTTCTAGGAGGGCCAGGAGTATTTTTAGGAAGGTGGATCTTGTTTCGTTTTTGGGCACAATTTACAGAAAAATAGACACATGATAGGAAGTTGTAAATGGATTTGTGGCTTTTTGTGGATTTTAACTGGTATGATATTGAAAAAATATGTAAGTGAAATAAATTACACATTTCAGGTTCTCAGCTATTTTTATGCAAGATTTGAAGACTTTTATACTGTTGTAAGTTTTGTACATTTAACTTACTTTTGTTTAGCTCATAATAATCCACTTTCTGGTGCTTTCCTTTTTCAGCTTGAAAGAATGCAGAAGTTGTCAGCATTTGAAGTATCTCAGCTTTTCTGGTTGCAAGAATTTGGTAGATGAGTGCATTATTCACTTAATTAACTGTTGGTCAATTTATCAGAACAACCAGAGTGGAGATCCTTCTGTTACTGGTCTTATAAGCCTGAATTTGTCTGGTTGTCAGCGACTGACAAATAAATCTGTTGTTAGTCTGCAGGCAGTTCCAGCATTCTTTCGCAACTTGAAACATGTTGACTTCAGTGGATGTTTTATGCTAACATCGAAAAGTCTTAGAGGATTTGCTTCAGTATGTCCACAGCTGAAGCCTGAAAATTTATACTATTGCCACAATGTTCATGATGGACCTTACAATCAAATAGCCAATGGCTGTAATAATTTGGAAAGCACAAAACGTGTATGCTGTAGTTTTCCTGGATACTGAAGTCTCAATTTATTATTTGGTATGACAAAAAAATAATTCAGTTACACAAGATTTTATTGTAAGATGTTCAATAAAAAAAAAACAGTTAATATATTCCTGGTGGTAGTTGTCTTTATATGAATAGTGCTGTAGCAAGTGTAGTTAAGGTACATTGATAACAAGTTCATAGATCAAATACAAAGAACAATAGATGTATGGAAATGTGAGCTACAAACAGTTGTTAACTTTTTGTAAAATCCATAGTGCAGAGTTGTACAAATGATTCATCAGAATCAGGAGTATTATTATGTGTGTAAATGTATTTACAAATACAGTGAAAACTTTGTTAATCCAACTGTATATATGATAGTTCATTTTACAGTGGTTTCCTGCAATTATTTCAGGCGAATGCTGCATGGTTTCTGAACATAAGCTATAAGCGATTTCTTCTTATAGTGTATTAAATAAAATTTTTGCTCTCCATGATGCTATTTGGCTCACACATTCTTATGCCAGTCTGCATCTCTGTTAGTTCATAAGACTGTTTTAATTTATAGTAGATGTTTGGAATATAGAATTGTAATTTAGGGGTTTGTAAATAATCTTACCATTTTCTATGACCTAGAAAGAAGCTACCACTTATAGGGGTAAGTAAATGTTGCAGCATTTCTTATCTTCATTTCTGGTCTTGGTCAACATTTCATATTAGGCCCAGACATGTGGTCAGGCAAAATGGAGGGGAGTAGAGTTCCCTGAAGTACAAGGGTAGGCTGAAAAGTAATGCACACATGCTTGTAGAACGTGAACGAAATGAGCTACAGAAGCGTGCCTGGTGGCATTCGGAAGTAACATTCCTCCTTTACACGCACGCACAGTTTGAATTCTTTCCATCCATTCAGTTGTTTTTGAGCAGCGTAAATATGGAGACGTGTTCTCGTGCTATGTCAACAAGAGTTAAACAGCGTGCTGTTATCGAATTTTTAATTGCTGAAAAAGAGACTCCTACTGAAATTCATCGTCGTTTAAAGGGTGTTTATGGTGACAATGCTGTTTATAGGTCTACAGTCAATCGATGGGTAGCAAAATTTCGTGATTGCACGCCTGGAAAAGCCACAATTGTTGACAAAAAACGCAGCGGACGCCCGATCACTTATTTATTTTATTTATTTATCAATCTTGTTCCATGGATCCCTGCTGAGGAAGTACCTCTGGGATGTGAAACATGTCATTGTTGATACATATACACATAATATGAGTCATATCATAGTAAATATGTATATATACATATTTTTCAAATACAAGAAATAATAATAATAAACATACATTTTTGCAACTGAGTTTTGCAAATGTCATAATGAGTACAATTAATTATTTTCTTCAAATTCTTGAATGGAGTAGAAGGAGTTGCCAATAAGATAATCTCTAAGTATTTGTTTGAATACATCTTTATTATCTGAAAGCTGTTTTATACGATTAGGTAGTTTATTAAACAGATGTATCCCAGAATAATTAACTCCTCTTTGTACTAATGACAGAGATGTTTGTGTTTTATGCAAGTTATTTCTGTTTCTTGTATTGAAACTGTGTACCTGTGAATTAGGTGTAAACAGGTTAAAATTTTCTATGACAAAGCTCATGAGAGAATATATATATACTGAGAATACATTGTAAGAATATTGAGTTTCTTAAAGAGCTGTCTGCAAGAAGTTCTTGGTTTTACCCTACACAGAAACCTAATAGCTCTTTTCTGTGCTATGAAAACTTTTTTACTTTGTGAAGAGTTTCCCCAAAAAATTATGCCATATGACATTACTGAATGAAAATATGAGGAGTACACCTGTTTCATTAATTCTAGATCTGCTGTTAGAGAAAGTGTTCGTATTGCAAAGGTGGCACTACTTAACTTTGCCAGTAGTGTAGTGATATGATCATGCCAACAGAGTTTCTGATCTATTTTAATACCAAGAAATTTTATACTCTCTGTTTCTAAGATTGTGTTGTTTTTATAGTTTATACATATATCTGGCTGTGCATAGTTTTTTGTTTTAAACCTAATATAATG
The DNA here is from genome assembly GCA_031002005.1 of Vandiemenella viatica. Lineage (NCBI taxonomy): Eukaryota > Metazoa > Arthropoda > Insecta > Orthoptera > Morabidae > Vandiemenella > Vandiemenella viatica. Next base: position 126,445,622 of record CM061921.1, on the reverse strand, counting down.
TGTTTTTTCAAAATTTAATTTTAATGAATTTGCCTTAAACCAATTTGCTAGTACTCTAAGTACTTCATTTACATTAAATTCTATAGTACTGTTTGGTGTTTTACGCACAGTCAGGTTAGTGTCATCTGCAAATAAAACACTCTTAACTTTGTCGGATAAATTTCCAGGAAGGTCATTGATGTATAACAGAAAGAGGAGGGGACCTAAGACAGAGCCTTGTGGAATTCCATGTTTTATTTGCTCCCAGTCTGATGAAGCATCTTTACTTATTTTAGAATAATGCCACAGGCATTGCAAACTCGTCAATGACTTGATTCAAAATGACCGTCGAATCACTCAACAGCGTATCGTAAACCATGTTGGAATATCCAAGGAACGTGTTGGCTTCATTATCAACCAGTTGGGATGCTGTAAAGTCTGTGCACGATGGGTACCATGCCATTTAACAGACGAAAACAAACTGTGCCAAAAGGAATGCTGCCAGCAACTTTTGCAGCGCTACTGTTACGGAGGAATATCTTGACGGGGGACGAGTCATGGGTGCATCATTACGACCCAGAAGAGAAAAGACAAAGCGCTGAGTATCGACATTTGTCTTCTCCTCAGAAAAAAAAATTCAAAACACAACCATCCGCAAAGGAAATCTTTTGTCTGTGTTTTGGGATGCTCATCGAGTTTATGTGACCGATTATCTGCAACAAGGTGCAACGGTAAATTCTTCTCACTACATACAGACTCTACAACACCTCCGACATCGAGTTTGTCGTGTCAGAGGCAGCCTGGAGCCAATAATCTTGCATCATGACAACGCTCGTCCACACACCTCGCACGCAACTGAAGAGGCAATGAGGAAGCTAAAGTTTGAACTGCTTCCACACTCTCCTTATTCCCCGATCTTGCACCTAGCAATTTTTATTTTTTTCCTCTACTCAAGAGAGACCTCAAGGGTAAACATTAAACCTCGGATGATGACGCGAAAGCAGCCATCAAGTCCTGGATTCGAGGAAAGTCAGAGGAATTTTTCAGTGACGGAATGAAAAAAACTTGTTGCACGTTGGGAGAAATGTATTAGTCTTAATGGTGATTATGTTGAAAAATAAATATATGATTCTAAAGCTTAAGAATTGTACTTTAATTTACTTTTTGCCCGATCTTCCTAACTGTTTTTGTCCGATTTCTACAAGCATGTGTGCATTACTTTTCAGCCTACCCTCGTATTACTTGCTTATCATGTAATTTATTCAGTAATATATTTCTTCAATACATTTTAACTGTGTACAAAACATTTATTATAATTTTTTTTAAATTTCCTATTAATCAGTATTAATTGCACAATGCAAAAACTGCCCTTTGCTTGTTTGGAAATGAAACAATTCAATAATTTTTCCAAATCAAGGTCACCAGTGACCTTACTATATACATATAATATCACAGTGTTATTTAATTGCTCTTGCATTATTATTGATCTTATGTAACTCTTGAGTTGCATAAGACTGAAAAACTTCGTTCATTTAAACAGGATGACCCAGGAATCAAACAAAGTGTACAAACTCGGGTAGGAGTCCTCTAGTCCATTTGTACATCTGTATAAAAATCTACAACTCCTCTTAAATTTTTTGCCCTCTTAACCTTGTTTTTTTTTTTTCAAAAAATTAAAAATGTGTCTTTATTACTAAGCAGTTGTTCTTGGTCAAAATTGTATTTAAAGAAATTTACACCGATCAACCACCTACCTACTATTGATATAAACCCGTCCGGGCGATAACAGGGTCACCTGACGAGGAATGACTGCTAGTCAGACACGCATGATGCATGTACTATCAGTGAGCATGCTATCTGTGTTTAGAATCGACTCTTTGACTTTAGTACTTGATCATAATCTTTAAAATAAGATATGCAGAAAAAATCTTGAGCAGTTTCAATTCGGAGATTTTCGTTCTTACCTGGGTTGAGGTGCTTCGGAATTTTACGCTGATGTGGGATTTTGGGTAATCGATTTCAAAGTTAGTACCTAACTGGACCCTTTTCGGCTAAATTTCTTCGAATTTCTATTCTCGAGCACACTTCATAACATCAGTAATTGTTTCTGTCTTCTCATACGATTCAATAACACACAAATTAGATTTATGTAGATCTGCATTCAAAATTTTGACATGCTCAAAAATTTCTATCATCATTGTTAAATAGAAAATAAACTCTAATTTTTCCATGTAGGAGTACAATCCAAAAGCCTTATGGAGCGTCTATAAACCACGTAGCTCCATTTTGGCCTCCTCTGAACCGCCACCCCCTTTTCTCCTCACGTAGCGTGATGTGGCTTTTGCCTCTATAACCCCCCCCCCCCCCCCTCAAATCCCCTTCACATGCTATGTAGATTTTTTTCCTATTGATTCCAAAAGACATTTTGTACTGTTCTCTCTTGTACATATTACATATACAGAAAATTAAATGACGGAAATATTCACATGCTGTTGTTTTTTCTGTAACGTATTTTAACTGGAACAGTATTAATGAAAAGCTATGTGGCTTTGCTCCGAACTCCCAACCCCTACCACCCTAAACCAAGCCACATAGTTTATGGATGCTTCTTTAGCAGCGACAGCAGTATCTACTTCTCTGGCTACAGAATAAATATATAAAAATTGCATCAGCTGTTGATAATTTTCTTTTACTGATTTAACAGAATTGATTATCATTAACTATCTATAAAAAATGAATAAATATGTTTACAAATACAAAACCATAATTGGATTAAACTTGTAATCTTTAAATATACCTTGTCGGACAATAAGCTGCAAGAGAAGGCAAATTATCCTTAGTTCCCTTTTCTATTGTGATTGCTGCTTTCTTAAACTGTCTATGTTGTTTCAGTGAGTCTTGCACGAAGTTTACCAAATTTTTTATTGTTCCAGTACATTTTCATTTTTATAACTCTCTCAATTCCTAAGTCAGTCTAGTCCAGTAGTTCAAGCAAAAAAGACTTCCATTAAAAGAAGATCCTCTTAGGTGGTGCCAAATGAATATTCTATGTTGTCATGATTAGTCCACAGGTTTTTATCAGCTCTGTCTAGCAGTGTTGCTAGCAAAAAATTGTTCAGCGAAAGCAGCTTTAATTTATGATGAATAATAAACTATTTTAAAGGGAGAAAAGGCTGCTAAGCTTTTGTTGTTGAACTATAACTTGCCACTTTTAACTTTCAAATATTACAGTAATTAGAAAACTACTTTGTAAGTCAGTTACTGATTGATTTATTTGGTTATTAAAATAAACATTATTTTACTTGTTTTTATTAAATAGAAGTTACTAGACACTAAATGAAATTTTCAAATAACTTCGGCTTCTGTTTCCGCTTCCATAATGTCACTTTCGTTACATTTCTAGTACATACTGTCTCTAGAACATAAGCGTGAAGATTCATTACATACACACTTATTTGTGTATATATTGAAGAACAAGAATAAGAATTTTACTTTTACTTACTCTCATGATTTCGACTGTCAGCTGACTCAACAAGGACATCTTTTAAAGCTCCAATGGATCCTTTTTCTAAGACGATGCAAATTTATCCTCCACGTTCTGCTGTCTTCTAGCATTATCTACACTCAATTTGTTTTTCCTTTCAGTCTCACTACAAATTTATCCATTTGAACTTTTTTTCGAGAATATATATGGATTCAGCTGAAACACCTACAAAATACAGTAATGCAGCTTTCACATAGGACTGTTTTGAACGTACAATATAGTACCGTTTCATTCTTGCTTTCACTCATGATTGTTTGCTCAGTAGGTGACAGCTAATGACATTGTTGTGGGTACACAATTTTACATGAATTTTGAATGATGAAACTAATATGCTTATCTGGTTTGCTCTCTCTTTCTCTCAATTCTCTCCTCTACGTATGCTCAGTCGCTTTCAAAATCCGGGTGGGTAAAATACCCATCCAGAATTTCCTGGGTGGGAACTGCTACCCACTGTACCTACATTATCCACTGTCCCTGATGGTCAACACTGTAGTTCAGCATGTTTGTCTCCCATTCATTATAAAAATTGCTTCCATGTTGCATGGATCCATATAAATGAATTGAAAGTGAACCTAGTCATCCTTACCATTTTGCCTTTTATCCTTGTGAGAATTTGTCATAAATACAGTAGTATCTTGACTTCTTTGAGATAGTCTCAGATTGAATTATGTAATATTCTGAATATAATTTATTGATCCTCTGACATAAATTAGTTGGTTCATAGGTGTTCTCTATTTTCTTAGAGTTCCATTAAATTCTTTTCAGTTGTTTGTAGGTTTCAAAGAATAAAGTTTGAGGAATGTGACTTCTCTCAGTACAGTTTGGGGTGTGTATCATATGCTTGAAATTCTTAGACAAATTAATTGCACCTAGCCAACATGCACAGATTTTATGGTATGGAACACAGTTTTGTTATTCTCAATGCATGATGAAACCTATTGATGCAAGATTGTAAATTTATACTTGACACCATCCCACACAACTGCCTCTTAACAAAGATTCTAGCATATAGAATATTGTAACACATTTGTGAGTAGATATGATTTCTTAATTGGCTAGTCACAATACATTATCATAGGAGGAGAAGGTACTGCTTCTTTATGAGTTGTATCAGGTACCTCAGAAACATGTGTAATAGGGCCTTGATAAGCTTTTGGTTAGTGACCGACTCTTGCTATTCAGATCTGTCATCAATTAATGATGATTTCCCTTACTACGTTCTCCAATTTACAGATTGCTGCCCTTGGTCACCAGGGGATTTTATCTTTCCCCAAAGGTTACTAATTACTACCGTTCTTGGCGGAATTAAATAGTTCTACCAAATGACAACACGGACAAACTGCTTTCAATTTATATTTATTTCTCCGTGAGCTGTAAGATAATACAGGACACCAAATTTCTGCAAACATACTAAGAACAAGCATAGAAATATTCCATATTAAACTCAAAAAATTATGACAACTGTATCTTTTTTCTGCTGCTCGTTTATACAGAAAAATCCAGATTAATGCAGGAAAGCCAGTCGATGTTTCTCGAATGGCGAAAATGCAGCCAACAATCAAAACAACATTAAAATAATCAGAATTAATACAAAATCATTTACAATCAACATGAAACACACGGAAATGAAAATTAAGTATATTTACAGGTATTTACACACAACATTATCAACATAAACCAGTCCGAACAGTTGAAAATTGTCCTCCAAACATCGTGGTTCACCTCAAGACTTACAAACTTTTAATTAATGATTGCAGTATATACCATTTACAGTTTTTCTCCATAAAAACAGTGTTCATTTACATTATGAAAATATACAAATTCACAATCACACAAAAATATACATATCCACAATTAATCAACTCCCATCTTGCTATACATAATTCCTAAAATCACATTTCATAAAAGGACTGGGTCTGAGGGCTGTTATAACCCCTCCCCAGCATTCATTTTGCATAGTTAAAATTGACTGATTCGTTCATGAAGTTAGAAAGATGGTATGAACCCAGGTCAACATATACAAATCACATTTAATCAACTATAATACTTCTAAAACTTCTACAATCAAAGTACACAATCTTTCATTTCATACATCTGTACACCTTTTACAACTTTTATACTAGTCAATAGAAATATTTATCTATTCACAAACCAAATTGTTTTCGTACAACTTCACTTTCACCATTCCTGTTTTACTAAATAGCCATTTAATTACATAGTCTTGCTCTTAATTTACAAAGTTATTCACTTACTATGAGCTATACTTAGTCTGTCAGTTTGTGAGTGATAAGGGTTTGTTTACATTTTTACAACGGCTAATTATCAGCTGTTGCTGCAGGGCAGCCAATCCCAACATTATGAACACCCCAAAGTCACTAGACAGAAATGTTTCAGTTGTTTTAGACAAATGAATAATTGTCTTTAGCCATTTTATAACATTGCATTTATCATTTTACCTAGAGTAGGCAAACTAGCAATCTATATACACTTTTCACTTTTAATTATGAAATCACATATTTAAATGTAGTGACTCCTCCTCAAAACATGCATTCCAAAAAGTACTAATTAATCATCAAAATAACATACATTAGGGTACCTGTCCCTAAGATATCGGTAAAGGTCCCTCCTACATCTTATAGTGAAAGTGGGTTACAGGATTTCCCTGAAAACCCAAAACTGCATAAAATTTTTTTCTTCAAACTTTCCAGTTTTCTTGTACGTTTACTTTCACATCTAACTCTACACTTTTATATCTGCAGAGCTTTATAATCCACTGAAAGATACATAAACATTTAATGACAAAGAACAGCTGACTTGGATCTATCAACTGGGCAGCTGGCGGGTCACCTAGTTTTGTTTTCACAAATTGTTTGTTACTACACTGCAACATTGCTAAATCAAACAATGGCACAGATTCATAATCATCACTTGTACAATTCAGTCTCTTATTACTTTAAACTTATATACCTACGCTTTTTCTAACGTTTGACTCTCAGACTTCCTGAAACATAATTATCTTTTTCTTCAGTTAGCACTTCAGTGTTATCACCCATGTGAATTAGAGAACTAAACATCGTATCATCTAGGTCAAATGCTTGACATTTTCTCGTCAGAAACTGGTACAGGGAACTTCTTACTCCCACCCATTTCTTCAATATTATCACCTACATCAAACAGAGAACTAAACATCATGTCAGCTAGGTCAAATTCAGAACATTTTCTCAACTTAGAAATCAGTACATAGGTCTTTTCATTCTTCCTTGCTTCAGTGGACATTCAGTGGACAAACATCCTTCCTCATAGCTCTCCTCCTCATCTGAATCTTCTATTGATGTAACAGTATCACCCTTATCTTCAAGATATTTAAGAAACTCACCAATTTCAGCTCTTTTACACCTCTTATCCACCTATGCAAACAAAAATAGTACCAAATATGCCATGTTGTAGCACACCAGTTTCTGATAGTCATACCGTACTTAGAACCACGAACTCTGCCTTGGTTTTGGCAATCAAACTATGATCATTTCATAAATTTCCTAAACAAAACTTATTATTTTCATCTACTGAAGGGAATGAGACGCTACGCTGGTGATCACTGTTCTGCTTAATCCTCTCATCGACCCTTGCATCATCAGTATGTCCCTTACTACCCTTTACTACACCATCATCATGAAAATAATTTGCTGCTCCCTCCGTTACTTTATCTACCACAAAAAGACTATTTGATATGTTACAGTCATTAACTTCCTCGTCTTACCCTGGAGTTACAACTTTGTCACTTTCTAGAGATGACTCTACAGATTCATTACTATCAGAAAATACTTCCTCTATACTCAAAACAATTACTAAATCATTATTAGGAATAATGACTTAAATCTCTTGGACTATCTTATTCATAGTATCAGAGTCAAATGCCACCTCAGGATCACTTACATTGGACCCTCATTCTTTTCCACAACTATAGAGTTCAACGCAGTGACGGTCTTTAGTTTGGCTGCCCCCCATGCTGTATTTCCCTTTGAGGCTGTTGATTTTGTTCTCTCACAGAAACACCTAAACAACCATAATGAAATAAATCAGTACCAGCAATAGGGATATATGAACTGATTTGCCAACAATGTCGAGCCAAATACATAGGACAGACAGCCAGGAACTTTACTACAAGATACAAAGAACACATCAGAGCCATTACATGTACAAATCACTCAACATTTGCAGAACATTTGTTAGATCATAACCACCAACCCACCACGATTCAGACAGACATGAAAATATTGAAAATAAATAATCACAAGAAACACCTACTTACAGTACAGGAAAGTTACCATATTCACAAAGCCATTGCATCAAAGCAAACTGTACTTAATGAATTCACTCATTTAACAAATGAGACATTGTTTAAAACAGTGAAAAATAACCAAGACACAGGAATATAATACACATAAAAAGTAAATTACAACACTGACACCACTGCACAAACAGAGACATAATTTAATAATACATAGACGTTATATTACAAGCAAAAAAACATTAGGTTGGCATCACTGTAAACGAATGTAAACAACAAGGTTTTGCTGTTCATCAGACAAAAAAAGTGTCAATTTCAATAGATTTGAAAACAGTGGTAGGATTACCTCCAAAAACAGGGTAACAACAGCCATTATCATAGTTATGTGGAACCATAACTACAGTTCACGTCACAAAAAAGTGCAAATGGAGCTATTCCTGACCACCATGTAACTGCCTCAACCATAAGTCGTAAGTAGAATGTAGTTTATTATTAGTTAGTTTTGTATATTAATATTGTAATTTTGTTAACACCAAAATGTATATACATCCACAGTCACTGACGATGCCCCATTCCACAAGGGCGAAACGCGTCTGAGCTTACATCAATAAAACCAGTTGCTAATAGACGGTGTTTTTATTTACAATTGGGCAAATATAGCTTGTTCTGTTGAATAAACCTTTTGAAAATGAAATTGTGATTTAGTTAGAATATTATTATTTTTAAGGTGTTGATAAACTCTATTGTACATTGCTTTCTCAAAAACTTTGGAGAAGGCTGTTAGTAATGAAATTGGTTGGTAATTCAATATGGCTGCCTTATCTCCCTTTTTATAGAGTGGTTTAACTACAGCATACTTAAGGCTTTCTGGAAAAGTACCCTCAAGAGAAGATGTATTAAACAGATAAATTAGTATATTACTTAATTCTGTGGAGAACAATTTAATTAACCTGCTGGAAATCCCATCATAACAACTTGAGTATTTGCTCTTAAGAGATCTGATAATTTTTCTTATTTTTTTCTGGAGTAGCTAATTTTACAGACATAGAGTTACGGGAAAGGATGGGGGGCAAGGAATGGGAAGGAATTTGGCCATGGCCTTTTTTTAAGGAAGCATCCCAGCATTTGCCTGGAGTGATTTGGGAAACCATGGAAAACCCAAATCTGGATGCCCGGACGGGGATTCGAACCGCCGTCCTCCCGAATGCGAGGCTACTTTTTCCTATTTACTTTTTTTACACTTTTTCAGTATTTTGCAGTACTGTTTGTAATGTGTTTTAACATTAGCATTCTCACTGTTCCTAGAGGCATGGTGGTCTAATGTCAATAGTTATCAAAGGTTTTTGTTCTTTTCGAGAAGCACGACACTTTTTCAAGGGGAAGCAACTTCAAAAGTAATTTGATACAATGCTACTAAAAATGTTGTACCGGTAGTTTAATTGATAAGAGTTATTGTCTTGTTTCTCGCAGGGCCAGCGCTAGGATTTCGGGGCCCGAGGTAAACGTTCTTACGTAACCAGTTGGGGGCTCTTGGCCAATTTCATCGGTTAGGGCCCTCCCGCAGACCAAATCGGCAACCTTTTTTTTGTCGACCGGAAGGGCCCCTTGACCCGCTTACCCCCCCCCCCCTCTCTCCTAACGCCGGCCTGGTTTCTCGAAGTTAGAATACAAGTAATGTTGACTTCAGGATCTTGATTGCTAGTTTTTTTTTATTTAATCCTAGATCGATTGCCACTGAAAATTCCTCCACTCTCACAATATTTAAATGAGTTATGTCATGGGTGCCGGTAGGATTGCTTTAAGGGAGGTGCACCAGCATCTTAAATTTATATTTTTTACACGTAATAAATAACGAATGTAATATACATATATGAACCAGTTAGTAATAAGATATAATTCATAACAGCGCATCCTCAAAATTATATGTAGGTATATAAAATTAGGCATTACTGTCATATCAAATTAATGTCAAATTCAAATCACGATTTGCATCTTTGCTGGGTGTCTTGTGTGCCACGCGAGTGGGGGGCGGAGGGGGAGTCACCAGAAAGCGCTCGCTCACGATTTGCAAAGAAAAGAAAAGATTATATTGTATAGTTAATTAACCTTTAGGTCTTAAAGAGACGAAGTGGTTACTGCCTCGTTGCGTTCAAGTCGACGTAATTCAATGGGGCAGAACATACGGCGCCGCCTCCACCGTCGCGTGGACCGTCGATTTGGCGAGTAGAGCTGATTCGGATGTTGAAGATGTCGCTACTGTATCGAAGGGGGAAAAGGACAAGTAAAAACTGCCGATATCTGTGTTTCTGAACCAATTTGATTTTGTTCCCTAGTAAAATAAAAATATGTGAACGCAAGTCATAAAAAATACAGGTATGATTTCCACATTCCTTGGAACCAATGAGACCCTTAAACTATATTTTATGGTTAAAAAGTAAACATTAAGATAAAAGTTGAAATAAAATTTTGGTGATGGACCAATAGAAAAATATTAAATTTCAGAGTCTAAAAAGTGTGTTATTAAACGAATATGAAATCGGGAAATAATTATAAGAAAAGCTGGGATTTTCTGACAGACAGACGATGTCGGTTTCGTCTGAATTTGTTGGTAAATATGTGAAATTCTTCTTTCATTTATGAGTGAACCTATTAAGTTCGTAATGACAGGAGAGATAAGATTTGAGAAATAAGATGATAATTAGAGAATAATAGACTAATGCTTATACGTAATCTCTGCTCCTGAGACTTGTAACTACCGGTTTTGAATATTTTATAGATTCTGATCCGCGCGCGGATATGCTTACTTTGGTAATTTAAAATATTTATTTTTCACACATCAGGTAGAAAATAATTCCAGACATTAATCAACTTAACAAAACGAATTCGAACCAAAGATATTCAACATTATTATCATTCCTTCTAACTCTTGTCTTTGTTTGTTAATCGCAGCCAATGTGACTATAACTTTATTGTTAACTTTCCAGACTTTTTGTTACATGAAAAGACACTCTCGATAAAAGTACCCAATCACTGATTCCGCGGCGTTAGTTAAGAAATTATCTTGAGATAGGCAGCCTCAAATCAAAGAACACTGGAAGAAAAAAAAAAAAAAGCCTTTTATATATATATATATTTTTGACTGTCGTGTTATTATTCCACATTTATGAGCATTTATTGTCTTCTTTACGTTTCTCATTCCGGGTCATGTTGTGCAACAGTTGACAGATAAGCCGTACTTGATAACCTTTGTAATCTTCGACCATTCTCGGCCCTCCTGAAGACAGCGTATGCCTTATAACTCCTTTCGCAAGCAAATTACTGTTTAATTTGAACTGTCTTTCTTTTCCGGACTCTTCTTAAGAATCAATTACGACGGCTCTGCTCTTTTTGTTGCTGAGTAACATGGGTTGATCGAGATAAAACTTCCCATGTTGTTGTTACCTATTGTTTTATTGTAGAAACTACAAAGAACATCTGTAGCATTACGAAGTCGGTAAAAATTAATACATCAATTAATTATAAATATTCCACTTAATCGATAAAAAGTTGAGTGCAACTGTATTGGCACCTGACGAAACCCATGTTTTCTCTATTCCTAGCACTATGTACCGAGCGTGGTGGGTGATCGGTTAACGCTCTGGCCTAGCATTCGGGAGGATGGCGGTTCGAATCCACGTCCGGACAACCAGAAATGGGTTTTCCATGGTTTCCCCAAATCACTCCAGGCGAATGCCGGGATTCTTCCTTCAAAGGCCATGGCCGGATTCCTTCCCGTTCCTTTCCCCACTCCTATCCCGCCTCTAATGACCTCGACGTCAACTAGGCGTAAAGCCATATGTAAAAAATAAAAGAAATTGTGTGTTTCAGAGAAATTTTTTCTCGGAAGTTTAGCACGAGAGGTTTTTGTTTTTCCTTACCTTTCTACAATTCATGTGAACAGTCCCCACGCAGTTGAAACGTGTGACAGATAAAAGCTTTGGCTGGATGACTCTAGTTGTCTTATAAAAGTACTGGAAGAGGTTTCTCATCTTCAGTTTTAGAACATCTACATTTTACATTGTTATAGAACATTGACAAATTATTATTTTATTTTTTCCAACTAAGTAAAAAAATGTAACTTAATAAATAATTTTCAGGTATTTACAATAGGGCGTAGTATATGCTACACAAGCGAATTAAGAATATTTTGTCATCAGTTTGTAAAGTATTATTGTTTAAATACAAACGTTACATTTCATTAATTTTATTTTAACCTAATTAGAATGGGTGTCTGCTAGTCGCGATGAATGTGATTAACGTAAAAACTACTGATATGATTTTTATGGGGAATCAATTAATAGTGCGTAAAATAATGTATGTTTCTTGACATGACGCCGTAAAGCCAGTGCTGGATTTCCCATTAGGCTGTATAGGCTCCAGCCTAGAGGCGGCAGCGTTTTAGGGTCGGCAAATTTCCTAGGGTGCCAGCTTTAGTAAGCCGTCAAATTTGTATGTGATTATAAACATAATAGAAAAACGTCGACTATAAGTTTTCATTTAAGTGGTGACAAACTCGGAACAATTAATAGAAAAGAAAAATACGTTTACTATCAATTTTCATTTAGGTAAGTGGTGACAGCGAACAATTAGCTAAATTATTAATTTAATTCTTCATTAGTTTCCTGACTTTCTATCTTGTTCAACGCAGTCTGTAGCCCGTCGTATATTTCCGATGGAAGACTCTATAGACAGAGGTAAGTTTCTGCTGACGGACTTCATGATTTCTATAATAAAAAAAATACTTAAGTATATCTAAGATTTCATTAATTGAGTATCTGGATGTTGAAAGTCCCCGAGCGCTCGAAAGTCCTAATTTTATTGAAAAAAATCATTGAAAAGTCAATGATTTTTTAAACTTAACTCGTCATTTCTCAGCTAATAATGAATTAAATTCTTTGAAATTTTTAAGGAACATGCATTGAACTATGCCGAAATTAATATAAATTATAATCGTGGAAAACTTGCAACACTTTCAAGAAATTCGGAAACAAGTGACAAAAATAATCAGATAAACCAAGAGAAAGTACCTGAAGGAGCAACTGGATTCCATCGAAGAAAATTTCCGCTACTATAATACCCGAGAATTTTGTAGAACTTTCGCAGGAACAATCCGAGGATATACTCCTCAAAACTTATGCTTCAGGAAATCGGATGGAAAGCTCGCACTAACTAATCAGGAAAATTGTCGAGAATTGTCAAAATTCTTTTTTGAACTGGTCAACTGCCCTGAACCTCCATCAAGATTCTCGAAGGAAACCCCCACCTATACCTATCCGGAATCCCCACCACCATAACAAGAGGAAATCCACAGGCATATTCTCAAACTTAAAAACAACAAAGCACCTGGAGAGGATGGTATCAATGCGGAACTATTGAAAAATCTTGGACCAAATTCTCTTAAAGAACTCACACAAATCATTAAAGAGATCTGGCAGACAGAAAAATTACCTGAAGACTGGAAAAGCGCCCTCATTCACCCACTACAGAAGAAGGGAGTTAAAACGGACGTCAACAACTATCGAGGGATCTCCCTTCTTCAAGTTAGATACAAAATTCTTTCAGCATGTCTTCTCAAAAGAGTACAAGAGCAACTCGACCACAAAATTGGCGAGTACCAAGCTGGCTTCCGCACCGGTTGGAGTTGCATAGAAAAAATATTCAATTTAAAAACTACACTAAAATATAAAGCACTTACGAACAGCCTGGTCATTTGCTCCTTTGTAGATTTCAAAAAGGCATATGATTCAATCGACCGGCAATCTCTCTTTAACATCCTCGAAGATGTGCTCGATCCAAAAACCCGAAACCTGACTAAACAAACACTCACCGGTACAACCTCCAAAGTGAAATTCATGGGAGAGATATCTGAACCGTTTCAGATCGATACCGGCGTTCGGCAAGGTGATGGTCTGTCTCCGATACTCTTCAACCTTGTTCTGGATAAAGTCATCCGAGAATGGGAGAAAGAACTTAAACAGCAGAACTATTGGAAACCTATACAACTTGGACGACGTAAGAATGGTATTAAAATTTGCTGCCTAGCCTTCGCAGATGATTTAGTCATACTAGCAGATGATGAAACCACAGCAATCAAACAGATAGAAACTCTCAAAGAATGCGCTGAAAGAGTAGGCTTACAAATATCGTTCCAAAAAACCAAATTCATCTGTTGTAAACTCCACACTCAAAATCTGGTCACAAAATATGGACAAATTGAGAGAGTCCCATATTTCAAGTATCTGGGAGAAATCATCGAACCCACAGGAGGAGAGAAAATAGCACAAAGTTCGAATGCAAAATCTTAGGAGAGCCTACGGTAGAACCTACAACATATATAATAAAATATATATATATATACAAAAGTCAGGCATTACAACACAGTTATCAAACCTGAAGCCCTGTACGCCAGCGAAACTTTAACACTACATAGGTAAGGTGACCTAGAAAACATTTTGAAAGAAGAACGCAAAATTATAAGGAAGATTCTTGGCCCAGAAAAAACAGATGACGGAAATAGACTTTAATCTTGAAAGACAACAGAAACACTGTCAAACCTGGCAGCAGACATCAGGAAACGAAGATTAAGATTTTATGGACATATCCACAGACTTCCAGCAACAAGACTTATTCATAAAATTGTGACGTATGTAGAACAGCTAAAAACTATGCCCTGGGTCCAGGAGATCAAAAAAGACATAGAAAAAGCCCACATAAACTCATCAGAAATAGTAGACAGACAAACATACACAGAAAAAATTAACAAGTGGGAAGTACCCCCAGAGAATGAAGTCATTAAGAGACTGGGGACGAAGTGGACTGAAGACAGGAAGAAAATCCACGGAGAAAAAATGAAAGCTGTATGGAAACTCAGAAAACTGATTCGTTAAGGCTTTGCGTGATCCGACAGGGTCCAATTGCAGATAATAATAATAATAATCGTTTCATAATAACTGATTACAAATCAGTGTGTACGTCTTAACGTGTTTTCTGTTCTTTGCCGATAAAAAGTGTGTTACGAAGTTTGTCGCAAGGAAAACTGTCCGTGAAAAAAAAATTTCCTTTATGTTCGCCAATCAAAAATCCCGTAGAAAACTATAATTATGTATTACATTTTTTATTTTCTTGTTTGTATTCTTGTTTCATAATAATTTTTCTTGTTTCTATTTTATGACTAAATCTGAATACTTTCAAGTAATGAAGTCACTCTTAATCTATATCCATTCACATATACATATAATTGTTTTCTCCCTAATAAAGGTAATACAAATTAGTGATTAGTATAAGTATGAAGGAGAAAAGGGCGGCACAAAATGAACAGCCTACACTAAAAAAAAAGTTTAAATCCGGCCCTGCGTAAAGCTGAGAAATCTATAATAAGGTGGTAACGGGGGAATATTCTGTATATTCAAGTATATTTTTTATTTAAAAAAATTACTTTCGGGTACCGTACTGTTTATAAGCTACAGAGAAGCAATCACTTGCTGGTGAAAATTTGTGTCAGTTTGGATGAACGATATTCATGCGAAAACTACTGATCGGATTAGACATGGTATTTAAGAATGTAGAGCCCCCGGGCATAAATTAAAAGTCGGAAATCTGAAAATTTTTAAGATATTAGTGCCACACAATTGGTTTCTGTTTTTCGTTAAATGGTTCGGATTTTGATGGGGTTTCAAATGATTTTTAGCCCTCAGTCCCAGGAGTAAAACAGGTTAGGTTAAATTTTAATGTAACGTCGCAACGCTGAGAAATTAATATAAAAATGTCAGGAATTAGTATCTATTTAAAGGTAAGTTACTTCCTGCAAAGTATTTAAACTTATTTCGCCATACGAGCGATATTGCATTGTTTAGGAGAGTTAAATTATCCTACACTCCTGGAAATTGAAATAAGAACACATTGACGCCGGTGTGTAAGACCCACCATACTTGCTCCGGACACTACGAGAGGGCTGTACAAGCAATGATCAAACGCACGGCACAGCGGACACACCAGGAACAGCAGTGTTGGCCGTCGAAGGGCGCTAGCTGCGCAGCGGTTGGGCACCGCCGCAGTCAGTGTCAGCCAGTTTGCCGTGGCATACGGAGCTCCATCTCAGTCTTTAACACTGGTAGCATGCCGCGACAGCGTGTACGTGAACCGTATGTGCAGTTGACGGACTTTGAGCGAGGGCGTATAGTGGGCATGCGGGAGGCCGGGTGGACGTACCGCCGAATTGCTCAACATGTGGGGCGCGAGGTCTCCACAGTACATCTCGCCTCGCATTCGGGAGGACGGCGGTTCGAATCCCCGTCCGGGCATCCAGATTTGGGTTTTCCATGGTTTCCCCAAATCACTTCAGGCAAATACCGGGATGCTACCTTCAAAAGGCCATGGCCAAATTCCTTCCAATTCCTTGCCCCCATCCTTGCCCCCCATCCTTTCCCGTCTCTAAAGACCTCGATGTTAAAAAGAGACGTAAAGCAGTTACAAAAAAAAAAAAAAAAAAAAAAAAAAAAAATCCACAGTACATCGATGTTGTCGCCAGTGGTTGGCGGAAGGTGCACGTGCCCGTCGACCTGGGTCCGGACAGCAGCGACGCACGGACGCACGCCAAGACCGTCGCATCCTACGCAGTGCCGTAGGGGACCGCACCGCCACTTCCCGGCAAATTAGGGACACTGTTGCTCCTGGGGTATCAGAGAGGACCATTCGCAACCGTCTCCATGAAGCTGGGCTACGGTCCCGCGCACCGTTAGGTCGTCTTCCGCTCACTCCCCAACATCGTGCAGCCCGCCTCCAGTGGTGTCGCGACAGGCGTGTATGGAGGGACGAATGGAGACGTGTCGTCTTCAGTGATGAGAGTCGCTACTGCCTTGGTGCCAATGATGGTCGTATGCGTGTTTTGCGCCGTGCAGGTGAGCGCCACAATCAGGACTGCATACGACCGAGGCACACAGGGCCAACACCCGGCATCATGGTGTGGGGAGCGATCTCCTACACTGGCCGTACACCTCTGGTGATCGTCGAGGGGACACTGAACAGTGCACAGTACATTCAAACCGTCATCGAACCCATCGTTCTACCATTCCTAGACCGGCAAGGGAACATGCTGTTACAACAGGACAATGCACGTCCACATGTATCTCGTGCCACCCAACGTGCTCTAGAAGGTTTAAGTCAACTACCCTGGCCAGCGAGATCTGTCCCCCATTGAGCATGTTTGGGACTGGATGAAACGTCGTCTCACGCGGTCTGCACGTCCAGCACGAACGCTGGTCCAGCTGAGGCGCCAGGTGGAAATGGCTTGGTATGCCGTTCCACAGGACTACATCCAGCACCTCACGGTATACACGGTACTAGTGCCGACATTGTGCATGCTCTGTTGCCTGTGTATATGTGCCTATGGTTCTGTCTGTGTGATCATGTGTTGTATCTGACCCCAGGAATGTGTATATAAAGTTTCCCATTCCTGGGACAATGAATTCACGGTGTTCTTATTTCAATTTCCAGGAGTGTATATTGCGAAGATCCTTCATGCCAAAAGAAGAGTTTGTGTTCAGAGAGCCACTTGTAAGAGACAAGTCTAGTACTAGGGATGGAGTATAGACGTAGTACCTCATCGGAAAGTTCACCTGATTAGAAAAATGTTCTCTGACTTTACGTTAATAATTTTAAATGACCATGTAGCCTGCCTGGAATTCTCAACTGAAATGCTGAAAGGTCGCCACTAAATTTGTTTAAACCACAAACTTAGAAAATGTTTCAGTCTACTACGAAATCCACAAAAACTTCACTTTTATAAAAATTAAGTTTATTTTCAAACTCACAGTTTTAAAAATTTGCATTCTACAGTTGAGTAGGCTATCGAACAAACGTTCCCAAAAGTTGCAAAGTTATGGACAGGATAGAATACCGACCGGGACCCCTTTTAGAAAATTTACAAGTTCATGGTAGTTGCACAGAAAATCATCATGTCCGCTACAGGTTCCTAACCTGGCTCAGCCAGTTCCGGATATCAAACAACACACATTGCTGCTACCGACGCAGATTTACCTCACATAGCGTTCCCGGAATAAAGACCAAAAGACGAAATCGAAAAGACCAAAGACATAAAGATATCCCCCTGTACAAGGTACCCGCTTATATACCCCATCCGCGTGACATCAGGTATTCACCTACTTTCCCAAAATAGTATAAAATGATTAAGATTATAGAAAGTGTACAAACTTTGACTGCATATAGTGTTGTCCTTACGGTACATAAAAAGTGTTTATTTAGAATTCTCGAATGATTATCTTGTTTATAAACGAGTTTAGCTTAAACGGCGTAGTTATAAAGAGTCTCTGACAGTAATAGGGATTTCCCTATCTCTATGTTGATTTTAAGCCAATTTTTAGTAATCCTGCTGGATTGCAAATTATCGCAATAAAATTAGTGCCAAAGTGTTCTACGTTAATTCCTGATTCCAGTGATGTGAATATCTGTGGTTAGATAGCAAAGTTATGAATCTATGAAGATTAGGTTTGAAATGTTTCAGAAATCAAATCGGTTTATACTTAGTAACTATTCTTGTGTTGTTTATATCGAAAAAGTAAAGTTATCGGAATTTTCTTTGAATATAGTTACGTGTTTTGACAGTAGTTTTATTTACGTAAGTGGTTTGGTTTACTCTCAAATAAATCTCAAGTGAAACCACGTGTGTTTAATGACGAAATAATCTTAAAAATGTATATAAAATCCGTTCTACTGCATGTAATGTTCTGAAATTTTAATATGTTAAACTAGATTTTTGGTTCTTTTAGAAAATCTACTTTTTACATCGAGAAATTACTGGGAACATATGATAAAAAATGTCGGAAGTGAAAGTGTGTTTATCGAAGTGTTTAAAAATGTATTTTCGTTATTTACATGGCCTGAAACTACGGAATTTTAGTGAATTTATCTTTCTTTTGAATTATTATTATTTTTGAAATTATTTTACTGCATCAAAACGTGTCGAGAATTAGTGAAATGATCACGTAGCCAAAATCTATTGTTTGCATAATAATGGATTACCCTATTCCAGGTTAGTTTAGAGTTTCTTTACTATTAAAAATGTTTATTTAGCCCTTTTATTAAACATTGTGGGTCTCTACTGCTTTTAAAATTGTTTATTTAATGAATTTGCTTGTGGTATCAGCTTCTACATGAAACTTTTCTTCCTTCCTATACTTGTAATGAAACCTTATGTTTGAAGGAAGGCTTTCTCCCTCCCTTATTCTTGAAACTAAGAAACTAGAATTTATCCAAATTCTAATGTGCTTACACACTACCACAGGGACCGTTGGGTTAAGGAGAAGTCTGTAATTTAACAGTAAAAACGTACAAAGTTCCGGGCAATAGCTAGTGTAGATCAATTCAAAACTTTTAGGAGAACAATTTTGACGATAAGGATTTGAGGCAAAACAAACGCCATAGAATGCAAAAAATATCAAAACTGGAACACATGTAATATGATTGCAATGTAATCTTCCTCTTATACTCCTGCCGTTTGTCATCAAAACACGTTTGAAGGCTAACTCTGCTACCTTCTTGACGTGCGAATATTTGTCAACGAACTGATAGCTACTGGAAGCAACGATACTGCAGGAAAGTATCTGCTCGTACAGACTACGACTATTTAGAAAGAGAATTACAACATATGAACAAAACGTGATTCATGTGCCAGATGTACGGAGGCTAAGGAAGTACGCGACAGTTTGTAATCAAATCCTACCCGACCGCACAATCTACTATCCCACACAGTTGCCGCCCACACCGCGGGGGTGGCGAGGCAAGGCACATTTCGCCACCCAATAAGGGAGCCCACGTGGAGCGAGGCGGATGCAACGAACCAGGCCGTAACACCAGAGAAATATGTCAGCATTAATTTCTTCATCTGCAAATCATAAAAATAGTCTGATGATCTCTATTAATTCCGTGAAATGAATAAAAGCTCTCCAGATACCTTGTCCTACCTACGACAATTTCTATATTCCGGAGGTTTATCCTCACCAGTGTTATACGAATCGAAAATAATAAGCAAAGTTAAAACCAAGTAATTGCAGCCTCTTTTATTATCCAAAGTTCCTCTTTGCTACCGAGTGAGGTGGGTGAGTGGTTAACGCTCTGGCCTCGCATTCGAGAGGACGCCGGTTCGAATCCCCGTCCGGGCATCCAGATTTGTGTTTTCCATGGTTTACCCAAATTCACTCCAGGCAAACGCCGGGATGGTTCCTTCAAAAGACCATGGCCGAATTCCTTCCCGATTTCGCCAATCCCATCCCACCTCTAATGACCTAGACGTCGACGAGGCATAAAGCCGTAAGTAAAAAAAAGGGTCCTCTATGCTGTTTGTTAAATCCATGGTTTTGAGAGCTGTAAATGAATAAATAATTACAGAAGAAATGTTAAATTTGGTAGAAGTCCTACAAATGCATTCTTTCTGAAATTTGAATAAAAAAATATATTTTTTTGTTTGTTTATAAAATCAGAATTCGACTAATCAAAACAGACTGAATATGGAAAATCCACTATATACCAAAATGTTCCTCAATTGTTCCCAGTGCTGTATTATTCTTACATAACACAAGATGTTTATGCCTAAAAGATGAGATAGCGCTATTCACTTGAATATTCTCCTAGAAAGAAACTGCACGAAACCGTTAAAAATATGATCTGCTACCACAATGGAAGTAAAGAAACACTCACAATAAATAACCCTGTGATGTAAAAATCATATTACCTTGGTCAGGACGCTAATAACATCCCGCAAAACAATATGAAAATATTTATAAAACGAAACAATAAACAGAGAAATATTATGTGCACGTTCCTGAATAAAATTCGTCCCAGTACTAATCATGAAGCTGCTATACCCACGAAGGGAAGAAATATATGGAGACGACTCAAAGGACCTTCACCACGCATTGAAGTGACGCCGGGTGGGGAGGCGTGGCCGCCATATTACCTGTCCATACAGTCACGGGGAATATGTACAAAAACCTCAAGGTACTCTAGGATAAACGTGACGCCGAAATATGATGAAGGACTATTATGTAATTCGATGAGACAAATAAAAAAATGAAGAATAATTTTTTTGACATCCTGCTTATTTTTCGAGATATTCTGTCTCAAATGTGAGATGTTATGGTTGAAATTCAGAAGAAAAAATTGATCAAATCCAAATTTGATGATGGATTATTATTTAAAAAGACGATACAAATAAAAAATATAGAATAATTTTTTTTTGATATCTCGCTTAGTTTTCGAGATTTACTGTACCAAAAGAGAGGTCGTTAGGCTCCGATGCGATCTGGACCAGAAAAAATCACCAAATTCACAAGGAACTACACGCTGGTTATGCACAATAGTTGTTTTATTTTCTTCCTAGCGGTTGACGTCAAGATGAAATATGTGGTCTGGATCAGAAGAACTCATCTAAAGCACAAGAAACAATACCTGTAGGTGATGGTTGACACTCGATATCCAGAGAACTAAGTGAGATATCAAAAATTTTTATTCTTTACTTTCATGGAGATACAAAAGAATTCATCATCAGATTGTGCTGCCACGGTAATGATAGAAATGCCCTCAAAAGATATTTTATTGTTGGTGATCTACATAAATTCGCCAGCAACATCAGTAAATTTATCTTGTTACCATACATCGTAAGCTTAATTGGGAATAGCTGGAAGTAGATTACATCGCGATACACGTTTTGTCACTAACATGGTTCTCATTAAATTACTAACAATAATAGATAAATCCTTTGTCCCTTATGCAACAACAAAACCATTCTGGTATAGACTGCATTTAGACCTAACCACAATCTCCATTAAATTGCTGTTACAGAAACAAACTATGTAGAAACACCCACACACGCGTATTTGAATCGCAAATGCGGTATCAAAGGAAGTGGAAGTAAAAATGGGAGTGCCGCAGGGTAGCGTATTGGGACCATTGCTATTCATTATTCTAATGAATAATTGTGTCGATTGTTTACTATCTGAAATTAGATTGTTTGCAGATGACATAATGCTGTATAAAAGGATCAAAACGATAGAGGACTGTAAACAGTTGCAGGGTGATCTGGACAGGATATCTAGTTGGGTTGGTAAACATGGGATGAAGAAAAATGCAAAGAAGAGTCAGCTAATTAGATACACAAATAAATAACAAAAGGTTAATTATGAATATAAGGTGCGGAAAAAATTGCTTGCTGAAGACTTGAAATATAAATATCTTGGCATTGTATTTGATAACAAGCTTAACTGGTGGGCAGGACACATTGGACAGGTGGTAGGAAAAGGTTTCAAAATCTTGCACATGGAGAGAGTGATGAGGGGATGCACAAAAGAAGTAAAGGAATTGGGTTACAAAATTTTGGTCAGACCATTGCTCGAATATGGTAGTGTAGTATGGGACCCACATTTTGAGTATCAAATACAGGAGTTCGAGAAGGTGCAAAGAAGGGCTGCTAGATTTGTTTCTGGAAATTATCGCAGAAAGCAATCAGTGACAGATATGATAAAGGAGCTGGAATGGGATTCGTTGCAAGACCGGAGGATGGGAGTGTACAGGGTGTATAATGCATATGGAAAGATATTGCAGTAGGTATGAAAAGTAGTTCATGGAAGGGATAAGATGACCATGACCACAAGCTGGCACTTGATTTCAGGCACAAGGGTGTGGGAAGATTTTCTTTTTTAGGCAAGGGTTTCAGGGATTGGATTGAGTTACCAAAGGGAATGATGAATAACTTACCGAAAACGTTAAATGAATTTAAAGTTAAAATTTGTAGAGGGCAAATGTAGGTGCATGCAGGATAGGGGGAAGTTGGGTGTGTAGGGAAATTGCCACCGGAGCAATTAAATTAAAATTAAATTAAACTGCATTTGGGGTAACAACATCATTTGCTTCATCAAGATTCCTAGATTGCAGAGCATAATTTAACACATTTAATTTCGTCATACACTTTCAGTATAAACTGCAACGTGACGAAAGAAAGCGCAATACTAAATTCACTGAATCTCTATTTAAAAATCACACCTTTATATCTCATTGTAAATACTCGTTAAAAAGTTATACTAGTCTATTATGTGCAAAATAGCAAGGTATGCTGATTTTCTACACTACACCAACAAAAATTTGAGAACAAAGTCATCCTATTGAGAGCTATGACGAAATATTTATAGACAGGCACCAAACTTGCCAATACCTACTGCACACTTCAAGAACAATATTTACAATGCAACTTACTTATGAAAAGATATTCCAGGTTCTTTTCTATCTGGCCTATTTGTGCAACCATATACAGCACAAGATAGCCTTATAAAAAGCTTAGACACCTTAGAAAATGAAATAATCAGAATATCAAATACAATGTGAATATCGCAATTGTTTGGATACGTAATATGGCCGCCAACGCCGACGCGCATGCGCAGAATCAGCCGAGAGTTTAGAGGCGGCCTCGCAGAATAAGTGGTATTTCGTCTCCATATATTTCTTTTCTCCATGGCTATACCTGTATCTAGCACAGAACATGTTAGTCGACTTCCATAGGTCCTAAAGTTTTGTTCCTAAACAATACAATGCATTCCTTTCCCAAAGACTGCTCTGTGGGATGTGGAAACGAGTAAATTTTTTAAAAATAATTACATAACAAAATAAATGTATACTCCAAAAGATGCAGTCACACAAAATATGTATAATTTAAAACTCGTATACAAGATTTTGACACTTATTTTGCATCTACCTTTCATGGAAATTCTATGCAAAAAGTAGAAGTCATCAATTAAAAAATCTAATATTTTCATTAATTTTATCTTATCCCCTGCCTGACATAGATTATTGTAGGTAAGTAGTGGGGCAACGATGGTTCAAGCCCCATAACTTCTTTGGAAAAGCTGCAGAGAGATTCCACTAGACCGCATGTCATCACAGTTTTATGTACTTTGCATGGCGGGTGATTCAAATGGACCAAGGTCGTATGACGCGGGCGTTTCGAGTGGGCCAATCAGAGTCCAGGGGTCGTGACAACAGACGTCACAGTTGCCACTAGGTGGCAGCACCGTCCGGCGCATGACACGAGAAACTTCATGTGCGCTTGCACCCACCAGAGATACCCCACTCCGCCACGCGATTCTCTAGCACGCT
This sequence comes from Vandiemenella viatica, assembly GCA_031002005.1. NCBI lineage: Eukaryota > Metazoa > Arthropoda > Insecta > Orthoptera > Morabidae > Vandiemenella > Vandiemenella viatica. The sequence goes on along the minus strand of CM061921.1, from coordinate 126,421,614 downwards.
GGCCGAGGCTACCAGTACAGGTGTGTACTGGTCTGGGTATTTCCGTGGACGAATTTGCACAGGTGCGCGCGTGACATCAGCACTCTGGAATGCAGTCTGGGGCCGCTCGTTGAAAGGTATCGTGTTGCGAGATGAATCTATTAAGTGCCAGTGTAAATGCATTAGCGAGATTCAATCACTTTCCAGTGTCTCAACAGTCTGGAATGCTGCGACAAATATTTATCCAGCCATTAAGTGTTGCAAAAGCGCGGAGTTATTCGGAGCACAGGTGTGGAAATGCGGACGCTAGGGCAGCGACAGGTATTTGTACGGCGACAAGGAAATTCCTTTATCTATTATTAAAGCGTAGACACATCCATATACGCTATCGACAGCAAGGTGCATAGAAATATTTCAGCATAATAAAATATTATCTTCGGTTCAAGATGAGGTATAAATGAATGATGTTGTAAAATGGTCGATTTCTGTTTATCAACGTGTAAGTATCTGTTCTTTAGGGTCTTTTTCTTAAGTCCTGAATGCATCACAACCTCCGCTGAAAGAACAATAAAAACCAGAACAGGGTAACTTATTGAGATGTGAATATAGTTATTATGTATGTCCTAAGAACTAAGAAACACTTCATGTAACCAAATAATTCGTCGACATTACGTATTTTCAAAACGAAAATCAAAATTTTAGTTTCCACGCCGAGAGTGTATGGAACCAGTTTCATGTAAGATGCAGATGATTAAAAAGGTTAACTTTTCCCTTTAAAATGCGTTAACCACCTAAATATAAAAAAACGTCTATTATGTAGGAATTTTTAATTGAAATAAAATCGAGGAAGATGTACGTGAGTACCTGTTTTGTGTGGATTTCATGAAATTGTTGTGATTACTCGCGATAAAGTATAGCAATACCACACATAAGCTATTCCGTTCAAAATTTGTAGCATCAAAATCATAACCGTAGTTTATGCGTGAATTCCGTTAATTGAAACAGACAGACATTAAAATTCATTTATTGATGAAGAGACGGGGAAAACATACTTACTTTTCCACATCGTGTTGAATTAGATTGGATTTGTTATTAACAAATATAATTAATAGCTATCAGCTTTAATGATAACTCATGAATGCATGATTTTGTTGCAGTGTCCAGCGACTGTGGCGGCAAGACCCTCTCCACTGTAGCTGTGCACGTTAAGAGGCCACAAAATCGGATTGTTGAGCTGCAATGAGCCTAGGATCGAGTCCTGGATCCTGACTGCGATTTTTAGGTGGTTTTCCGCAATTATCGAGGTGAATGTAGAGACGGTCCCCAATCTACCTCTCAATCACAAAGAAAATTACATTTATCACACACAGAACTTACATATTTTTAAGACACACAACACAACACAACATCCCTCAAATATACGTGAGAAAGTGACGAGATACTATCCCTTTAATATTTCCCTAATAGTGTATGGTGTGACTCTCTGTGCACAAGAGAGAATGGAGAGCATCGTTGTGAAGACTTTCCTTAGGGCAGAATACTGATTATGTTTACTTATGCGGTAGAACCTGATGCTGTGACAGGTCTGCTTGTGGTAAGCCAGTACCTCCACCATATTATCCGTGTCTACTCAGGAATTTCGGGGCCCCCTGTGAGGATTCTACATGTACTTTTGCCTACACTTTTGATAATTTCCGTGACATTACACACACACACACACACACACACACACACACACACATATATATATATATATATATATATATATATATATATATATATATCTATATATAAAATCTGTATGTAGAGCTCAAACAATGATTAAGGAGACGGACTGAGGCTGCTTTAAGTCTGTGTACAAACAGGACAGCAGTTTATTGAGTATTAGCTGCACAGGACCCTCTTTGTGTTTTATCAATGCTTCTAATATGGATCTCCCAACTGCTGTTACTCATTTCTGGCTAAGCCCTGCTGCCCATTGTTTCAAATGAAATTATTTTTGTATTCAATTTTATAGCTACTATCTTTATAATAACACTTTTTGTATACATTTTTTTCTTGCCTTTCTTTGCTAGTACATACAGGTTTTTGGGGCTAGAGACATGTAAGCAGGCATACACATTTTAATTCAATAACTTTTTATACTAAACGTCAAAAGATGAATAGGTTTATTCAAACGAAATTATATAAATTGCTGAAACAGGTTCAGAGCATTACAGGCCTTTAAATATATAGGCCTATTGTAATTACATCAAATACGACTTTCTCAAAACTGAATCTGATGAAGGACTTCTCGTGGAACTCCACGCCTCGGAAACGTCTGTCGTCGCTAGCTGGAGTTTCCATTAGATCTTGAATAGATGAGAAAATAAATTATGTCTATGTTATAAATGACATCATTAATAAGAGCGTTAGATTAAGCTCATCTAAATTTTACTTTTCTGTCTTTTATTGAATTTAAAATTTCGACAATAAATAATACTACTCTCTATTTATATAATGAAATAGTATTCAGAAATTTAATTATTAAAAAAAAAATTCTAAGTTGTTTTCTTATACCGTAAGAGAATGTCCCGCTTCAATACCTTGTACAGGTAAATTCCCATTTGCGTCACAGTATATTACGAAGTAGAACTTCATTAGTGTGAACTTCAGTGTTGGCATAACGCTTGTGCGTCCGGAATCATAAAATCTCATATAGCCTTTAATGCTTTTAATTCGCAATTTTAAGAATAAGCTTGCAAAAACTTATTTTGATGTGAGTAAAAAATTACTTACAATTATTTTATATAAATTGATGGAATCAAAAATTAATAGAGATATTGCAATGACTGTAACTACTGAGCGTTTCATCATAACTTCAATTTTTTTAAAAAGCAGAAAGTGATTGGTTCAGCGTTGATTCCGAGCGAAGCTAGGTTAACCAGTCTGTAATAAAGTTTACATGGACCACTATAACCATGAAAAATTAGGTATATAGTATAATAGCTGATTATGTCTAACGCTAAACAAAACTGAGAGAATCCTATTGAAATGCAAAAGACATTACTTTAAAAATTACTAACGTAAATCATCACTTTTCTTGCTTTCTGAGCAGCGAAGACCTGCACCCACTTCTCCACGTCAAGGGAACGCGCAATTTGCCTTTCTACTGCTATTATGGCAAGACCTCTTAGCCGCTCGTTGCTCATTGAAGATCTGAGATAGTTTTTAATTATCTTTAACTTGGAGAAGCTACGTTCAGCAGAGGCAACAGACACTGGCATGCACAAAAAAAGTTCTTAACGCAATTGATACATGTGGGAAAATTTCTTGCAAGTTGTTTTCGAAGATGGACTGAAATACTTCTAACAAGTGTTGGTTTTTTTTATGGAAGCATAGGTGACAACAATTCAAATTCATTTTCGATAGCCTCCGAATTTAGTTGTTCTGTCTGTGTTCTAGCGTCTCTCAAAGCATCTGCAAGTTTTATACATCCTGTGTTTAGATTGCATTTATTTGTTGCCAAGTTCTTAATATCTAAAATAACACCGAACACGTCGCAGCAGTTACTGAGCTGCTGAAATCTTTCCATCAAAGACATAATAGCAGTGTCTACGACGGCATAAAAGAAGTTTTCTCTTAAGCGGTTCTCTTCCCCTTGAATGGGTTCATCCTTAATTTCCTAACAAAACTGCGTTTTAACAGTTGCAAATCTGGTTCTGTTAATTCAGGAACATTTTCTAAAGCTGCTACGATGACCCCTGCTTCTTTCTTAGCCTTTTCAAAACCGTTGGTCCTATATTCTTCAATGATGTGATTAATTGTAGTGTCTAACGGCATACGCTCTTGCTGAACTGCTTTACTGACCCTGTTGACATGGTAAAGGATGGTATGTCATATCACAGCACACAAAGAAAACTTAAATTTTGTGATTTCTTTAAGAAGACTAGATACTTCACGGAAAAGCACATTGGATCGTTTTTGCACGTGTTCTTTAACTCTGCTAAGACAAGTCTTTCGTTCATAAGCTCAGATTTCACAGCCCCTACGCTTTCAATCCTAGCCTCCCATCTTCTATCACACAGTAGCTTCAGAGTTAAGTTCACGTGGTTCTTCAGTGCTACCAAGAGCTTCACAGAGGCAGAAAATAATGTAAAGATTCTTTGAACTATACCAAAAAATGTAGCGCAATTACAGATAAATTAACTGCATCACTTAGAACTAAGTTCAAACTATGAGCACAGCAAGGGATGTAATGAGCCCTTGGAATTTCTCCAACAATACGAGCTCGAGTCCCATTGCTCTAGAGATTCATATTGCTTCCGTTGTCGTAAGATTGACCGTGACAATCTGCAAGTGGTATACCAAGGTAATAGAGTATCTGAGGGAGCAATTCTGTTAGACCCTTTTGTGCATTGTCATTCGCTTCAGAAAATCAAAAAAAAATTTTTCTCCAATTTCAACTGGTTTGGAAAATACTTTTAATTGTTCCTTGTGACTTAAATCTGGTGTACAGTCCAATATTATTGAATAATATTTATTTTTAAGTATTGTATCCTTCATGATAGATACTATTTCATCAGAAATTATGGTAATAATTTCATTTTTTAGGTCCTTAGTTAAATAAGTAACCAATTTTCCAGGTTTAGCTACACGATTAATGTGCTCATTTAATACGGGATCGAACTTTGCCATTAATTCTACTTGTCCTAAAAAGTTTCCATTACCTGGATTTCCTAATACTTCATGGTCGCCTCTTAATGGAAGATTTCTTTCGGCAAGGAAAATTGCTAATGAAAACAATCTTAGCAAAACCGACCTCCACCTCCTTTCCTCCTGATCAATTTGACCTTGAGTTGTTTGATCAATTAATTTTGAATTTTTAATTCTCTGTGATAGCTCTTTCCACTTACACATTTGTATAATATGGCTGCGTGACAGTTCATGGCTAGAGAGAATTTTGGACAAGCTTTGTCAGTCTCTTAAAACTTTTCTGTGATAGTGCCACCATTCGAATTAAATAACTTGCAACAAAAACAATACACAGCATCTTTTGTTCGAGACTATACAAGCCACGTTCGTTTAAGTTTTTCATCATTTGAAAGATGATGGAAGCATTGAAAAATAGAGAAACTCCTTCTTGTTTTGCTATCCATAGGAAATTTTACATTTTTTTCACTCATGTGTTGCGGACTTTCCTTAAGTGCTCTTATCCTAAAATTATGACTTATAATATCCGGCCAGGTTCCAGGATTGGTAAAATCATCTAAAACTTGAAGGCCGTTACCTCCCTTAGAAGATGTTCTTTCTTGTCGGAAGTGTCCAGCTACAGTTTCTTCGGAAGGAACACTTTCACTACTAGAAGGTGTTTCCACTAGTGAGACAGTTCCGTCAGCCACTAATTCTTTCTTGCACGAGCCATACAATTGTTCAGCAGTATCGACAGATGACTTTTAAATAACACGACATTCTTTTATATCACAATGTACATTCGAAGAAACACTGTCAGTTCGATTTATTTAATAAACCCTTTGCCGCAAGTGCTCTTTTAGGATATCAAGCCTATGTTTGCTTCTTTTATCACCTGATAAGTACTTACGAATCATTCTACACTCTTGTGTGAAATAAATCACAGGTTCTGATACCACCAGAGATATACACACAAACTGCGTTTGTACTTCACACCTGACTGGGTTGCCGAACCAAGTTACGTTTGGGGCCCATTATTCGAACGCGTTTGTCTCCATTAACAGCGGACATTGTGAGCAGAACGGTATTGCGCTTGTCGGCGACATCAAACGTTTCTGGTATTTCCTAAGAAGCCGGCAAACGATTAGAACAGGCGTGTTTAATTTGAGATGGATCAATTTCAAATTGATAGTGTAGGCTATGTATCATAAAGCAATTAAAGTTCCTGAAGTGGGGGAAGGCGCCGGGTCCCGATGGTATACCAGTAAGAGTATTTTCGGAATATGCGGAAGAAATAGAATCATTTCTGTCAGATATATTTCGTAAATCTTTAGAAGAAAGAAAAGTACCTTCTAACTGGAAAATAGCGCAGGTGATTCCAGTTTTCAAGAAAGGAGGTCGGAGAGATCCTAGGAATTGTCGACCCGTATCTCTAACATCTGTTTGCAGTAGAATTCTCGAGCATTTAACATGCTCTAACGTTATGAAGTTTCTAGATGAAAATGAGTTATTTACAGCAAACCAACACGGATTTCGGAAGAACCGATCGTGTGAAACGCAACTGGCTCTATTTTCGCATGACGTAATGAAGGTTATTGATGCAGGATCACAAGTTGATGCTATATTTACTTTGGTTTTCAGAAAGCATTTGACTCTGTACCACACAACCGGCTTTTGACGAAGATTCGAGCGTACGGTATATCTGATCAGATTAGCGAATGGATACGCTATTTTCTAATTGATCGGTTACAGTATGTCGTTGTTGACGGGGAATCCTCTTCTAAGCTACATGTAACTTCTGGCGTTGCTGGCCTCGGTAGCGTAGGGGCTAGAGTGCTAGCTCCGCGTACCGAAGGTCCCCGGTTCGAGTCTGGCTGAGGGCATGGGTGTTTAGTGTTGTGTCTGTGAATGTCTTGTACGGGTTGTAGTGTCCTTGTGTCAATACTTGATAGCAACAAATCACCTTGAGCTGGCTGTATGGCCCAATAGCCAAATGCCATTAAAAAAAACAATAACTTCGGGCGTTCTTCGAGGAAGTGTAATAGGACCACTTCTTTTCTGAATTTTCATAAACGATCTCTGTGATGCAGGATGCTATTTTTTGCTGATAATGCAGTTATTTACAGGGAAGTGAGGTGCTCTGACGGTTGCTTAGAAATTCAGCGCGATCTGGATGTTATTTCGGAATGGTGCCGTAAATGGCAGCTTACACTTAATTGCAAAAAGTGCAAGGCAATGCAAATAAGTAATAAAAAGACCCCGTTTGCTCACCAGTACAGAGTTAACAATTCGGTTGTTGACACGGTAGATTCCTTGAAGTATCTAGACGTAACAGTACAAAGCAACATGAAATGGGACTTGCACATATCTTCCGTCGTAGGCAATGCTTATTCTAAACTACGCTTAATAGGTCGTATTTTGAGAAGTTATAAGGTTCATACAAAAGAAACAGCGTACAAAACACTAGTGCGTCCGCATTTGGAATACTGTTTTGGAATTTGGGATCCGCATTGCAAGGGATTGATTGACACGTTGGAGAGAGTACAGACGAGAGCCGCTCGATTCGTGACCGCTAGTTACAGTCCTTACGTGTCACAGAGCTGATACGTGGGTTGGGCTGGGATTGTTTTGCGGACAGACGACGTCGTTTTCGTTTGAATTTGTTGGAGGGTATGCGGAAATCTTTAATTTATGAGCGCAACGAAATACTTCTTCCGCCAACCTATTTGGGTCGCAATGACAGGAGGGATAAGATTCTAGAAATAAGATGCCGTATTGATACATTTATGTTATCTTTCTTTCCTCGTTCTGTTCGGGATTTGAATGCACTGAATTAGGATCGGTGCTTAGCACCCTCTGCCACCCACGGTAATTGTGAATTGCATAGTATAGAAGTAGATGTAGATGTAGAAATGGAAAGCCATATTGTCGTCAGTTCGAGAGAAGATTGACAATCGCAGTATTCATCAAATCTGTCCTGTTTATGGGAAAATAGGATCAACAATGAAGTTTCTCTCGACACTAGGACTATTGTGAATGCAGCTTGTTAATATTCTAAAATTGTAGATTATTTATTTTAGCAGGAAAATTGTTCGTTAAGTAAGGACAAATTTTGAAGGGGACCGTGGCGGGGCCCCCTCAAGCTTGCCCCCCCTCCTCCCCGCGACTGTGGTTCTTGCGGTAGCCTTAAACCGGCCCTGTGTCTATGTAGTCAAGGTAAAGCGGATTCACCTGTTATACAACTTCTGATTAATCAAGGTTAAGATTTTACATACCCAACATCGTGAATAGGCCCTCCGCGTTTATATTACAACAGGGCAATGTATGATGTTACATAATAGTTGTTTAGCATATGTAAGGTTAACTCAGGTTGTGGTAATATCAGGTTAAGCCTGTAACTATTTGTTCTGTAGTCCATTTGGGCGATGAATTCTCGCTGTTTTTTAAATAAATACAACCGAAATTAACCTGAGTTAAACTTAACTTCATATCCGTCTTGTTACCTCAGTTGGCTGTGGCACCATGATTGTGACTGGCACTGACTCGGGGTTAGTGGGTTCGAGACTGGTAGTGGAAGAAATTTTCACCATCAAGACTTTGCCGGCAGAGTTCCCGATCACCAGATTGAGCACTAAATTCTTTCCTCATTGCGTATTGAGTGAGGGCATACGACCCTGTTGATAGTGATTCGTCCATCGGATGGTGACGTTATGCCTGGCGGCCAACTGGATGTTTTGGGTAGGCACCGGCTCCATTCTTTCATCTCTCATTCACAACACAAATAACAATCTGCGCTGAACATACAATCACCAGTCCACACTTAAAATAATATTTATAGACACTATCAGACTGGGAAAGGCAATGAAAAATTACCGCACTTTATTTTCCCAGACCTTTGTCTCACACAAAAAAGTAATCTCGTATACTATTCTACTTCTCACACGAAACATCGTCAAACACATAGAATTTGGTAGAGCTTCAGCGGGCGGAGATAAGAGTTCTGATTGGTCAATGAGAAAGTTACTAATGTTGCTATTTCGGAGGTCAATAATGTAATTGACCTAAAGTAAGGTACTAATGTCGTGGAAGAATTGTATGATCAGAATATTTGAGTCATCTTCTCCTAGAAGAACAAATGAGTGTATTTGGCAAAGATGAGCAGAAATCCTGGATTCGCCGTACCGGCCACAATTTTTTTCGGTTACAATGCATTTGAATAGTAACTGATCTTTATTCCTCAAAGTGTATAGTGTGGAAATGTTGTATTTTATGTTCCATTTCAGTTGTAGCCTACCTTAGTTAGCAATCCTATTTCTGGTTTGAACAGCATACATCTGTGAAGTACCTAGCCATAAATATTTGAGTGACTTTGGTGGAATCTCTTTTTCATACATATTAGCTATAATGACAACTGATATCAATGAAAAGTATGGTTTAGGGATGTAATGAGTGTAACAAGGTAAAAAATTAGGTGAAAAAAAAGAATGTAATCAGTGTGTTTTAGAAATGATTTGGCGATGACAAGTTTGTGGACGAGTCTCACAGTAAAAGAGATAGGATCGTGGGTCAATATTCAAGATATGTTGACTGACTAATTTCCAGCTTTCATTTTCGAAGTGATGGTATCATCCGAACCTGAATCAAACGTATTGAACAAGAGAAAATGTAACAATTAAGTTGGTTTAAGTGCCGGAAGCTCAGATTCCATGTCACACACCGATTAAGTAAAAAAAGTATCAAATGAGGACGGTTGTAACAAGTTTTGGAGAGGACGTAATCAACACACAACAGCAAACAAATATTGCTTCCAGCAACATTCATATCTACAAATGACTGCGAAAATAAGATAAGAGAAATCAGGGCCGGAACCAATTTATTTCTGTACTCATTTTTTCCACCAGCGATTAGGGAATGGAATAGAAAGGGTTTACCGGATGAGTAAACTTAAAATTCGACAGGGCTAGTTCTCGATAAACTGCTCAGGCCATCCTGACCTGGATTTTCCATGGTTTTCCCAGATCACTCCGGGCGAATGCCGGGATGGTTCGTCACAATTGTCCATGGGCGCCTCCTGCTATATTCCGTATATACCTTCCAAACTATTATCCTTTCTGATAGGTGAAATGCATCCTCCAGTACCCACTTTTAGTAATCGCGTAGTAATAATAATAAAAAATATAGTAAAGTCACATTGCTGACAAACGATAATACCTGTATTCCGATTTTATGGAGTAGGCAGTGGCGGTGATGATTTGTGACATTAACAACAATACTGATTTCATCTATTCGCATTCAAAGTACACCTTTTGCCATTTTATTCATCTGTTTTCTGTATTATTTGATCACAAACTAATTATTTCATTACATGCTTATAAAATGTATGTTCGGTCTTCACAGCCATTCAACCATTTCCGAATGTGTTCGATAAATTCACGAATTTATTAATCTTGTTATGTGTTATTTATACAGACAACAGTAAGGATGATGATGAGCACTAACAATAAAGGTAAAAGTAAACACATATGTTGGCCGGGGGAGATCCCGAAGGATTGTTCGGTCGCCTGCGAGTTTCTATTTGTCGGTCATTCCTCCTCTATCGTTGCTGGAACTATAGTTTTACATGGAATCCAAACCATGGAACGGCCTGTCTTGGCTATTGTGATCAAACACAACTCAGAAATTCATGGACTAGCCACGATTTGAAACTAGCACCGGATTCTGAAATTTTGAATCCAAGAGCCTTAGCCACTGAGCCACTAGACCGATATGAAGCAGTGTATGAAAGCATAATGGAGAGAGTTCGTGGAGATACACGCTGTGTGTGAACGAGAATTGTCCTGTTTAAAAATGGCACTGTGATACCGTCCCATAGAGGTAACACATTAGGTCGCAGGATGTCCGTGACGTGCCGTTTAACCTTTAGAGTTCCCTCAATCACTACCAGTCGCAAACTGAAGCCATACCAGACAGCTTCCCACACCATGACGCAAGAAGTAACACTGCTGTTCGTGTAAAAAATATTTCAAGAATTGGATATTTCCTAGGTTCATTACCTCGGATAACCATCGTTCGCGATTTGGGGAGAATTATCATTCTTCTAATGTTCTGGAGATGCACAGCGGTATTATTCCTGGCGTCATGGTGTGGGTAGCCATCGGATATGACTTCAGGTCAGGGCTGGTAGAGATAGAGGGAACTCTGACGACACGATGGTATGTCACGGACATCCTGAATCCTCAAAGAAAGTAAGCTTTCTCGGTGAGTCAGTTGTGTAAAATCTTCTCGAGCTTTCCACCGGAATAGCGCGTCAGTAGAAATACAAAGCGACATTTCGGAACCTTCCACTGGCTCCATCTTCCGGCGAAGTGTCGGATTTCGGAAGAGTCCCCCTTATAAGTCGTTTGCTTGCCAGATGACGTCAGCCACGTGCGTCGGGGCCAATTGGATAACAGATGGTGGGGCAGGGAGGACCTGTTGGGGCGGCCGGATAGTGGGGCCGGAGGCGTGGTGGTGGTATGCGTAGCGGAGGAGAGTGGCTGGATGTGATAATCTTGCAGCCTAGATCTCTGCCTCCTTAGATGATCCAATGGTAGATCAAAGTAGCATTGCCTGCGTAACAAGCGAGGTCGCTACGGATTCAGCCACTTCGCTGCGCTAGCGTGGCGTAAAAATCGACCTGCGCGTAAAACAGAATCTTTTGGCTAGTGCGCTTTATTGCTTTACTGGTTGGGCACTGTTAAGGTGTACCACTAACCATCAAAGTTTTTCCCGGAACTGAATTTCCGAGATCGTAAGGTCCCCTTGTGAGAATAAACAGCAATCACGGCGAGTGGCGACATCCCCCTTTGCGAAATACTTATATTGATTTGTGTGATGTTATCATACTGAAGTAATTTTAAACAAAGAATAACGCCAAAAATTTCATGCTACGTTAAGTAATGAGCATTTAACCCCTGTAGGTATCAGATCGTAATGCTATAAGCACATAACGTAATTGTGTACAGAAACTATGTGGGAAACAGTAATTTTAGAACTATCTGCTTCTAACCGCGATTCTCAATGAACTTTCTTTACTAATACCAGTTATTTAAGAATTTATGTTTGTCCTACAAATGTAATCTGGTTATAAATTTTTCAGTGACAATGGTCATTTAATTTGTCACAGAACTAATATTTGGTTGTATGCGATTTATTTCATGTTTTTACGTAATGCTTTTGTTTTTCTTCACGACGATGCATAGTCATTATAGTCCACTTACCGAATTAATTATTGACATGCCTGAAAATCAGAGAAATAGTACCAACAATAAATTATTTGTTACTGATAAGTGAAGCTGGTTCTATTGTAAAAAATTATTTCAAAACATGTGTGCAGTCTGGAAAAAAAACTCTCTTCAGGAAAGTCGACAGACGATGTGATTTCAACGTGGCTAGAAACTCAACTAGCTTGCAGTTGGTTAAGAAAAATTGGATACTCTCAGTTATGAGATATTCCTTAAGTATTTTATTCCCTGATGCAATTCTGTAAAAATCAAGGATGTATTACACATATAAGCAATGTGTAGATTCGGAACGTTTAAAAAGGAAATAAAAATATTGTTTTTTAAAAAAATTACGAAGTAGGGCCTATGTAGACTGGAGCCGAGAATGTTACGTTCATAAGCCCACGGCATTATCCACAGGACCACCCCGCTCTTGCCTCTCCGCTATTCGTCAGTATGTAAACAACGCTACTTAGGAGGAGATTTCATTCAATCTGTTAAAGGCATCTCATAATGATTTCGCATGCTTTCGTTCGTATCGTGCCGTAATAATGAGTGTTTTTGTAGTTACATTTGTTAAATTTTATCTCGTAGGTTGGTTAAAACATTTAAGAATATCGTATTCTAGTAGTGTGACTATTAGTGATCAGTTTTATTTATTATAAATCCGTAAATTATAGATTAAGTGTTCGGTGGCTTTTGTTTACATCCGAAATTAAGGTCCAGTATCAAAATTCTTGTTATAACGTAACAAAATTTAACTGTAAGCTAGTTTTGACAGCATTAGTTTTGTTTGTAGTAAACCTGTGAAGTTCTTAAGTGATAGTGCACCGTTTTTATTTAATAGAAAATCAGTACAGTGTAAACCGAGTTTTTATATGTTTACATCTGAGGCTAGGTCTGAGTTCTAAGGTGTTAAATTTCTTTGTAATTGTTTAAAAAGTTATTTTAAAAATCATTTGTGTTGTTTTGTTGTAAGACTTGTAGTTCAGAAGTGTTGTAATTCACATTTCGCAATAGTTTCGAGTAATTTATATTGTATTTTTTAGCATTTTTTTTAGAATCCTACTTTTACATTTCTTTGGCAACTGATACACAAGTAGTTAATTAAAAAGTAAACGTTTTAAAGTTTTTTCTCATAAGATTTGAAGTAGTTAAAAAAGAAAAAAATTAAGTTTATTTTCACGGTGAAAATAAACTTAATTTTTTTTCACCGTAAATCCTAAACTTTTCTGAAAGTATCATAATGGATACTAAGTGTGGAAATTGCCGAAGACTGGTAAGAGAAGGAGTGAAGTGCCGGGACTGCGGTCGCTGGTTTCACTGGGGGTGCAGCGATGTTGCTTAACAGTGACTCTTCTGTCAGTATTGCCTGGTACTGTCACTCCTGCAGAATTAATGATCAGGAGCTGTGGATTCTGAAGCTCCAGTCAGATAAGGCATCTGCAGAGAGGGATTTTAAGGCCCTGAAGGCAGAAACTCTGTTCTAAGGTAGAACAGTGAGTCGAAAGAAGTCCTCTCAGGCAGGAGAGGTAGGAGACGCTGACTGTCTGATGGTTTCCAGCTGGAGACATCCAATGTGTTTCGGCCAATGGAGGATCTAGATGGTGACTTTGAGGACTGTCAGGTTGGACTGAATAATCTGGGATCTTCAGAGGGTATCTAAACGCAGGAAGGTACTGTTGCTTGGAAGCAGTCATAAGAGGGGAATTAGTGAGATTGTTCAGCTTGACTTGGGGCCAGATTATGAAGTCTGCAGTATTTTAAAACCAAATTCAGATCTTGGAATTGTAGTAGCAAATGTGAAAGACTTAGGGAAAGATTTTTTAGATAAAGAATGTATTGTAATTGTGGGGGGGAGGGGGGAACCAGGAATAGTCTTGATAAGGATCGCAATTATTCAGTTGAGGAAGACATTGATCACATTTCCCCGAATACACGTCAGACGAATGTGCGATTTGTGTGTTTGTTTGAGCGTCATGATAAACCCTGGATGTGGTATAACATTAGGCGTACAAATGCATCGTTGGAAAGGGTTCTCTGGCAGCCAGAAACTTCACTCATTGGTTTGATAGATGTGGCCTGCATTGGTAGGGGCAGTTATACTCGCCATAGACTCCATATGAATTTCAGAGGTAAAAGGAAGCTTTCGCTTCTTATTGCTGATGAGATCAGGGGATACCAGGTGAGTGAAAGAGGTATTCCTGTTATAAATGGTGTTAAGTCGCGGCCTTCTTTAGGGTAAATAAAATAGATGCATTAAGATGTCTAAATGAAATTAACGTCTCTGCTGATCAAAACTTATTGAAATTAGAAATTCCAACTGACATGCCAGTATATACTAATAAAATAAACAATTCAAAGTCAATTAATCAAAGTGTTCAGGCCACTACTCTACATCAAAATATGCAAGGAATATTTAGTAAAATTGATGACATTACCTTATGCCTAGAACAGATTCAAAATATCAGAAATTTTAATGTAGCTGTTTAGTGCATATCTGAACATCATTCGTCTGACACAGGAATGTCTCAGCTGTCCATCCCAAATTATAAACTAAGCTCTTATTTCTGTAGATGTAAAAAGGAGAGAGGGGGAGTTGCCATTTTTGTTAAAAATAATATTTAATGCAATAGTGTTGGTGTAAGTAATACTGTATAGAACAACACTTTGAATGCTGTGTTACAAAACTGGAATTAGGTAAAGAAGAGCTCATAGTAATAGCAATTTACAGGCCCCCTCAGGATATTTTAGACTGTTATTATCTCAGTTAGGGTCTTTGCTACGATGTTTCACAAATAACAAACAAATAGTTTTATGTGGAGATTTTAATGTCAACTTTCAAATCACAGCAATGAGAGGCTAGATATGGAAACCTTGAGGTTGTCTTTTAACTTAATGGCTCTTGTAAATTTCCCTACAAGAATACAAAATAATAGCAGTACTGCAATTGATAATTTTTTAATGGATATTTCTCATTTTTGGTTGATAATTGAATACAGCGACCAGTCACAGTTTATGGTGTTGCTTTATTTTGTTTTACCATTACCGGTTTCAAGCATACATTGCTCATCATCAGATGGTTTTAACAATACAGATGCGAATTGCAGGCGTGTTTTTATGTCATTAGGCGTCTGCTTATATCCGAGAACAAAGACTTGTATGGAACACAGTTGAGGAGGCACATTTTTGTGTAACACTACGCACTATCACAATTATATTGCACAAATATATGTGGAATAGACACGCTGCACACTTGCTACTATATTTACGAACAAACATGACAAAGACGTTTATATACAAAAAAACACGCAATTGCCACCAGTAACAGTCTCAGAAATAAATGGACTCATTATACAATTAAAACCAAAAACTTCTTCCAGTTATGACAATATTTCAAGTAAATTACTAAAAATATGTTCAGATTGTTTCAATCATGTGCTTGCCCACTTTTGTAATGAATCATTAATGCAAGGTGTGTTTCCAAATAGACTAAAATATGCAGTTGTAAAACCGTTGTTTAAAAAAGGTGAAGCAACATGTGTAAATAACTATCGTCTGCTTGCTTGGGGTTCAAACATTACTCGTTAACTTGATCGTGTTATTTTTATAACCGATACCTTTTCCGGAAGATGCTACAGTTCTTTAAATCGGCCGCCAAGCTATTAGTTTGTCCTGTAATAGCTAACAGGTCAAATGTAAATGAAAGAAAGTCACTGTACATACTAATTTAAATATATTCTGAAAGTTTTATGAAGTTAACACTGGTATCAGATTACACTGTTGAAAACATTTAAGGCAAATCGAACTTTGAAATCACATATGAAGATGCAGGTTATCGTCAAAGGCTCAACATTGTAAAGAAGCATCCTCTCTGGCAATCATACTGACGATATTTGCACCCCAAGGTTCAGAGTGGGCATAGTGATTGTTTTAACCACAGCTTCTAGTGACTTCTTAAACCACAAAAAAAAAGTTTAGCTTAAAGTTTTCTTAAAGTGAATGAGGAAGTCCACGAACTTTTCCGAGGCGAGATAGTTAAACTTTCAGTAGTTACATTTTGAAATTTAACTCGCGTTGCGACACGTACTACTTCTTCGAAACTGCCTCCACTAGACTGCCCTGCTTAAAAACTCTTCAAAAACTATTCGAGGCTGCCTCTCAAGACTACTCCACAAACTATTCCAGACTGCTTGAGGCTGTCTGTACTGGTTGGCTTTTTATAACCTTGGCTTATCATTCACTGAATTGTCGTAGAACAACAGTAAATTCACGCTGGGAAACACTATTCCTTTGTGAATTACAAGAATCCCCCATTCCTGTGGAACACTAATTTGAACCGAATTTCCCGAAATTTGAATATGTTATAGTTTAATTTATTCCCGGTCTTTTCAGTCATGACAAATTTCCTCGTAATTATTCTCGTTTAAGAGCTATTAATTTCTAAACGTCACACATAGTGATGCCAGCACATGTCGACATTAAAACTTTGTTACTCTTATTTTAAATTTCAAGTTACCTTCCCGCAGGGGCCTGGTACGCAAGTGCCAGGTACGGGTTTGGCGAACCCGCGTTGCGCGAGCTGGAAACTTCTGAGAGCCCAAGTTTCCCACACCGTAAACTCTTACCACGCTTCAACGACCACCGTAGGGCGTGGTGGTGGAACGTTGTGTGCCTGTGAGAACGGGGATCTTGACTTCATCGCCCGGATTGCGAGGACGGAACAAACCTCCAAAAAAAAAACCTCAACATCAAGGTCAGACACGTGCCGAGGTGGTGAATGGGTGATGAGGGAAATCACTCGCTAGCGTGCAACCTCAGGGGCACCTGCACACCTCTGTTGTATTAGCACTTCCTTTTAAATTGGTTTTACTCTTGGGACCAAAATTCAGTCTTCCACCAAAACCAAAAAACCCTGCGGTACGGGTGCTCCGCAGACTAATCTCAATACACTCAGTTCTAAGAAGTGGGCCGGGGTTGATAGCCCTCCTGCTTCGGACAGTAAACTTCGATATTGAACGCTTTTGTTGTAATGCAGAGGGTAGAGGCGACATTTGAAAAGGTGTCCCCGTTTTATATTAATAAAGATTTAGAAGGGTTAGTTGGTACCCTGAAATCAGTTAAAAAAGCTGACGAACAAGACGCTGTTACTGAAAACATCCACCAGTAGGCAGGCATCCCAGCTCCTTAACTGCGAGAAGTTCGAGGAGTTCGCCATTAAAAGCGAACTCCACAAATTCCTGAATTGTTCGAAAGGCGTAGTCATCTGCCGCGACATTATGGATGTAGGAACCGAGGAACTCGTTAAGGAGTGGGAAGATCAGAAAGTGGTCGAGGTGCGTCAGAATACACAGAAGGTAAATGGCAGTCTTGAAAAGACTTCCACCTTCGTCCTGACGTTTGACCCTCCAGTGTTGCCCAAGTGTATTAAAGCTGGCTACATCAATCTAAATGTTCGCCCGTATGTTCCGGACCAACGCCCTGCTTCCAGTGCCAGAGGTTCGGACATACGACGGCGTCATGCAAGGGCAACCCCACCTGTGGTAGATGCGGCGAGAGGGCACATGAGCCGGGTGTCAGTTGCACGCTTCCAAAGGTGTGCGTCAACTGCTCTGGGTCGCACCCTGCCTGGAGTAGGGAGTATCAAGTGTATCTTGAGGAGCGCAATATACAGGAGTTGAAGACGAAAGAGCGACATAGAGGCATAGAAGAAGGCGAAATCGCTTGCCACTCCATTTTTTTTAACTGCTTTACGTCTCTTTTTAATATCGAGGTCTTTAGAGACGGGAAAGGATGGGGGGCAAGGATGGGGGCAAGGAATGGGAAGGAATTCGGCCATGGCCTTTTGAAGGAAGCATAACGGCATTTGCCTGGAGTGATTTGGGGAAACCATGGAAAACCCAAATCTGGATGCCCGGACGGGGATTCGAACCGCCGTCCTCCCGAATGCGAGGCGAGAACGCTAACCGTTACACCGCCCCGCTCGGTTTGCCACTCCAGTTTTTGGAACTACCTTTGCCAAGTTGGTCTCATCTCCCGTCAGGAAAGAAAGTGTTGCTACACAGACATCCTTAGCAGACATGGGCACAAGCACTATGTGCTCATGTCAGTGCAAGTGTGGTGCAAAATCCACGAAGGTCATAACACCCAAGACCGCGGATGTCGCTAGCAATACATCTGCAACTTCGACCACTCCAGCAGCAGCAACAAAGGATCCACCAGCACCAACTGTACCAGTCAAACCAGCAGCACCCAGCAGTTTAGACCCAAGGACCCGACCCAGTTTGTAAAGTCCCCTCTTAGTCTCCTCCCAGACTGCCCAGCAGCAGGAACAGGAAGGGGAAGAGACAGAGGAAGAAAAAGATTGGGGAGGAATTTGAGGAGTCCTCTGGGTTGGAGAAGTCTGTCTCCGCTTCCGGACAGGAAAAAACTGAGATGCTGGTGGACGAGTCTTGTCCCGTTCCTCAGCAGGAAGTGACCGAAGACCCACCCGAACCGGGGCGGGTGAGGTTAAATGGGTAAGGATGGCTCCCATACTTCAGTGGAACATCAACGGTTTTACAGCTCGCAAAGAGGAGTTACACCTCTTAGCACGGTCTGACCCTTTGTGTCTCTGTCTCCAAGAGACACATTTCAGACCAACACACCAACCTGTGCTATGAGGATATGACGTGTACCGTAACGACGATACCGAAGGAGATCGAGTGAAGGGTGGACTGGCGGTGTTCGTCCGAAACACTGACCACTCGGAACCTATAGCTCTCACCTCTGATATACAAGCAATGGCAGTGAGGATTCGTGGTCCTACTCAATTGACCGTATTCTCTATTTATCTACCACCTAATACGCTCGTCAGTTATGACGACCTGTTCAACATCTAGCGGCAGCTTACTCGGCCATCCCTTCTCTTAGGAGATTTCAACGCACACAGTGCGATGTGGGGCTCTAACGCCGATTGCCCCAGAGGCCGAATAGTTGGAGGATTAATAGAGCAAGAGGAAATAGGCATTCTCAATACTGGTGGAATGACGCATTTCACCACTGCTTCCGGATCGTCCTCGGCCATCGAACTTTCACTGTGCTCTCCTTCAATAGCGGACTCCGTGCATTGGGAAGTGGATCGTGACCTACATGGAAGCGACCAATTTCCCATATGGATGCTCGTAGAAGTTGTTCGTGGAGGAGGGATCATACGACGCAATTGGAACGTCAGGAATGCTGGTTGGCAGCTCTTTCACATACAGCAGAAGGTGAGTCACTTCACAGAAGTGATTCAACATGCAGCTGACTTCTCCATGCCTAAAAGCTCCAGAGCGCTGCGAAGGACGCCTGTCCCTTGGTGGAACGACGAATGTCGTTCCGCTATGCAGGGTAGGCGAAGGGTGTTACACCGCTTTAGGTTTTATCCAACAGCCGACAACCTAGCAACGTTCCGTGTTGCAAGAGCTAAGGCGCGTCGTGTGATTAAGGAGAGCAAGAAAAGTTCATGGCAGGAATTTTTGAGCACAATTAACCGTCGCACTACGTCATCAAAAGGATGGGAGTCTATCCGCCGTATATCCGGAAGGTACTCTCACCCACCCGTTTCTGGATTACTGGATCGTGGACATGTAGTTACCGACGAAGGAAGCATAGCGCAGCTGATGGCAGAGATTTTCACTGCACCACTTCGTCTGCTAATTTGGACTTTGGGGCCTAGCAACAAAGAATTGCTGCCGAAAGGCGAATGCTATACTTCGATTCGTCGGATACAGAGGCGTATAATAGCCCTTTTTCATTCTGGGAGCAGGAGTCTGCATTAAACAGCTCCAATGACACCGCTCCAGGCAGGGGCGTAGCTACTATGGGGCTAGGCGGTGCAGTGCACCGGGGCCCTCACGCTTAGGGCCCCCCCAAGCATACCTCAAGGGGCCCCTAAGCGCAGTTTAGAGGGCCCACGAGCCTTCACGACAAACTGGCGACCTTTTTTTTTTAGCTCTACCGTCGTCTAAGGGGCCCCTCAGCACACAGGAGCTCCTCACTAAGGGCCCTCGCTGCACAGGGGGGGCCCCAACCACTGCTCAGGGGCCCCAAAAGAACTATTCAAGGGCCCCATCCTCAGTTCAGGGGGCCCCTACCAGCACACAAAGCAAAAAAAAAGGTCGCCCGTCTGGCCTGAGGGCCCACAATAAATTTTTTGCACCGGGGCCCCTGTTGACCTAGCTACGCCACTGGCTCCAGGGCCTGATATGATCCACTACCAGATGCTGAGGCATAGTAGTAAGGATGCTAAAGAGTACCTTCTGGATATTTTTACCGATATCTGGACCGGAGGATACTTCCCCGACTCGTGGAAAGAAGCAACATTGATTCCTATTTAAATCCTCGGAAAGACAAATTGTTGCCGGGTAGCTATCGTAGTATTGCCCTAACAAGCTGCGTTGGGAAGACACTGGAGAGGATGGTAAACTGCCGCCTCGTCTGGTGTCTGGAATCCCAAAACCTTCTAAGCCGCTTTCAGTGTGGATTCAGGAAGTTCCGTTTCACCTTGGACAACCTGATCCTGCTGGAAGCGGCAATACAGGATGAGTTTATCCACAGCCAACTTCTATTGGGGATATTTTTTGATATTGAGAAGGCCTACGATACTACCTGGTGGCATGTTATTTTAAAACAGTTACACGAATGGGGTTTTATGGGAATCCTGCCCCGTTTTTTAAAATCATTTTTATCTGGTTGTTGCTTGCGGTACCGAGTCGGTAGTGAAGTGTCTGATCTTTTTACTCAGGAAAGCGGTGTTCCTCAAGGATCAGTTTTAAGTGTGACCCTTTTTGCTATTGCCATTAATAGCATTTCAACTGTTATAAGGAGGCCCATCCGGTACTCCTTATACATTGACGACTTTTTAATGTTTTGTGTATCGTGTAGCCTGAGAAGCGGTGAGCGGAAGCTGCAGCTCATGTTGAATAGGCTGGATGAATGGTCAGTACACACCGGCTTCCGTTTCTCTGCTGAGAAAACCCGGTGGGTACTTTTAAGCCGCAGCAGAAGTGTTTTAGCAGAACCTCATCTCACCTTGAGGATCACCATGTTAGGTTTTAGTGAAACAGTTAAATTTCTGTGTCTCATTTTAGACAGTAGGTTTAATAGGCTGCCACATCTTAAAGAAGTTAAAACTAGAGCTCTGAAAGCACTTAATGTTTTAAAATGTCTGTGTGGCAGGTCGTTGGGGGCTGACCAATCCTGTCTGCTACAATTTAATAGAGCCTTTGTACGGTTGCGGTTGGAATACGGTTGCATTGTTACGGTTCGGCACGGGAAAGCTATCTCCGTATACTGGATAGAGTCCACCATGCAGGAATTCACCTCACCACAGGCGCATACCACACCAGTCCGAAACTCAGCATTTTTGCTGAGTCTGGCGAGCCGCCGCTCTCCATCCACCGGCGTCCCTTCATGGTGCGACACTGTATACAAATTGCCGCAACTCCTGGCAGTCCCGTGTACGACGTAGTTATTCATCCTAACTATGAACGGTTTTACACCAACCGCCAAAGAGCAACCAGACCGTTCAGCTACAGTTCAAATGCTAGTTTGGAGGAATATGGGTTTAAGATGCCCTCTCTTATTCACCAGGGTTGGAGTAAATCTCCACCCTGGCTTTTAAAGAGGCCCAGAATGATTTTAGACCTGTCACGGTACAGTAAGCTGTTTACCGCTGATAGGGTATTTATTAGTCTTTTTAACGATGTTTTAAACGAGCATCGCGATTTTACCCTGGTATATACGGATGGGTGTAAGCAGGCTAACGGAGTTGGCTGCTCCGTAGTGTTCTCTCTAGCGACCTACACATCCAAACTACACAGCATGTGCAGCGAATACACTGCAGAGTGTTACGCATTGTTAAAGTCGCACCAGCATGTGAAGGTAAGTCGGGGCCAAACATACATCATCAGGCCTTGGGAAGCATATACCCAGCAGATCGTCTTGTCCAAGACATACAGGACACCCTCCGATCCCTCCAATCGTTTAGAAAGCAGGTCGTATTCTGCTTCTTACCTGGTCATGTGGGAATCGGGGAATGGGGCAGCTGATAAAGCTGCCAAGTTAGCCTGCAACAAGGTCGGAGTTGACTTTGATCCGGTCCCAAAGTCTGACCTTTCCTAGACGGGGAAAAGATTTGTTTTTGACGTTTGGCAGAGGCAGTGGCTGGAGGTAGAGCATAATAAGCTCCGTCTGGTCAATCCGACCGTTCAGCCGTGGAGCAGCTCCTTCCATTGGGTGAGGAGGGATGAGGTTCTCCTTACTCGCCTCTGTATAGGGCACTGTCCTCTGATGCAAAGCTTTCTTTTCCGCCGGGAGGACCCACCGGAATGTGATGCTTGTGGCGTACCTCCGACGGTGCGCCACATTTAAATAGATTGTGTATTGTTTATAGACTTCACGGCAGACGATCTGCTCCTGATTTTAAATAATGAGACCAGCTATGCGGCGAAGGTTTTAAAGTTCTGTGTATTGGCCGACCTGATATCTAAAATTTTAGGCAGGTCGGCCTAATTTTAAAATGGATGGCAAGCCCCTTTACAGCCAACCATCCATGTGCATTGTTTTAATTTTTTAAATTGTTATAATTCCTGTCGCGCTGGGTATTTTACAGCCAGCGAGACATGCAGTGTTTTTAAGTCTTCTGTGAACCTGTTTGGCCCCTTTACAGCCACGCAGGGGTCCAACGGTCTTAGATCCTGGTGGCCTCTTTAAGGCAACATCTTATTTTTGTAATTTATTTTATTTGTTGTCTGTTTTGTCGACCTCTTTACAGTCGACCATGCAGACAGTATTTTTAGTATAATTTTAAACCACAGTATTAGCTGGTCATTGGTTGGGCGCTAATGCCTTATTGTCGACGCGCCCTTAAGCCACAAAAAAAACAACGACAACATCAAGTTACCTATGAACTCTTATATTCTTGTTATTAAATGACCTTTTCTCTCTCATTTAAGCCTACATTTATCTTCTTAACTATTTTATCTAAAGAGTCCCACTGCTTTATTATTTCAATATCTTCTGAGATAAATTTTAAAAACATACAAAATACACCTTAAAATGGCCGTCAATCTCTGCTTTCTTAGTGGAAATGAATGGAACAAAATTCATTATTACTGACAAACAACCTTATTTGAATTTTATGTCTTTTACGAAAATGGTATAGAGTCAATTAAAAAAGTTCTTTCTTGTTAAGAAAATGGTTATAAAATTTCTTCACTTTACAACTATATGAGATTTACTCCCTTGTAATTGGTTTTAGCCAGATAATGGACATATAACTAGGTTATGTTCTGATATGAAAAGTGCTTTAATTTTGAAAATGATTATAAAAGTATTTGCTTTATGCATTATGTGAAACAGGCCTCCTGCTGAACGGTTTAGGTAAGATAATAGGTATATAATACTGTCATAATTAAATTTTAGCAAAATTAGTCCAATTTGTGGTTGCGTGAAAAGTGATTTTTGTGTTTTTTCTTTTACAATTGCAGTTGATATAAAGATGTAAAATGAATTTTTTTACCAATTGATGAACATTTAGTAAGAGTAATTTTTGTGTTTTTTCTTTCACAATTGTAGGTAACATAAAGATTTAAAATGAACATTTTAGAAGATGAACATTTTTGTAAAATACCAAATATTTTTGAAACAATTGAAATTTGATATTTGTGATGATATATTGGCTATAATATTTTGTAAATTGTTGTTGAATAAGTGAGAGAGAGTGGAAGAAGTATGAATGGCAGACCAGCCCCACCAATTGTTACATAAGAGGGAAGTTTCAGTCTTATAGGTTTTTTTTTTTTTGAAAATTTCAGTTTTTCTTAAGAAAATAACTTCAATTTTGGAATGGCCTGTCAGATATCTTATAAATTCTGTAACTGCGTGACAAAATTTGTTCTCAGTATCACGAGTTAGATTGAATAATATTGCATATCATTTTTAAAGTCAGTTAATATGTTAATTCAAGCTAGAAATCACATTTTTACAATTTCAAGGTAGTATTTTTGTTGCATCATTCTCAAGCATTTACCAGGAGGAGTTGATACAAAAATGTATAACAAATCAAAGGAATCAGTTAGAGACTTTAAATTTGTTCAGTAATGTACATAGAATTGTTTAAAACTACTTTCAGATAGATAAGTTTAATAACTTCTAAAGTATGAGTTAGTTATCTTCTGTTTTTGGATTACGATTTTTGTTTCATCCTTTTGATAATAGTAAACATGCTTTGTTTGGCACTAAACGAAATAGTAGCTCTTTGGGAGTAAAATAAAATTTATTTCAATTTAGTAACTGAAAAAATGTAATGGTTTGGGAGAGACTATAATATCCTTTTGCAACCAAATGTCAACTTCTCCTTCACGTGGTGCACCCTGTTTGCACGGACGAGGCTCTGGCGACTGAATGATTCCCGGTATAAGGAGTCATCAAAGGCCTCCGAAAGGAGGGCGGAAGAGCGGGGAGATGTGCAGGGCAACCTCTTGCCTTTGGGGTTGTAAACGGCTCCTAAAGGCGGATGAATCAGAAATAATCAACGGCATGGGGATGCAGAAGGCAACGGGAAACCACTGCATTAAAGACCCAAAGGGTATCCCGAGGACATATAATCTTCTCAAATTACATATATCATGATGGCTTCTTCCTGGATAAAATATTCCGGAGGTAAAATAGTCCCCCAATCGGATCTCCAGGTGGGGACTGCTCAGGGTAGGAGTCATCAGAATGGATAGAAACATTCTACGAGTCGGAGCGTGGAATGATAGAAGTCTGAATAGGGCAGGTAGATTAGAAAACCTAAAAAGGGAGATGGAACGACTTAAGTTAGATGTTGTTGGGATTAGCGAGATTAAATGGAAGGACGCACAGGATTTCTAGTCTGGGGAACACAGGATAATTAGCACACAAGCTGTCAATGGAGTCACTGATGTAGGATTTGTAATGAATAAGAAAGTAGGGAAACGGGTGAGTTATTATGAACACTTTAGTGACAGGATTACTTTGATGAGGTTAGAAACTAAGCCCGTCCCAACCACATTAGTACAAGCGTATATGCCATCGTCACAGGAAGATGACGAAGAAATAGAGAAAATGTACAGCGAAATTTAAGAATTAATCCAATATGTGAAAGGGGAGGAAAATCTAATAATCATGGGTGATTGGAATGCGGTAGTGGGAGAAGGAAAAGAGGAGAATACTGTAGGAAGTTTTGGTCTAGGAGAAAGAAATGAGCGAGGAAGCAGGATATTAGAATTTTGTGAAAGATATAAGCTAGTAGTGGCAAACACACTGTTTAAGAACAATGCAAGAAGGATATATACCTGGAAACGTCCTGGGGATACGGACAGATATCAGCTAGATTATATCATGGTCAAACAGAGATTCAGGAATCAAGTTATAGACTGTAAAGCGTACCCGGGAGCAGACATAGACTCTGACCATTATGTGATAGTGATGAAGTTCAGGCTGAAATTCAAGCGAATAAGAAAGCAGCATAAACATGACAGACTGGAAGTGAATAAACTGAAACAATCTAGTACGAGAGAAAAATTTGCAGAAATGGTAGACTTAGGTCTAAGAAGTAACTCTGAAAGGAGCTCAACCGAGGCCGAATGGAATGCATTAAAGACCGAAATAATGAAAACTGGTAAAGAAACATTAGGCTTTAGGGAGCAAGCCACTCGAAAACCTTAGATCACAGAGGAAATTTTGGAGCTGATGATTAGAGGAGAAGGCACAAAAATGCTCAGGATGAAGCAGGAAGAAAGCAATACAGGCAATTTAGAAGTAAAATAAACAGGAAATGCAAAAAAGCAAAAGAAAAATGGCTACAAGAAATGTGTGAAGGAGTAGAAAAGGAAATGGTGATAGGTAAATTAGATGTTGCATACAGGAAGATCAAACAGAATTTTGGAGAAATGAAGAAAAGAGGTATAAACATTAAAGCTTCCGATGGAAAACCTCTTTTAAGCTCAGATGATATAGCTAACCGATAGAAGGAATACATTGAAAAACTTTATGATGGGGTTGACTTGAACAATAGCGTAATGAAAAAGGAAAGCGATGTCGACATTGATGATTTAGGAGATCCTGTTTTGAGGACAGAATTTAATAGAGCTCTGAATGACTTGAAAAAAAAATGGCAGTTGGAATTGATGAGATCCCCGCAGAACTTCTTAAATCGCTAGGAGAAGAAGAAATCGAAAGATTATTGAAGCTGATATCAAAACGTTATGAAACAGGAGAAATTCCAACTGTTTTTAAGAAAAATATTATTTTCACACTCCCGAAGAAAGCACAAGCCGACAGATTTGTGAATTATCACACCATTAGTCTAACATCTCATGATTCAAAATTACTGGCCAGAATAATATACAGAAGAATGGAAAGGGTAGTAGAAGAGATAGTAGGTGAAGATCAGTTTGGGTTTAGGAAAAATCATGGTATGAGGGAAGCAATCCTGGCTAAAAGATTAATACTTGAAGGGCGGAACAAGAAAGACAAAGATACTTTCTTGGCGTCTGTTGATTAAGAAAAAGCTTTTGATAATGTTAGGTGGGACAAGATGTTCAAAATTTGAAAGAAATCAGGTCTAAATATCGAGATAGAAGAATACTCTATAAACTATAAAAAATCTAGTAGCTATAATAAAAGCAGAGAATCATGAGCGATATGCATCAGTTAAAATGGGTGCAAGACAAGGTTGTAGTCTATCCCCGTTAATATTCTACTTGTATGTAGAAGAAGCAAAATAGGAAATAAAAGAAAAATTTTCATGTGGCATAAGTGTTCAGGGAGAAAAGATCATAATACTAAGATTTGCTGATGACATTGTCTTGTTAGCAGAATGAGCTGAGGAAATTGAGAAGTTACTAAGTATCATGAACAAAATAGTAAAGGATGATTTTGGACTGAATATAAATCAAAGCAAGACAAAAGTGATGAAATGTACCAGAAATGATACTAATCACAGTAGATTAAATATAAAAATAGGATCGGATGCAATAGGAGAAGTAAGTGAATTCCGCTATTTGGGAAGCAAAATTACAACCGATGGCCAAAGCAAGAATGATGTTAAAAGCAGAATAGCACTAGCAAAAAGAGCCTACATGAAAAAGAGAAATCTTTTTGTTTCAAATATTGATCTAGGAATTAGAAAGCACTTTTTAAAACTCTACGTGTGGAGCACAGCACTTCGTAGCAAAACATGGACTTTAGGAATACCAGAAAGAAGGAAAATTGAAGCATTTGAAATGTGGTGCTAGAGAAGAATGCTGAAAATTAAATGGAAAGACAAAGTACGAAATGAAAGAGGTTTAGAAATAATGGGTGAGGAAAGAAGTTTGTGGAAGAAGCTTACAGAAAGAAGAGACAGGTTGGTAGGTCATATTCTGAGACATGCTGGATTTGTTAATTTGTTAGTGGAGGGAACAGTCGAAGGTAAGAACTGTAGAGGAAGACAGAGATTAGAATATATGAATCAGATAATTGAGGAAGTGGGTTGTAGGGGATATGTAGAGATGAAGAGGTTAGTTAGCACAAGATGGGAAGGGTTGAAGGATTGCATCAAACCAGTCGAAAGACTGATGAAAAAAAAAAAAAAAAAAAAAAAAAAAAAAAAAAAAAAAAAAAAAAAAACTGCAAAATGATGAAAGTTATTAACAGGTTTTAGGAATCACATTCAAATGATTTTTTTTTATGGAGAAACTATTAAACCTACAAAGGATAATATTTAATGCTTGTATTGCAGAGTAATAAAACATGATACACAAAATAATATCCTCAGTAAACCACAATTTGGGTTCCAAAAAGGATCATACATAAGAATGGCTATATACATATATTCATTTTTAAATAACACATTGGGGAACTGAATAATAAATTGAGCCCTGTAGGAATATTTTGTGATCTTGCAAATGCATTTGACTGTGGAAAAAATGAATTACTTTTGAAAAAAAATGGAATACTGTGGTATTTATGGAACCGCAGGTAAATGGTTTAAATCATACATGGGAAGTCGAATCCAAAAAGTTTCCATTTTTGATTCTAAAATAAAATTATAGTTTAAAAAACTAAAAACTCGCTTTCGTAGTAATGTGAAGTAAAAGGTTGAAAATAATCTTTAAATATAAAGATATTGTTTAACAGTGATAGGAATTTTTTTGAATAAGCTTGAAGTATAAAGTCACTGATTACAAAATTAACTTTAATGTAAAATAGCATAGGGTGCTATATCAGTTGTCTTATAGGTTTTGTCGTTGGCTGTTTGTAAAGGTAGAGTCATTGTGAAAAGTTGTATAGAGAGCACCCCACGCTTTTTTTAAAGATTATTTTCAACCTTTTAGTTCACTTTACTACGAAAGCGTGTTTTTAGTTTTTTAAACTACAATTTTATTTTTAACTTTTCAGTTTAGATAGTATGTTTCCTACTGTTGGCTTTTCTTCGCCAATCTCTCTTTTTATTTGTGTTGTTGTTTCATTTTTTATTATTTACTTCCACGAGTTATATACAATTAAATGGTCAGCTCAGCCAGAGGTCCGATAGCAGGGTAAATGTGGAAGACTACTCTTCTATAATAGTACGAAGTAATGTTTCGAATACTCACTATTCAACATCACGTTAAGTGACTGCAGACAGAGAAACCTTTCTGGATAGGAGACAGTGGAAGACGATCGTCTTCAGCAAACAAGGCTCGTAAATCACACCCGGGAAACTGGAGATGGTCTCCAACGATGAAGATGATGATGGCTATATTGGGCGGGAAATCTCCGAAGGGTCTGGCTGCAAAATGACGAAGGTTTCTCGAATCGCGCCTGTGCACAAATGTATCGGCTGCATTTGCCTAACTCGGTAATCCCATCAAGTATAGGGTACGTGCAGTTTAACTTGAAATTGGAACCATGGGTTATCCTAATGTTTTCTATTTATAATATCCGAAAAAATTTTAACCGAAATCGGGATTCGAGCAGGGAACGTCTGTTTGCGTCACGCGCCTTAACCAAATGGGCCACAAAGGCACTGCAGAAAGTGGGTGAAAATGAGCCACATCTGTCATAAGACGGTTAAATCACTTTAGTGATCTTACTGTCAAAGTAATGAGATTACCAAGACGTAGATACGAAATTATTGTTTTGTCATCGGTTCTTAATACACTTTCTGAAGTGGGTGAAAATTGAACTGAAATTATCCATTACATTCAACCACTTTTAAGTTGTTTCTGACAACGTGGTGAAAGCGAAATTGTTGAATTTTTATCGGTTCTTAATAAGTGTGCAAAATTTTAAACGAATCGGACGTCAGGATGCGGGTAAACACTGAGATAAAAGATACCATTACACGCAACCATTTTTCTATTGTTACCGTCAAAGTAACGAGAATAGCAGGGCGTTGCTAAGAGACTGCAGTATTGTCAACGGTTCTTAAAACGTGTGCAAATTGTTTCTGTTTTTACTGTCAAAGTAATAGGAATATCAAGTTATAGCTATGAAATTATTGTATTGTAATCAGTTATCAATACATGAGGAAAATTTCAAACAATTCGGACACCTGGAATTGGGTTAAAATTAAATTACAAAATTTCACGACATTCAACCATTTTTCTGTTGTTACTGTCAAAGTAATGAGAATAGCAGGATATAGCTATGAAATTATTGTATTGTCACCGGTTTAATATGTGTGCCAAATTTCAAACAGCTCGGACATCTGGAAGTGGGTCAAAATGGAGTTGTAAAATTCCGTTACATTCATACATACATACATACATACATACATACAAGTCAAGTTAATATAAAGCGTGTAATAAGTAAAGATGCTTCATCAGATTGGGAGAAAATAAAACATGGAATTCCACAAGGCTCTGTACTAGGATCACTCCTCTTTTTGTTATACATCAATGATCTTCCTGGAAACCTATTTGACAAAGTTAAGAGTTTTTTATTTGCAGATGATCACTAACCTGACTGTGAGAAAAACACCAAACAGTAATCTAGAATTTAATGTTATTGAAGCACTTTGTGAAGTAGTAAATTGGTTTAAGACCAATTAATCAAAATTAAATTTTGAAAAAACACGTTATATTAGGTTTAAAACAAAAAATTATGCACAGCCGGATTTACAAGAAAGTTATAAAAATAACACAATCTTAGAAACAAAGAGTATAAAATTCCTTGGTATTAAAGTAGATGAGAAACTCTATTGGCACGAACATATCACTTCATTACTGAAGACGTTAAGTAGTGCCACCTTTTCAATACGGACAATTTATCTAACAGCAGACCTAGAATTAACAAAACAGGTGTAATCCTCATATTTCCATTCGGTGATATGGCATAATTTTTTGGCAAATCTCTTCACAAATTAAAAAAGTTTTGATAGCACGGAAAAGAGCTATTAGAATGCTGTGTAGGGTAAAACCAAGAACTTCTTACGGACAACTTTAAAAAAAAAGTCAATGTTCTTACTTGACTTCTCAGTATATATATTATTTCATGTGCTTTGTCATAGAAAATTTTAACCTGTTTACATCTAATTCACTGGTACACAATTTCAATACAAGAAAGTGAAATAACTTGCACAAAACACAAACATCTCTGCCATTAGTGCAAAGAGGATTTCATTATTCTGGGACACATCTGTTTAATAAATTTCCGAATAGTATAAAACAGTTTGCAGATTATAAAGACATATTTTAAGAAAAACTGAGAAATTATCTTATTGGCAACTCTTTCTACTCCATTAAAGAATTTGAAGAAAATAAATAATTGTATTCAATATGACCTTTTACAAAATTCAGATGTAAAAATTAATGTTTATTTTTATTCTCTTTATTTGTCTTTGTAACATATGATTGTTTTCAGTATGAATATGACTCATATTGTATGTGTGTGTATAACCATGACATGTTTCACATCACAGAGGTCCTTCCTCAGCAGGGATCCATGAAACAAGATTGAGAAATAAAAAATAAAATAAAAATTATGTATTTTCGTAGTACTAAAAATTTCACATCCTTGAACAAGGTCATCCGCTGGTTTGTGCCCACACATTATGAACGCAATATTATCGGAAGGAATTGGGAAAACAAGTATATAAATAATTACCGTTATAGTTTAAACTTTTAAGATTGTTTTCAGGATCTGAATTAAAGAAAAGTTTTATTGAAATGTATGGGAAGGTTGGTGAACTACCCCAACAATAACAATCGTCGGTGGGAGTTGCTTATTACCTCCCTTTTAGACAGTCTTCCTGTTTTGTCCTTCGCATTGACTTAAGGAAATGAATAATCTCAACTATAGATGGCTCTAAATGAAATATCCGCCAGTTGGATTGTCGAGGGTTGGAACTAGGCTTGCGTTACTGTTTGCTCAAATGATGTTTGGTGTACAACGTCGTCAGATTGTCGAAAATTCGGGTGACTCAGACCCCAACGGCTACTTTTTTTTTGTTCGAAAGTGTATGTTATGATGTTTTATGAATCACGTGATTTGTGGTTAATTTCCACAGGTTTGTGCAGGAATGGTAAATAACGAATGTCTCGAAAAACGTACTGTTTTCTTTTTATCATCCTGTGAAGTATATCTGCTATCATGTCAATTGCATTCATTTTCCCTTGTCAATATACCTTTCTAAAACTCTATTTGCCGTACTCACCAACCTAACCTCGTCTTACCGCGTGTGGCGAGTGAGCGGTAAAGATCTGGCTTCGGATTCTGGAGGACACGGGCACGAATCTCCACCTGGCCTTCCAGATTGGTGTTTTCTATTGTCTCCTCATATCACTCCAGGCGAATGCCGTGATGGTTCCTTTAAATGGAAATGGCCGAATTCTTTCTAGACATCTCTGAATAATTGGAGAATTATTTACTGAAAGTGTAGTTACAACGTGTCACCCACGGTCGGTTTATGCAGGCATCTGTAGAGAAAGGGCCGAGTCTGAGCTCCAACCAGTTCAGAACAAAAGGGGTTTATGGGAATAATAGTAAACAAATTCGTAAGAGAAATCTGTAGAGGTAAAATCCACAAAATGTATTTTAAAAATGTTATCCTAAAATTTATTCTATATTTTAATTGTCTGAAGAAAATCACTATTGCAATTTAAATTTATTTTTACTCAGTATTAATTGCAAAATATAAAATGTGCAGTGCACTTGGTTTTTTAAATGAACTGATTCAATAATTTTTCCAAATCAAGTTAATCAGTGAGGTTACTAAATTATTGTAGTTGAGTCGATCTTGCAACTTTGTCGATCTTAGGTAACTCTTGAGTCGACGAAAGACACAAAAACTTCGTTTGTTGGAACAGTACGAAGCGCACAAACTTTTGTAACTTTTTTAAATTTTCTCAAATTTTTTGTCCGCTCATCTTACTTTTCAAATGTTGAAAAAACTTGACTCTATCACTCAGCAATCATTCCTGCTGAAAGTCATGGTAATCTATATTTAAAAAAAATATTTGTGGGCTGTACCAAAGGGAATCGTCCTACCCATTTCAAGTAGTGAGCAGAATCGTTGTCGAATCAACTATTTAATGACATGAGTGCTTGATAATAAACTTTATTATCAGATTTTCGCATAAAAATTTTAAGATGTTTCGTTGGGAGACTTTCGCTCTTACCTTGGAGGAGGTGCTTGGGAATTTTACACTGATATGGAACTTGTGATTCGTTGATATCAACATTAGTACCTGACTGGACACTTTTCGAATTTGAGAACAGTCTACGCTCAGCAGGTCTGCTCTCACGCTCAGTTGCTCTCAAATTCCACCATACCCAAATTATCCACCGGGTCTGGTTCAAAAAGGAGTAGAAGATTGTTATAAAACTTATTTTGAACAGTTTTCAACCACACTGCTATACGTAAGTGTAACGCTCTGGTATCCAGTTGCATTTTAACTACCAGGATGATACATGTCAGAGACAGTATTACCTCCGTATCACGTGAACTTGTCTTGTGTAGTTCGCGAACGAACTAGTTCGGGAGAGCGCTCCCACATACGAGCTATGGTTATTAGTTCCCAGATCTCTCACTCCTTAGCTCGTTAGTTAATTCCATTCTTTACCGACCACAGACTTGTAATAGCCACTCACTGCACATTCGCTTCTCATCGTTCAGTTCAGTTCAGAGCGTGTTGGGTGAACGGTTAACGTTCTGGCCTCGCATTCGGGAGGACGTGGGTTCGATCCCCGTCCGGGCATCAAGATTTGGGTTTTCCATGGTTTCCCCAAATAACTCCAGGCGAATGCCGGGTACTTCCTTCAAAAAAGGCCATGGCAGAATTCCTTCCAGTTCCTTGTCCCCAGTCCTATCCCGCCTCTGATGACCATAGCCGTCGACGAAGCGTAAAGCCGT
The DNA here is from genome assembly GCA_031002005.1 of Vandiemenella viatica. Classification (NCBI taxonomy): domain Eukaryota; kingdom Metazoa; phylum Arthropoda; class Insecta; order Orthoptera; family Morabidae; genus Vandiemenella; species Vandiemenella viatica. The sequence goes on along the minus strand of CM061921.1, from coordinate 126,388,332 downwards.
AAGTAGGAAAAAAAAAAAGTTAGCGGAGTTAAGTTTTGGCGCGATGTGGTGAACGTTGATTTATATGGTTTGTAATAATAATACACTGCTAACAGGTAACTACCTTATATTTGTAATGTAAAATGACTATCAAATTATTATGTGACTTATACAACGCGATGATGTGAAGTAGTGTAATGTATATCAGTTTGATTATAGGGTTAGTATCTTTTGTTTTAGGTTATTTATTACGATGTCATCAGAAAGGAAACATAGTTCCCTGTGGGCACATTTCAGTGAAGACAAAGATAAAAAGGAGGAAAATGTAACCACTGTATTGCAGGAGGTACAAACGGAAATTTAGCCCGGAATACGGAAACAAAACACGCATTGATCCCATCAACAACTAAAAGACAAGCACCAATAACCACAACTACCATAACAAACAAAATAGCGCGTTCAGAAGAGGTAGCAAAGCACCGAGCGGTTAGCATCACTCCAAGCGAATGCCGGGACGCTTCCTACAAAAAGGCCATGGCCGAATTCCTTTCCGTTCCTTGCCCCAGTCTCATCCCACCTCTAATGACCTCGATGTCGACGAGGCGTAAAGCCATAAGAAAAAAAAGGTTGCAAAGCGAGCGAACGATCTGTCTTTCTGGAATTTGAGTTGGGAGCTAGCCAACCAACTAAAAGAGCGACCTAGTTCGCTAAGGAGCTGCGAAGTAAACTGAACGCTCCCAGTCGAGAACTATTATTGGCAACTCTAAGGCAATCAAATGATTTTTGCTGTACACAGTAAAAAGTGAAATACGACACAGACTGCGCGGGTCACATGACGAACCGGGACCCGGTGATTCGACAGATACACGTTGCAGAAGATTTTGTTTATTCGGGTTTTACGACTTGTAGACGTTGAGGGGAGCCGACAGACGAGACGATATGTTTTAATATTTAGGAAGATGCATATTTCAGTTTATCCTGCCAATATTATAGGAGAAACATTAGCCAGGTTGTTAAATAATAGTCCATTATCAAAGATAAACATGCTAAGAGCCTAAAAACTATAGTGTTACAAAAACGTCGTTTTAGATGAAAATATTTTATTACAATATTTGTAAGATCGCAACCGACCAATTAATACGAAAATTATTCGTGGCCCATTGTCCTTAATAATCCAGGCATTGGTAACACTGATCATTATTAAAAAAACACCTACCCTGACCAGGCCCGCCGTAAGCGCGCGTGCAAGGCGTGCACCGCACGCGGGCGGCACGTTGAGGGGGGCGGCAAATGAGTGATCGACAGACACCACCCCGCGATAGTTGCCACTCCATTGTCGCCGCGACAAAATCTGAAGTGTATTACGTAACTCAACTGCTGCAGGGGTGGCAATCTCACAACTTTTTTGACCCGGTTCGGAAAATTCATTGATCCACCACTGGCTGTAGTTAGACAGGGGGCGGCATAATCGGTACTGCACAACCACAAGGGCTTTCAAAGATCTAGCTGCGGGCCTGACCCTGACAAACAGAGCGTGTATAGGAGCGGTAGCAAAGCGAGCGAACGATCGGTAATTAACGAACTAAAAGAGCGACCTAGTTCGCTAAGGATCTGCGAACTAAACTGAGCGCTCCCAGTCGCGAACTATTTTGAGCAAGACTAACGTGAAGGCATACGAGCACAAACCGATTTCCGAAGCCGAATCATTGACAATGATATTTTGAGGGAGATCTGCTGTTATGGCAGCTGAAAAGACAGAAGGAATAGATTTCGAAGGCTCGTTTCACGTTATGTATAAACCGACCTTTATGTTGTGCCACTGGGTAGCTAGTTATTCTGTTCCAGTAACCTAACCACAACTATTGCTACAATGGCTGTTTGTATAGTGGAACTATTACCGCACGAAATGCTATAGCATTCAATATCATCTCTGACTTCACCAGACATAAAGTAGAACGTCGATATCGAAAGCTAGTAAAGAAAGGAGTTTCCAATGGATTGTAAATTTTTAAGAAAACATGATTTTTTTTTTACTTATGGCTTTACGACTCGTCGACGTCGAGGTCATTAGATGCGGGATGGGATTGGAGACAAGGAACGGGAAGAAATTTTGTCATGGCCTTTTGAAGGAAGCTTCTCGGCATTCGCCTGGGGTGATTGGGGGAAACAATGGCAAACCCAAATCTGGATGCCCGGACGGGGATTCGAACCCGCGTCCTCTCAAATGCGAGGCCAGAACGTTAACCGTTCACCCACCACTCGCGGTAACATGATACAGATTTTGAAACTAAATGAGACACGTCCTTGTACTGTAGTCAACTGTGGAAGGATATTATATCTACTATCCACCTTAGAAATCATATCGATGCTGGGAAACAACGAGATAACATGCAAAAATAGTCATCTTATACATTTTCAGCGTGATCTACATCTACATCTACATTCATACTCTGCAAATCACAAACATTGTGGGTGGCAGAGGGTGCTAAGCACCAATCCTAAACCCGCCCAATCCAATCCCGGATAGTGCGAGGAAAGAAGGAATACATATAAGTATCAGTACGGCATCTTATTTCTCTAATCTTATCCCTCCGGTCATTGCGACCTAAATAGGTTGGCGGAAGAAGTATTTCATTGCACTCGAAATTTAAATTTTTTCGCATATTCTCCAATAAATTCGAACGCAAGCTACGTCGTCTGTCATCCAAACTATCCCAGCCCCATCTATGTATCAATTCTGTGACGCTTTCATAAGGGCTGTAACAACAAGTCACGAATCTAGCGGCTCTCCTCTGCACCCTCTCAACTGAGTCAATCAGAACCTTGCGATACGGACGTGAGAAGAAAAAAAATCTCGGTTAAAATTTTACTTTTTATTTTATAGATTTATTCAAGCATCTCTGGAAAAATAACTTATTGTGACTGATACGTGCTGAGCAGAATATATTAATAACATATGTACATTTATAACGATTTGTCTTATTCTCGTGGCTATGTCGAATTGCGTAATGTTAGTTAAAGTAGAAAAATTATATCATCAGGAGGCAAAATTCCTCATCCCATATAACCCATTCAAACAGTCTGATCCGTTACATTATAGATAATTTAACATAGTTTTTATGGCTGTTAAATTAAGCATATCTTCTCCATTGCTGTCGCATCAACACTTATTTAAATCCGTTGTCAGTGATACTGATGATTTCCAAACTGGTTTGATTTGTTAGTTCCGCATTCACCCAAGTGTGTATGCTAAGAAAAACTTGCAGCTAAAAAAAAAAAGAAGAAGAAGAAGAAAAAACTAAATCCAGTTATGTTTATAGGGAGATTAGACGTTACAGTACATACATATTCTCCTTCAAAGTATATGCTTCAAAATGTGAATTTTAGACCAATTCGTTTTTAGTTTCCTTGGATGCTAACTGTAAAACCTTAAGGCCGCCACACACGAGCAGTCCATCTGGCGCCAGGCCATTTCGCACCATTCCATTTAGACGAGGTCGAAATCAGGGGGGTCACACACGACAGCGCCGCACCATGCCAGGCCAGTGCCAGCCTACAAATTTCGCCAGTCCGGCTCTGGCAGTGTAGGGGCTAGCACGCTGGCCCGGCATTTTAAGGGTCACCCGGTCGAATCCGCCCTGGGGTTTGGTTGGTTTTATTTTAGTGTTGTTTTGTCTTCAAAAATGTGTCCCAAAATTACATGAAAGAAGCCTGATACAATATTTAGTACAATATAAACTGGAGCTGGCTAAATGGTTGCACAGACCGAAGGCCTTTTTTTCGCTAGGTTAAGGAAAGTTTAAAAAAAAAAAAAAAAATCAGCAGTCATTTAAAACTTTTTTTCGCTTTTAATTTTATTTTACAGCGAAAAAATTAAATGCTTCTTAAATTAATTCTTAAAAACAATTGTCTTATACGATGAAAATTAGTAAGAACGTATAAAATTCAAAATACGGTGGTGTAAGTCAATTTTCCTTGCTTTATAGAAATTAACATAATGCAAAAGATACTGTAATAAATTAAGGAACATAGATGTTGTAATATATTCATTTTAGTGATGTCACCTGGAATCAAATTTAACACCGAGGTTATAATTGCATAAAGTCTATAAAATGATTACATTTTACTGCTGACAAAATTGACTGAAACTAGTGTTTATTAAAAAACAGAACGAACACACTAGGGTGTATTTATAACCAAAACTGATATATAGTGAAATTGCGTAAGGTATCTTGAATTCTAAGAAAGATCTTGAATTGTTTCTTTAGAATCAATTATGTCTTTAGAAAGCCTATTCGGAAGTGCGCTATAAGTCAGCATGTAGGATACGTTTACACAGTTAGCACACAGGATGCTTTAAGTCTGACTTATACCACTTTGCTGATAAGCAAATCACGTATTTCGTTCATCAGTCGAATTTCCAGTTCCTCCTGTTGGAAGCTGAATAAAAATCTGACTTGCTTCGTATTTTTTACCAACAGATTGAGAGATTGATTTATCTACATATGTATTCGGTGTCTTTTTTATTGAAAATGTGACTGACCTACACCATTGTGACTTAAACCCTTCCAAATCGAACCTATCTCCGTGAGATAAAAAATTCGTAATCTTTATTTGAAGCCGTGGTCAAAGCTCATATTTACGATCTTTCAGAATTGTTTTTGGCGTTGCACTAATTCGCTATTAATACTGATTTTTTTTAGAAAAAATCTCTGTGTACAAGAATGAAAGGACTATGGTGAAAACGACGAACAGATGAAATTCTATGAATTTATTAGCTGTTCTAAACTAACTATTGGGTTTAATCTATAGACATAATGAAACTATAAACGGGAAAGTCTGCACATATTAAATATTCTTTAAAAAATGAGTTCGGGTACTATTAACGCGCTACGGGAAAGAAATGAGCTGTATTTTTTTTAATTTGTGTCTGTCTGAAAATTATGAACAGAATTAAAAAAAATATATTTGTCAGATTTTGACCGGGTTTCGCTTAATGTACAGTCCGTGGTCCCGCGAGTAAAATAAGGCAAGTTTCATTCTGATGTGAAGTCGGAAAGCTGAGATATTTAAGACAGAAGTGTCTACAAATTAGTACCCACTTTTCGTTGCACGAGTTATCCCACTCCAGTCGTGGTGGGGATAGTCTACCAGACCCTCGGCTACCTGTGATGGCTCGGTGGATTTTGGAGCGGCAGAAAATCCAGCAGAGCTTGCCGAGCCACGCCAGTCCGTCCGAGATGCCCCACACACGACGAGTTTTGGATCGGCGCGAGGACATTTGGCCTGTGCGGCCTTTACAGCGTTACGGTCAATATCATTATTGCAAAATGTTAACGTTTCGTGGAAGTACATGAAGACCAGACAATTTTTGTTTGTAAATTGCTAATTATTATTTACGCCTACGTTATAATTTCTCATAATGCAATAATTTAAATAACGCCCACTTATTAAAAATGGTCATTACAATAGTTTCATTTCCTTAAAAAAATTTTACGCTGGTAAAACAGATGTTTGTTAGCTTATTGACAATTCTCTTTGCTCTTATCTGTATTTTTCGTCTTAATTGTTGTTGTCGTCTTAATTAGAGCATTAAGATCATTGATTGGAAGGACAGGGAACAAACACCTGTCAAAGAACTTTTGTAGGAACCGTCTTGGCCCTGACCTGGAGTGATTTAGAACAACCCGCGGAAAAAAAATCTGGGTTTGAACAACCAGTAACTCAACAGGATTAAATTCTTACGATTCAAACTTTGTTTTATTACCAAATATTTCAATTCAATGCATTTAAAAGAAACGGAAATCTGGAAAATAAACTGTGGTGAACGTATTTTTGAGTACTCATAGACAGGGCCGGCGCTAGGATTCTCGGGCCCCAGGTAAGTGTTCTCGGGCCCCCCGCCTTTATTTTATTTTTATTTTTTTAGACTTTGATTTTTATGGATAAAGTCAGAAAATTTTAATCCAAAACAAAAAAATCAAATAACACATTTATCAGATTTTTTTAAATTTCTATTTAGCTAGACACGCTGGACGGAGGGCCCCCTTTTGGGGCTTGGGCCCCGGGTACTTTTTCCCCGCTTACCCCTCCCTAACGCCGGCCCTGCTCATAGAATGTATAATATTCAGCTGAGCGGAGTTGTTCTGATAAGAGGAGTGAGCTGGAAGCGCTCAGATGCGTGGTCGCCATGCAGCGAGTCAGGTCGATGTTCCCCGCGCGGCATATTGGGCCGCGGCCCCGCCAGCAGACGGAAATGTTGGAGGCTATTGGTTACAAGGTATTTATAAGTCCTGCCAATACAACGCAAGTAAATCTAAGTGAAAGTTTTCTACAGCGTAAAATTGACATATATTAGTGTAATTGAATAACTTCGATGGAGAACAGGTCCCTGTGGTGATTTCATTATACACCTTCTTCTTAATTACGAGATTGTTTACTTTGAATTCTTTTAGTTCTTGAGGTAGGCCTTGATTGTTCTACAGAACACTGGATAATTTAATACATTCCCTGACTCCAGTCACACCTGAAATCTAGTGCTAATTTCCAGTCGTGGTTTTGGTTATCCAGTCTCCTTCCATGTGTTGCTCCTGATTCTTCTACCAACATCCATTGTGGTATAGAGGTATCATCGCCAATGTACACTCCCCTAAACTGCCTCCTGTACCTCTACGACTCCCAAGCCGGATGCTGTTAGTGATTGTGTTTTACTATAAAAATTCTAGCTGGTTTCCTTGGCATTCACTCCAACTTCTGCATTTGATTCCTATAACGCAGGTCTGGTACTACCTCACGATACTTGTAATTTCCCAAGACTGTAAAAAAAAGTTTAATTTTGAAGGCCTGGTCTGAGACAATCTGATATTTTCACCTTTAGAACAAAATCAGAATTAATTTCCTGTGTGAACAAGGCATCTATAAGCATTGGAAGGATGTGGTTTTTACTTTATTATTAGCAGTTAATGTTTTTGATATAGAATGTGCGTGGTTTATAGTGCCCACCTACTGCCTGCCCTTCAACTACTCCTCCACATTATCCCCTGCCTTATGACATTATCTGTCTTCCCCTTCTTGAAGGAGTTTATTTACTTCCGAGACATGCGTTGAAAGCAACATGGCACAAGATGTTTTTGTACTTTGTGCAGTTTAATGTATACTAGCAGTTACTCGCGACTTCGTCCGCTTGAAAGTATGTTGTTATTTTATAGTACCGTATAAGAGTAAAGCGCGCCGAGCCGAAATATACCGTTACGCACATTACTCACTCTGCGGCAATAGAAGCCTTGAGCCGATTCTGACGTCATTAGGGAGCGTCCATAAACAACATACCTCCATTTTGGTATCCTGTGAACCCCCCTCCCCCCACGTAGCCTGGCATGGCTTTTGCCTCTGACCCCCACCCCCCCCTTTCCGCGTGGCATGTAGCTTTTTTCTCTATTGATTCTAGAGTACATTTTGTACTGCTTTCTCTCGGAATACTATCGTAAATTACATAAAGACATAATTAAACGACGGAAATAAATATTCACATCCTGTTGTGTGTTCTGTACCTTATTTAAACTGTATCAAAAATTATTACTGAAAATCTGCGTGCCTTGGTTCTGAACGCTCCCTCCCCCCTCCTCATGTAGTCCAGCGTAGCTTTGCAGCTAACCCCTCCCTCCTGGATGGAACCACGTATTTTATGGACGCTCCCTTAGTCAGAATTCGGCATGGCAGCTACCTTCTTCACTACAAGTCCACTATGTAGGGGAGTGTGGGGGAAATACACGTACCTAAGGAAGAATCGATTTAAATTGTTAATTATATCATTATATATCTACCATAACAAATGTATACCTTACTATCGACATTTCTCGAAATATTCCAAATGATGGAATGTAATTATGATCATTACCTTAATTTTTAAGATTAAAATTAAAAAAAGTGAAACTGCGTGGTATTCCCCACCCCGTAGGGTAATGACACGCATGATATCAGGTAATAACACGCAATACAAACAATGCATAAAAACGGACAATACATGCTATTTTTATTTTCTGTTAGTTTATTTTATTAATTACATGTACTAAACAGTACATTATTGAAGAAAATAATGATGTTCTGTAAACTTTTTTTTTAGGAGTGAAAAGAGTGCATTTTCTTGTATAGCAAATATCACACATTTAATGTTTTGAAATGTTCCAGCCACTACATTCTTCATGGCTCTGCCTAGCACCCAAAACACATCGGTACCCTAGTTCTCCATCTTACCCTTGGTATTTTTCGTTTTCATTCTTGTATGCAGAGTAGCTTCGACAATCCCATACTTTTCTTATTTTTCTTCCTGATTTTGTGGCATCAAGACCCTTGTGAAGCTCCTCTTGGGTCCATTTTACTATCTAGTCTTTTCTTTTATAATATCTAGTAATATGAAGTATAAAAAAACTTGTTGGAATTGAAAATATAACCAACTAGTTTTATTATGAAGGGGGAATACCACACACTTGAAGAGCTGCCTGCCAATACCCCAAAATGAGTTCATGGACTAACCGAAGCAGAACTCGGGTCTTAGTTCAAATACCTAGACATATTTACAACTAAATGAAAGGTTACATCTAGGGCTAGTAGTTGATATGCAAAAAATTACATTAAAGCAACTTATGGTAGCACTTACCTTGTAAAATATAGTTGACAAAAGTTACTTCAAACACATTGAAAATAAACCTCACTTTACTACCGCCACAACGTAATCAGAAAATCTCTGGAGTGGGTGGCACTGCAGTTGTTACACCTGCCAGAAGGGTTTAGCACCAACTGGGCAAAGTCTGTGCCATTCAAAATGCATAATTCAGCCTGCATGTGATTATCCGCATGCGTGTATTTCCCCCGCTCTCCCCTATCATAGAATATTAGTAGTCATTCGGGTCCAGTCTGCATTTCAATCTAACCACAGATTTCGTTAATACAGCTCCTTGAAAATCAGCACTTATTTCAAATTGTGATTTTTCACATCTATTACAAACGAAATTACGTTGAGATACCTGAGGTGTCAAAATATTTTATGTCCGCAACTGAGGACATCACCTTGTGAGCTTGCTGCCGACAGCAGAAATTAAAATTATTTTAGGGTTAACAACGATTTATATTTCCTTCTCCAGAAATATTATTATAGATTTTCTGTGGTAATTTTGGTACAACGCGATACTTTCCACTAAACTGGCGCTCATGAAAGCAGCCTAAATTATTAACAAAGTTTCAGTTGTCATTCTGGTTCAATCTAAATTTCAACCGAGCCACAAACTCCACTAATATTGTTGTTAAAAAATCAAAGCTTCTATCACTCGCACAGTAATACATTCACTTTATTGCATGTTAGTGATGTCATGTAAGAACCACAATTTCAGGTCGTGATACCAAAGCAACAGCTAAAAACCAGATAATAATGACCCTGGTAATATGGCCCTCGTAATAACGAAGTAAATTAAATATTGAATACATGTCGAACTACATTTAGCCACATAAACTATGGTGTCAGCATCATGACAATTAGTATTAAAGCAAAGTAATTTAAAAATGTATACTGCAATATGCTAGTAACTTTTGCTATACAACAGAAAGTCCAGAATTCATTACAGCTGGTAACACAACTTACGTTGATCGGCCTACTACAGGTCAAGTTTACATCACAATACATTGACTGTTACTGAGTGTGATTTTGTCCAGTAGCAGTTCATATTGAAGTTGTATGATAAAATTAATTGTGATAATGTATGCTACTCTAATTAAGAATCCTGATATAGAAAATATTGTTACTAAGTCGAAATGCAGTTCTGGTGCATTTAACATATTAGTGTGTGTCCGTATCGTTTGATTTTGTAGCAGCAATATTATCGAAGATAGGGATTAGATTGAAATGCAGCCTAGACCAGAATGTTTTTGCTATAGCAAAAGGCAGGAAGAATTTAGTTATTATTAATAACAAATAAGCGGCTTTCATAAACTATGTAAACTATTCCCAATGTTGCTTCTTGAAATGGAAATTTTCTACCTCAGGCCACTGAATGCATTCATTTCAAGAGAAGGATTTGATAAGTATTAGATAGAATTGAATAGGTATTAGGATTTAATAAGTAGAATATTGAACAGTAAGTAAACAACACTGTTTTGTTAATAATAGGGAACTGTTTATAGTGATTTCTACTAACATTTTTATCAAAACATAAAAATTGGTTAGTTATCTTTGGTTATGTTTTAAATTTAGGTAAAAATAATTTTGCAATGTAACAGAGAGTGTATTTTAGACGAAAATAAGAAACGCAGGAAATAAATTGAACCGAGATGGAATCATAAACATAGAACTTCTCTCACATGACCATTTTTGTACTTTAAGTGAATCAAATTTTGTGTTAGTATCAGTACTCTTAGCATTATGCAATTTTTGTTTCAAGCTTTGATTTTTCACATATAGTATTATGACACATATGTTATGAATGGAATTACGGTGTGATATCTGAGGTGTCATAATATTTCATGAATGTGACTGAAGACATCTCTTTGTGAACTTACCAACAGTGCAATTTAAAAAAATTAAAGGTTAAGCACAGAATTATATTTCCTGCTCCTGAATTATCATTTATCAAGTGCATTAATTTTAGTGCTTTTAAACTAAACACACATATACATATATCAGAAGGTTCCAGCTTTTATTTCTGAAAAGCATTATTTGCGGCACGTAGGCCTATGTAAAGAGTAAAGAACAAACCTGGCACTGCCGTCTACAAAGTAGTAAAGTCTTTGGTGTTTGAAAATTCATAATCGCAATTTATAAAGGAAATATCCGTTTTGACATGATAAAAACTATCCTATGTTACTACGCACACGATTTACGAACTCCATCCCAAATTTCATTTAAATCTGTTGAGCAATTAAGGCGTAATTGAGGCTGACAGTACATCCAAACTTTCTCATTTATATAGATATAGATAACTTCAACTTCTATCTCTGTTTTTTCTACTTATACTAATATAAATAGTCAACAGGAATATATTAATTTTGAAATGCAATAATGATCTGAAGGCTAACTTCTGTTTCATATTTTTGTTTTTGATTTCCCCTCCATTACCGGTGTATGGTGAATTATTCCCCTGCCAGACTTCCCTAACTTATAAAGAATATGTTCTACTACGATAAGCTACTTCCTGCTCACAGTCCTCTCTCTTTGATTTTATGTGCTAGTCTTAACACTTCCTCTTATACCTTAACACAGCCTCAACAATAATAAGAAAGGTGAATGGTAATAATGAAAATAGGCCAAATACAGTTGTCATACTGCTACTTTTGACATCAACTAAGTGATGGAATTGGGTAATTTGATGAATATCCACAAACCACAAATAATTATGGGATAGAGTCTTGTTTAAAAGGAGTGCTGTTTTGCTAGGGAAATAAGTGTGTACTAGAGTGGTAGAGGAGTGGCTAGTGGAAAGGATAAACATACAGCTTAGCAAGAAATACAAAAATTTTCTGGTTTTCGTAAATGAGAATTTGAAAATAGCAGAGATATTGAGTGATTGATTTTATAAGACAATTAGGGACAATCATCCTGGGATGGGAGGACCATCTCCATACATCTCCATACAAGTAAAAATGAGCAATTTACAAAATTTGAAACAGATCTTCAAAAAATTAAATGGAATTATGAAAGCTAATAAAGTGCAAAAGGGCCAGTTCAGATAATACACTGAAGAGCCAAAGAAATTGGTACAGGCATGCGTATGTAAACACTCAGAGTACGGCACTGCGGTTGGTAACGCCCATATAAATGGTATTATATAGTCGACGCACGAGAGATGGGACACAGCATCTCCGGGGTAGCAATGAAGTGGGGATTTTCCGGTACCACCATTTCATGAGTGCACTGTGAATATCGGGATTCTGGTAAAACATCAAATCTCCTACATTTCTGCGGTTGGAAAAAGAACCTGCAAGAATGGACCAACGAAGACTGAAGAGAATTGTTCAATGTGACAGAATTGCAACCCTTCTGTAAATTGCTGCAGATTTCAGTGGTGGGCCATTAACAACTGTCAGCTTGCAAACCATTCAATGAAATATCATTGATATGAGCTTTCAGAGCCAAAGGCCAACTTTTGTACACTTGCTGAGTGCACGACACAAAGCTTTACGCATTGTCTGGGCCCGTCAACACTAGCATTGGACTGTTGATGATTGGAAACATGTTGCCTGGTCTGACGAGTCTAGTTTCCAATTGTGTCAAGTGTATGGATGTGTACGAGTATGCAGCAACCTTGTGAATTCATGGACCCTGCATGTCAGCTGGGGTCTGTTTAAGCTGGTGGAGGCTCTGTAATGGTGTGAGGTGTGTGTAGTTGGAGTGACATGGGACCCCATTGGAAAACAGCAGGGGGGGGGGGTAAAAAGTGTACTGGGAATGGACAAGGCATATGTTGGTGACGGGTGTTGTTAGGCAGGGGAGGGGATACTGGTCAGAGAATTAGGAGTAGTAGAATTCAGTAATAAAATGTATTATTTTTATATGATTTTACAAAAGTGTGTTCATCAAGAATTAATTATGAAAAAATGATTTACTGTGGTATTTATGGAAATGCAGGTAAATAGTTAAATGGTTTAATTCACATATTGAAAAGCTGAATACAAAAACTCTTCCTTTTTTATTTTAAAATCAGTGATGATGCTTCATCAGATTGGGAGAAAATTCAAAACAATAATGCACAAGGCTCAGTCCTCAGGTACCTAAGCTGCCTTTTTTTTTTTTTTTTTTTTTTTTTAAAAAAAAAACTTTAATCTAGAATTTAATAGAAATGAAGTACTAAGTGAGTAGCAAACTGGATTAAGTGATACTCATTGAAATTAATTTCTGATAAACCATGTTATATTAGGTTTAAAATAAAATAAAAATGCATTTAAACTATAACAATAAAAGATTCCGTAGAAAAAAAAAGTCCTTGGCATTCAAATAGATGAGAAACTCAGTTGGCATATCACTTTACTACAGATGATCTTAAATGGTGCCACCTTCGAAATAAAAACAATTTCGCTAAATGCAGATTCTTTTGTTTTCGGTTTTCATAGTACAGAAAAAACTATTAGCATGTTGTGTAGGGTAAAATCAAAAACTTTTTGCAGAAAATTTGAAAAGTTAAATATTCTTACCATTTCTCAGTAAATATATTTTCTCATATGCTTTGTCACAGAACAGTTTAACTTGTTTATTTCAAATTCACAGGTACACAGTTTTGACATAAGAAACAAAAATAACTTGTACAAAACCCAAACATCACTGTCATCACCGCTGGGCAGAAAACCGTTAATCCGTTAATTGTTAATTAATGAAGTTAACAAAATTGTAAAAATTTAACCTTTAAGTTAACCTAAAAATTGTAACCAGTCTTTTTAACTTCCATTAAATTGAACTACCATTAACTTTAGTCCATTACATTGGTAGTTGATGTATTTGGTTTGTTTAAATTACGTGCCACGCCTCGCTCGACCTTTCAGCGAGTCGGATGGCAAATGAATTAGGTAATATGAAGTGCAAGTATGATGCATATACAACTGTTATGCTAGGCATAGTATGGGTGTGAGCAGGAAAGCTAGAGTTTTGTAGCATTTCTATTTTACGTCTGCAAACTGGAGCTCACTACTCGTTTCTAATTTTATCGGTGATTGATTTTGATATTTTTGTAACCTGACATTTTTTACTCTCAAGAAAATGTCACTTTTTAGTTGGTATTGGCTAGGTGTTTGTTAGTGAAATAAATTAAACTGATATTCGTTACATGATTACTTCCTGGAAACTGAACTCTTGAATCCATTAATGAAAGCAACAATGAGAATATTAAAATCCTTGGCCACATTTATGCGATCATGTTGCATTTAAATCATGGCTGGGAGAACAATTGATATACGAATGCAAACTGTGTTTGACTAAGCTTTCTACAATCAAGGCTCATGTGTCTTGCCTTAATAATCGTAAACAACATATGAAGAGGATGAATATATTCAAATATAAACAGTTTGAAGAAAAAGTAAAAGCAGCGCCAACTCGTAGTAAAAAAGAAAAATAATTCAAAGGCTTCTTCAAGTGCTGTGGCTTCTTCTTATATAGATAGCAGCAGAATTGATTTGATTTCACCTCCATCTGCTAATAAAACATTTGGCATCGTAGCTACCAGCTACAAAGCTGGTGTAGACCATTGTATTGTAAACCTTTCTTTGCCAACATGATTCCACTACATGTTGAAGAATCTGATACATTTGAGAAACTGGTTAAACTGTTGAAGTAAAAACTCAGTTTCCAGAAGGACATTGGGTAGAGTATTATTGATTCACATCACTGTACATAGCACCTTGGTACTGCTTGCAGTAATACTTACTGCAAAATATAAACATCAGTTCCACTTTTGGATGATTAACTTTTAATGGTTAACTTTAACTTGTGCTAAATTTGAAAAAAAATGTATCGCTTTAATGATTATTGAAGTTAAATTTTTAAGTAGCAGATTAACGATTAATGAAATTAACTTTTAGATTAACTGTGCCCACCTATGACTGTCATTAATATAAAGAGCAGTTAATTATTCTGGTACACAGCTTTTTAACAAACTACCTAAAAGTATAAAATAGTTTGTAGATAATAAACATTCAAAGAAAATCTGATGGATTATCATTTTGGCAACATCTTCCACTCCATTCAAGAATGTGTACAAAACAATCAATTATAACAAAGATGCTTTTTTTGAAAATTTCAGTTTAATTTTTTTTTAATTCTATTGTCTTTCAGTTTTTGTCTTTGTTTGTAACATTTTTACATTACGATTATTATACATCTTGTTTGTGTATATATCAACCAAGACATGGTCCACATCCAAGAGGTTCTTCCGTAGTGGGGATCTATGTAACAGAAGTAATAAATTAATATTCATTGGGCTAAATGCAAAAGAGAATATAAGCGTTTACTGTAATAATTGATGAAAAGAGGCCCTTGGCTGAAAAAGACAGGAAGAGGGTGAAGAGAGGCCTGGGAGTGTACAAGACATATGGTGGTGATGGGGCTTGGTTGATGTATTAGGAGAAGCGCTTGGAAGGAAAAAGTTGTTGCTGAGCATAAACTACCTCAATTTCATGCATAATTGAGTGAGGATTTTTAATTTTTTTTAAAAGTTGTGGATGTCAGGGATTGATATAAATTACCAAGGGAAGTAATGAATAATTTACCAAAAACGCTGAAGGACAAAAGTAGATAGAGTGGAATTTATGCTCAAAGTATGTAATATAATAATAATAAGAAGAAATAGATAAATGGATGACTATGGAATTGCCAGTAGAAAATGTGTTCAATGACAGTTAAATTAAATTCAGTTCAAATAGAAAGTACAACCAATGCAGCCACAAACATGGTCAAGTATAAAAACACCTCAAAATCTCAACCTTAATCTGCCTTCTTTACTCCCATAACAGAAGTAGAAATAGTAAGCCACATAATTGCACTGAAGAACAACTCTGAAAGTGGTTATAGTAATATAAGACTGCGAATAAATTTATACTGCTGTCATTAAAACATTTATTTGATTTATCACTAACAGAAGATCAGTTTACAGATCCATTTAAAATGGATATCATAATACCGGTACACAAACACTGCAAGAAGAAAGAATTATTCAATTATAGGCCAGTTTCTTTCACAATTCATCTTTGAAATTTGCTAAAAATGTGTTTTTCTAAAGTATGTTAATAAACTACTTGAAAAAAATCCAGAATGCACTCAGATAATCAGTTTGATTTTAGACCCAATGTCAGTACTCAGGATGACATACATTTGCTGACAAATCAGTTATACAAGCCGACGATAAAACCAGGAGAAATTTTTTATTATTTCTGGATTTAGATAGAGCATTTAACATTGTTGACTGTACTATACCATTCACAAAACTAAATAATTTTGTTGTTGTTGTTGAGGATCTAGAGCACATCAATAGTGAGGCCAATAATACCCTAAAACTCTATAAGATCAGTGTATATTTAAGTCATCTGAAAATATCTGAAAGTTTTCTGTATAACAGAATACAAATGGTACAAGTTGGAGACACCTTAAGTACAGAGTCTAAATTGGTGTTCCCAAGACACAGTAATAGGGCCAATTCTGTACATTATATCTCGTTATATATTTTTCTTCTATGAAGATATGCTCATGGCTGTATTAATATGGGACATTAGGGCTGTTTTAATTGATTGTTTAATGCCTAGAGAACTTTCTACATGCATAATGTTGTGTGTAACCACTCAGAATTGTTTCAGAACATTATTTCTAAACAAAAACAGAGCTGTTATATTTGGATGGTTTTTCAGCTAACTGTAATCACCTACTGAGTGTGGTGGGTGAGCAGTTAATGCTCTGGCCTCGCATTCAGGAGGATGACGGTTTGAATCTACATCCGGGCATCCAGATTTGGGTTTCCATGGTTTACCCATATCACTCCAGGTGAATGCCGGGATGCTTCCTTCAAAAGGCCATGGCTGAATTCCTTGCTGTTCCTTGTCCCCCGTCTCATCCCACCTCTAATGACGTTGACGTCGATGTGGCATAAAGCCATAAGTAAAATAAAAAAGTAATCATTGTTGATACTTGAAAAGAATTATAATTTTGTGTCGAAAAGTAAAAGTGTCATGAGCACCATTGATTATTAGAGATGTTCGACGTTTCATTTGAGACAACTGCTTACTGATACTGTTTTCTGAAACTGCCCTAGAAGATAATTTCTAGTCTTATTGCCATACGGAATTTATCATTTGGAAAATCTCCGTGTGTTAGGTTCAATTACTGTTGTAATTATTCCATAGATAAATCTGATGCTTTTTATAGCTCAGTGCTTTCGATTAAAGCCTATGGGTCATACAAAGATTTTATTCAGCATGATTCAAGAAATAGTTTTTTGTCTATGCTAATTTTTATCTGTTGTTTACTATATAAATTACATAATACATATATAAGCAATCATTATGTTGTAATAGTTTGAAAAACGAAAAAAAAAATCACCTAACATAGTTTTGAACCAGTGACTGCGCCATTCGTAATCCAGCATGATAACCACTAGACCATGTTGCTTGCTCTGCGAATCTGCTCATCCAGTCCATAAACAAAGCAACATATATGGAACTTTCTGTCATCACACATCATTGAACCTGTCTGTCTTTGAGATACGTATTTTAAGCTAATATACTTATGACCACTTCCATATCAAATAAAAATTAAGATTTAAACGATTTGAGAGTTGCCTATTCTTTTGGTCCATCCATACATGGATTTATGGATGATACGAAGAGCAGAAATAAGTCCAAAGTAAATAATGAAGTAAATAGTGAATAAACGTTTCTACAATTTAAAGCCGATAAATCTGAATAAAATGTAACACCCTGTATACTCTCTGCTACGCTTTAAACCAATCCTTTAAGTTAGTTTCCCATAGTTAATACTGGCTTTAGTAACATGACTTCAGAAACTTAATCAGCTGTAAGATGAACTGGTTGAAATATCCTGCCAATCAGACACTTCAGTGGGCAGGGTTAAGGCTCGTATCTGTTACCTAACTTTGATTTTATGTTCGGCAACTTGACATTATGAAACGAATCATTTGAGATATAGAAGGTACTTGATTCAATATGCACCAATAGGATTCTTTCATGAGAGGGGTCAAGAGATGCGCTACAGTTAACTGTGACATTGTGCTTGTCCAGTGTTTCAACACTGTCCAACATTATCAGCTTAGTCTCCTACACGATTGGCCACATTTATTGGTAAAGAGTGTACATCAGTCATTTATTCCAAATTCAGTCATGTATCTATAAAAGTCTTCAGTGTTAGTGACAAACAACACACAAGCACTAGGCTACAAAAAAGTAATTAGCATACATCCCTTATGATAATGTGCTACTTAGACAAAGACATTGGGGCTGTTTCGTTCCATGAAGTTATAACAAATTACTCACAGAAATTATGAGTAGGCTGAAGCATATCATGAAGAAATATCTCTCCACATGGCTTTTAAAAAACTATAAGTCAGTGAATTAACCATAATGTACATTTGTAGTAACATAATTGATAGCATAACTTTATAAGTATTTTATTATTACTAAATTTTACAATGATCATGTGTTTGATATCTTTAAAATGACTGTAGTACCTGTGTTTTCCTAATTATCATATATATGTAGCACATCGTAACTCTATTGATTATTATGATTATGCATAGTCAGGTATATATAGTATTACAAATATTTGTACTGTATTGTATTTGATCCATAAGGCCATATAGTTTACAATAATGGCCAAGTCAGTAATAAGTAGAAGCCATTTTAATTAAAAATTTGATTAACATTTTTCCTGAATTTAATCTTATCATCTGTTAGATATTTAAAATGTTTAGGGAGCTTATTGAAGATATGTATCCCTGAATATTGGACCCCTTTTTGAAGAAATAAGAACTTGTAATCCTTGTGAAGATCATTTTTACTTTTATTGCCATATTTGTATATCTTGCTATTTGTTTTAATAGAGTGACTACAAAGGACAATAACGTATAATCAGCTGCATATGTTAAAATCTCTAACACCTTGAAAAGCTCTCTGCATGAAGTCCTAAGAAAAGGGTCAGGACAAGTAAATCTTGTAAGGTAGGGGGCACCAGTAAAGTTAAGTGGACAGACAAATGTACATTCAGTAAAAGCAAGTTCAAACTTTATAATTTGTCATCATAATGTGCAGTCTCTTAAAAAAAAAATTGAATTACATTGGACATAGTGTATCAGTGTTCAGGGAGACTATGTTGAGAAATAAAAATGATTTGGTAAATATGAAATTGGTTTTATATTTTTATGCTTAGAATTTTCCAGACTGCCCTCGTACTGCACAAAATTTTTTGTTTTCAACCTAATATAATGTGTTTTATCAAAATTTTATTTTAATATATATATATTTTTTTTAGTCAGTTTAGTGTCATCTGCAAATAAGATTGGATTGAATTGAATTTTATTTGATCCATGAAGTCAAAATTTATGACATAGGACAAGTCATCAGTAATTACAATAAGCAATACAATATAATTTTTCACATAATACAGGATTACATATCATTATTATAATTATCATACTTAAAATTACACAGTCAATACAAGCAGCATATGAAATACATATGTTCAACTGAAGTTAAATTAATATTTCAATGTTTTACAAGTTACAATACAAAATAATTTAATCATGTTTGTTCATTTCTCGATGGTTCATATATTCATTGACACTATAGAAGTTATTGACTAATAAAAAAAATTTTATCTTATATTTAAAATTATGTAAATTTGATATTTGTTTTATGTTTTCAGGAAGAGAGTTGTACAGAATTTTAGGCTGGTAGAGTACACTATTTTGGTATAGAGCTTTCTTGTGCCACTCTAAATGAAAATTATTCCTATTCCTTGTTTCGTGTTTATGTATTTCCTTATTTAGCGCTGCATATTCCTGATGTGATTTCAGGAAGCAGATACACTCAAATAAGTATATACATGGTGGAGTCAGTATTTTTAGTTCTTTAAAAATATCCCTGCAGGATTCTCTACGTTTCATACTCTCATGATTCCTATAGCTCTCTTTTGAAGTATGAATGCCTGTTTTGCATATGTTGAATTTCCCCCAAAAAATATACCATATCTTAATAAGCTATGCATATATGAATAGTAGGCACACAACATTGTTTTAAAAGAGCAGCAACCTTTAAGCATTCTTAAAATATAACAACATTTGCTTAACTTCTTATTCAGTGATTCAACATGTTTATCCCACTTTAAATGTTCATTCAACCATATTCCTAAAAATTTTGTGTCATGTACTTGTTTTATATAGGTATCTCCTATCTTCACTAAATTATTACTGTTATTTTTGTTTATTATATGAGTGAAACTAATCCATACTGTCTTTTCATGATTTACAACCAAGCAATTATCATGGAACCACTTTTCCACTTCTTTTGTTGTTGCAGTAATTTTCTGCTGTAGGTCAACTTCATCCTGCCCTTTTATAAAAAATATTAGTGTCGTCTGCAAACAATACCTCATCAGCTGTTAATAAATGATTTGGTAAATCATTTATATATATAAGAAATAGTAAGGGTCCTAAGACTGAGCCTTGTGGTACTCCGTGGTCAACTTTCTGATACTCTGAAAAATATTCTTTACCGTCATGACATACTTTTACTCTCTGGTACCTGTTGGAGAGATATGATTTAAACCAATCATATGCTTTGCCACGAATACCATATGACCTTAACCTTGTCCAATAAGTTTCCAGGAAGATCATTGATGTATAATAAAAACAGAAGGTAAACTAGGGCAAAGCCTTGTGGAATGCCATGATGTATTTTCTCCCAGTCAGATAAAGCATCTTTACTGATTTTAGAATCAAAAAGGGAAACTTTTTGTATTCAGCGTTCCATGTATGAATTAAAGTGAATTTGTAGCCATTTCTGTAGATGACCCTTTTTGGAAACCATTCTGTGAAGTATTGAGAACATTATAGTGGGTAACATGTTTTGCATGAGAGTATCAAATATAAATGGACATTTAGCCAAAAAAAAAAAAAAAAACATTTTTCAAAATAAATTCTAATTATAATTTTTCTAATTTTTTTCTTATCTACTCATTTCATCCAATCAGAGGTAATTTTTTAATTGTGCTATCATAAAAAGTTTGGGTATGTGTATCACACAAATTGCACAAGAACAGCTGCACCTCCTCATTTGTTTTGAAGCACTGTTCACCAAGGGATTCCCAAACAAATGGTGACAGGTCTGGTTGATAGGGCGGATGTTAGACGACAGCTAAGTGCATGTCAACCAATTTGTGTGTATGTTTCTGCTGTGTTGTGGTGTCTGGTGTTGTCATGGAGAAGCAGAACACTTCTGATCAAAAGGCCGCACATTTTTGTCTGAGTGGCAACTCAGACTTGATTAAGATGATCATAATAACAGGTATGGTAGCATTAATGAATCCACGTTCTGGAAGAAAACTGACAAGCAGAACACCTTATAATTTTTTGGATCACGTGCTCACTGGCTTTAAAGATGTTATAATTATATAGCTTTATAGGTATTCGCTGATTAGATGGTTTCTTAATGCGCTGCATTATTTGCTGTGGGGCACTACCTCACAATGTTATCATCATTTTTACAGTCTTGGTTAGTGTTGGAACAATGTTTTAGCATTCTTGGGATATTTCACATTTAATTCGATTTTTTAACTGTGGCTTTTCTGATTAATGCCGTAGCTTTAGGCATGTTACTTGGAAAGTATTTAATTTACTCATGTACTTTTCATTTATTGGCATCTCTACTATCTCTCTTTTGATTTATGTGCACTTTTGGAACTTCTGTCTTTGTATGTGCTAACCAACTCATATTTTTGGGGTACTTGCTGTACATGTGGCCACCAAATTCTTGTTTCTCTGTGATTGTTCAATTACTTTTCATCTGGTATTACATTTTTGTTCCTTCGACCAATTTCCACAAATGGACACATTTTACTGTCCACAGAACATGCAATGTTAGATTCTCCTTTGCCTGAGTGAATGGATTCAATTGTGGTTGCTACCAATGACAGTTCAATCCATTTTACTTTTCAATACAGGGTGCTTCTGAAACGATTTTAGTTCGGCCCTTATGTCTGGATTTTAAATTGGTGCTTCCAAACATTAAAACACATGTATATTGACAAAACATTTACAGCTAGTGATTGAACAGATCAGGTTTTGATGAACTGTCATGTTCTGAATGTCATATTGTTCACTGCTCTCTGGCTTTAATATTTCCCAACAGTTTTGACTTACAGATTTGGATATGGTAATTAACCTTGTTTTGCTTCCTTCATAAAATGTCTTTTCTTCATTCTGAAGATCTGAATAAATTAATTTCGTGTATTACAAAAATACCGCTTTACGGGTCATACCCAAACATTGAGGAAGGATCAAATATAAACAAGCCTTTTCAAAAAAATATACATTTTTCAAAATAAATTCTAATTTACATTTTATTATTTTTCTACATAGTTCCCCTTCTTATCCATACACTTCCTCCAACACTAGCTTATTTTTTTAATTTTGGTATCATAAAAAAATTTGGATCATGTATCAAACCAATTGCTCAAGAACAGCTGCACCTCCTCATTTGTTGTGAAGCGCTATTCACCAAGCGCTTTCTTGAGTGTTCCAAACATATGGAAGTCATATGGCAACTGGTTGGGATTCTAGGACAGCTCAATGCATGTTGACCAATTTTTGTGGTGAGTGTGTTTTTGCTGCGTGGTCGTGTCTGGTGTTGTCATGGAGAAGCAACACATTTCTGACTGGAATGCAGCCTCTTTTTGACCCACTGCTAACTCAAACTTTACTATGATGATCAGGATAACAGATAGCATTAATGGATCGATGTTCTTGAAGAAATTCATGTTGAACATCTTTACAGTCTTAGAACACAGTAGCCAAGACCTTCCTGACAGACAGCATCATCTTCACTTTCATCAATGCACTTTTGCCAGTCTTATGCTGCTCTATACCGGTCCTCTTCAAATCAGGGGTGTTATGATGGACCCAAGTTTTATCACAAGTGGCAAATTTTTCCAAAAAAAGCATCATAATCTCCCTCTAACTAGTTAGGAAGCTTCAAGAAATTTTAAACCTCACAGTTTTATTTTCTGCATTGAGCAACTTTGGACCCAATCAATCCAACATGCATTGGAATCCCAAGTCATTACAAATGATTTACTGCCCACTCCCATAGCTGATCTGAAGTTCCTGAGAGATTTTAAGCATTATTCTGGTGCGGGGATGGCACTGGTGGGCAATGTTTATAACATGCTCCTTTGCTAAATTTATCACACCACTGTTTTACCTGAGTCTATAAAAGCGTTTTTCCCTGAACTATAGGAATAAGCAAAGCTGGATTTCACCAACCTTTATATTTTCTCTGACAACAAATTTAATAATATTATTTTTTACAATTGCAGGGTGTAACTGTTTCTCACTCATCGTCATTGTTGCTGAGCGTAAGCACTTGGTGCATCAACATTATTACTGCCTTCCAGATGTCACCTCTGCTGTTGTCACACCATCCATGCACTGGCAATTTAAAAAGGCTCATTTATATTTGGTATTCCCTTGTGCTACTCTATCATACAAGACTTTTTTTTAAAAAAAAAAAAATCAGTGAGAATCCTGAATGTAAACAAATGGGAATGTAGTTATCTATATATCTTGCTTCAACTTTTTAAATAATCGTTTTACATATGCATAATTTAGTCTCTTTGAAAATACACCATACATTAATGATTCATTACAGATGTGAGCAAGTATACATCACTGATACAATCTGAACATCTTTTTTGTAATATTGTCATAGTTATAAGAACTTTTAGGTTTTATTTGCTTTATGAATTTCCTTTCTTTTTTAAAAACTTCCTTCCAAAATTGATAGAAGTATATTTGGAAAGGAATCAAATTTGTCTTAATATCCTGTGAAGTGTATACTTCTGTCCAGGTCCTGGGTAGTGGGTGAACAGTAACATTTAGGACTGATATTTAGGAATATGTAGGCATCATTTGGAGTCAAGCCATTCAGATTTCCAGGTGAGAGTGGCTGATCAATTCCTGTGTAAAGATTCGTAATCCTCACCTCACAAATGGCATTATCATCACTGAGCCCCAGTAGATGATAGGTAGATATATGTTTTTTGTAATTGCATTTTAGAGCAATTCATTGGATGTGGAACATTGCAGAGAACTAATTTTAAATTAATTATTATAATTTATTTTGGAAGCATTAAAACAAAACAAGGGTATAAACTGCTGTATATATACTGAACTTCACGCCACATTTGACAAGAAATATGTGACTTCATATAGTGGACAGCTCTGAACTATTTAAACTAATGAAATTTATTTTCAGTGTTAGTAACTTAGAAGCTTACTGCATTTTTTGAATGTGTTTATTTATTTATGTTTGAAATATGAGGGAAACAGAAGCAACTGTAACAAAAGAAATTAATTTATTTCTCTTTTTTTCAGTCTTTGGATGATATGACTAGAGCTGCTATACCTGAAAAAATCAGACTGAACAGAAACCTTGATATTAATGAACCAATTGGTAAGTGTATTTTCAGAGGAGGAGTAATTATGTATTACACATATTTTTTTCTTTTAATAAAAATATGATACACATACAACATATATATAATGACATGAACAATGGAAAGGAAGGAAAATACTGTAAGACAAAATTTTTAATGTGCACCCGGCTGCTATTACCTACTCAAGGTGGAATGTTCTCCATAACTGGCCACACAGTAACCACCACTGCCAACTTGATGCCACTGTGTGTATGAGACTAAACACCAACCAACTTGCCATCAAAATAAATAACAACAAATAAATACTTTATACTAATAATCTGTACCACTCTAGAGCCCGTCTGTACCAGTTTCCACAATTCCAACCACTGCTTCATGGTTAGAGCTTTCCAGAAACAAACACCCTTCCTGAACTAAGCAGATGAGCACTACGAGGGTGGTCAGAAAAGTTTCCAACCTCAATGTGAAGATGGCAGCACTCATAAATAAAAACTGGTGAATTTAATTGTTTATCTGTTGACAGTTACTCACCAAAGTTTCAGCCATTTTGGACGAGCAGTTGTTATGTAACAGTCGTTTGAGTGAGTTGATGTGAGTGTTTTTGTGAAAATGGACAAAATCGAATATTGAGCTGTCATTAAATATTTGTTTTTGAAAGGCAATACGCCTACACAAATCAAAGACGAGTTGGATTCTGTGTATGGGGACTCTGCACCATCACTTATCACAGTGAAATTTTGGGCAGCTGAATTTAAATGTGGCCATAAGAGCTTGGGAGATGATGAACGTTCGGGACGGCAAAAAACTGTAACTACCGACGAAAACATCGCCAAAGTTCACTAATTGGTGCTAGACGACCACCGAATAAAAGTGAGAGAGATAGCAGGGGTTAAGAACATTTCAAGAGAACGTGTTTGTTACATATTAAATCAACACTTAGGTATGAGAAAGCTGTCCGTGCGTTGGGTGCCATGTTTGCTCACATTAGGCCAAAAATGTGTTTGAATGAACATTTCCAACGCTCTGTTGGCATAGTTTAGGCGCAATAAATCCGAGTTTCTGCGCCGATTAATTACTGTAGATGAAACTTGGATACACCATTATACGCCCGAAACAAAACTACAGTCGAAACAGTGGACTGCAAAGGGAGAACAGGCTCCAAAAAAAGCAAAAATTGTTTTTTCATCTGGGCAAGTGCTGGCAATTGTTTCTTGGGATAGTCATGGAGTTATTTTAATTGATTACCTTCAAAAAGGAAAACTCATTACAGGAGCATACTATGCATCATTACTTGACAAGCTGAAGGCAGAACTTGCGGAAAAACAGCCACATTTGCAGAAAAAGAAAATCCTGTTTCACCAAGACAACTCACCGTCTCACACCTCAGTGGTTGCCATGGCAAAAATTCACAAATTACGGTTTGAACTGCTTGACCATCTGCCTTACTCACCAGATCTAGCCCCAAGCGACTTCTTTTTGTTCCCTCATCTAAAAATTGCGCTTGGAGGACAAAGATTTTCGTCAAATGAAGAGCAATCACCTTCGTGAACAATTATTTTGCAGAGAAAAACGCCGAGTACTGTTTGGATGGGTTACAGAGATGGGAGCATCACTGGGAGAAATGTTTAGAGTTACATGGAGACTATGTTGAAAAATAAAAAAAATTCAGAAAAAATGTCTTGTATCCTTGTTAGGTCGGAAACTCATTGAATGGCTTATCACTTTTTTATGTGACTGTTTTTACATTTGCTTCCATGTTGAGGACCTCTTCAGAAACCACAAGGATAAGAAGATTGAAGGATAGAATTTGTCACTGCAGCCCATAATCCATTGTCTACAGTCAACAAATACTAATATGTAAATTCAGTATCAAATAAGATGTGCTAGTGCAGCATATACCTCCTAAAAATAATGTTTGACAGTCCTATCATCTGTTCTCAGTCAAAGCTTGACAGTTACATTATCATTGTAATACCAACTCTATGGATGTAAAACTTGGGCTACCTACAGAAGGCACTTAAATTATCCACTAATGCTGTCCGGGGAGAATACTTATGATAAAATGGTAAGACTTTTGAACAAATGTGAAGTAAATATGACAAACAATGAGGCAATACTAAATAAGCACCAACTTTGTGTATTGGACATGTCATCCAAATGCTGAACAGTCACCTCCTGAAACAAATAATATATTCACAACTAAAGAATGCCCAACAAAACTGAGTAGGTCAAATAAAATGATACAGCATTTGACTTCTGACCAATCTTAAGAAATGCCTAATAAAACCATACAACTTGAAGGATATAGCCTCTGATCGATATACGTGGTGGTAAATGGTTCACAAAATTTTCAAAAATGTCGACTACTAGAATTATTCAAAAGAAATTGCAGGAAGGAACACGAGATGATGAGAAGAGCTGTTATGCTATATTCCCATGCTGGTATATTTGGTGTGTGTCATCTCTGTGGAAGATCCTGTAGTTCTAAAATCAGACTTTTCAGCCATTCATGGACTTGTAAATAATATATATATATATATTCTG
Organism: Vandiemenella viatica; assembly: GCA_031002005.1. Taxonomy (NCBI): domain Eukaryota; kingdom Metazoa; phylum Arthropoda; class Insecta; order Orthoptera; family Morabidae; genus Vandiemenella; species Vandiemenella viatica. The sequence continues at coordinate 126,361,625 of CM061921.1, read as the reverse complement.
AAATGAATGAATGAGTTCAAATTACCACTCAACAATCAGAGGTTCAAATAATTTTTTACCATTAGTGGGAACCAAGTCATTTTCCATATAGATAGTTAGGGTTTCAACTTACAAACTGTGTAATGTGAAGCTATGATTCTAGTTGTAGCCAATTTCAGAATGCCACATTATATGGCAGACAAATTGTAAAGGCTTGTTTGAGACATTGTTGTGTGTATAACACACAAATATGTCTTAATGTACTCAGTAGTGCTACATGCCTTTAATTAGCTTCAACTTATTAATCATTGGATGTGACACTAAGAAATTCTAATGATATTTTTTCTCAGTTGATGTCTACTATGTAATGTAAAATGTTTATTATTCCATCCAATCCCAATTTAGACTAAAACCGGAGAATGGATACTCAAGATTAATATTTTTTTCATGCAAATCATTCATGCTTAAATTGATTGTATTACTGGATTTTTGATGAGATATTTTTTACATGACTACATCTTTAAATTTACTTCAAGACTGGTGATGTAGTGGGAGGGAAACTTCACAAAACTATTTAATAGTAAAATGATGGGTCACAGTTTAACATTGAAGCTCTGAATCTATTTTCTGTATTCAAAATCCTATTATTGATTATGCCTCACGAAAGGAAAAACATCAAAAATAATGCTGACAGGAATGGGCAAGCTGTCGTTTTTGGTTCATTTTGAACACCACTCTCATTTTGGTTGCAATCAACAGATGTCATTATAATCTACCAATCATATAGACAGACAGATAGATATGTACACTTAGATCCCATGTGAGAACAGTCTCATGGATGTGGAATGGTACGTACACTTAATAACAATATCAATTAAACTAAGGAAAAAGGAAACTACTTTAGGCAATATAAATTACAAGGAAAGGGAAAATGACTCATCACTCACCAAAGTTTAAGGCTGTGATGGGTGAAGAACATATATGAAAAACACAAGAATACACAATATTATGGTTTTACACCTTATTCATGCTTTAAGAAACAAGTTGTTCGGAAGGTGTGCACTTGCCGAAGTTTAACACGTTTGTAAGACTGAAGTGCTCAGTATTTTCCAATACAATAGATAGTGGGAGTATATATACTATGTTAGCATTTGTAAGTACTCCAAGGATTTATAGTAGATATCTGTGTGACATCTGTGGGCTTGCTCCACAAATAATTCTTAGAGTACGTTTTTGTGATTTATATACCATCTGTGCTTGTGAGCAGTTTACTCAGAGAAATGCTATAAGCAAAAGCAAAGTGAAAACATATAAAATATACTAACATGATTCTATATCAATTATCTATCACTATCGTTAGTGAAAATGTTGCAGAATTCAGTTTTTTAATAAGTTGTTGAATGTTTAGCTTCCAATTCAACTTGTTATCAATATGTATATATTGGTATTTTATGAGACTGGTTTCATTGATTGCTTTTCCTTCAGATATCACTTTATAGCAGTCTTTTGTTTAATTTTTTATAATAAATTGAAGTAACTATGTCTTTTGTAAATTAAGTATTAATTTTTTAGCACTGAACCATCTGTTAATTTTCTGTAGAGTACCATTTGCTGTGTTTTTAAGGTTTTGTAATGATGTGTGCTTCAATGATATGTTAATATCATCTGCAAACTGCACTATATATTTACTGTGTGCTAATATGTGAGAGAGATCATTGATATAAATTAAGAATAGCAAAGGGCCAAGAATTGAACCCTGTGGTACACTACATTTAACTATTCCCTATTCTGACTTTATTTCCTCTCCTCTATTCACATCTTTCACGGACATAAATTGCTTTCTGTTTTCCAGATACAATTTAAACCAAAATCCTGGCCTACCTCTACCACTAGAGTGTTCTAGCTTACCTAGGAAATCCACAATCAAAGTCCTAAGCCAGATCACAGAATATTTCTACAGAATTTAATTTTTATGCATTGCTTCCAATATATTGTCCATAAAAGCAAAGATTGCTGACTCTGTCTAAACACCATGAATACAACCAAACTGTGATTTACTAAGTAGGTCATAATTGTGGATGGGAATGCACCCTTGAATATATTTCTTTTTCAAAGATCTTTGAAAATGCTGATAAGAAGTGATATGTGTCTACAGTTCTCAGGTTTTTTTTGTTATCATCCTTTTTATAAAGTGGTTTGATTATTGAGTGAGATGGGAAAGATATCTTCTTCAAAAGAACAATAACAAATATAACTCTGCTAATGTTAATGCTAAATTGTTTCAGTAGATAGGAGGAATGACTTTTTATTTTTCGAAGTTTTTCTATTTCATCTTGACTGCTAGGAAAATAAAGACATAGATGCAGTTTTTGGTGACGAGGATCTAAGTATTTTTACAGCATCTGTATTATTTCCTTTTTTTTTTTTTTGGCAACTGTTAAGAAATAGATATTGAAAGCACAACCCATAGAAGAAGGGTCATTTACAAGTTTATTGTTATTGCTTAAAGTTAAAGGTTTATATTCAATAGTCTCTCTATTAATAATATTCCAGACACTTTTTTTTCCATCTGAATTGCTAATCTCAAAGTTTATAGCCAAATGCTTAGCTTCTATAGTAACTGTGGTTAAAAATCTACAGTAAGTTTTGTAATGTAATATCTACTCCTATAAATTCTTATTTTCCTGTTTTTGACCAACTGGAAATATTCTTATAAGGAGGCACCTCTCACAAACTATCAAAAAAACTGGTGAAAATAATTGAATTTATTGTTTACTCTTGATATTTTTAAATACATTACTCCAGTCCTTATTTAGAAGTCCATTGTTTAAAGTATTAATTTAATTGATTTTTAATCGCCTAAATTTGACAAATTCTTGCTTTGTGTTATTTTCATTTCCCATTGTAATAGATCTCTAGTATGTGTGGTACAGGGTTTTAATCACGCAGATTCCACCATAGTTCGTTGGGTGGCCAAGTTGTTATTGATTGGTTGTCTGTCGGGTCTGATATTAACACATATGCTTGATATTGACTTCTTTTCTTGATGTTTCTTGTTGCTTCAGGATGATGATCTTCTTGTCTCTGACACCAAATAATCCTTAGATAATGCAGAATTACCATATTGCATAAGATAATAGGCTTCTGATGGCAACCAAAGTCTTTGAAGGTGTGAAATGTGGGCTGCATGAGCTCGTCGTGACCTTTGTGTTATTGGTCTGATACAGATAGGTAGGCTTTGCAAAATGAGAATAGGTACTACCAGTAAAGTTCTAATTTATTACAAAAGTCCATAATACACTCCAGTTAACGGACATAAAACACAGAACTGTAGTTCCTGCTCATGCAATATGTTAGACATACACCTGCTATCTTCAATTTGGGATAAAAAGTGATATGGTTGGTAGTGCCCACATTTTACATCAAAATGACATAATGTTCTTCTACAAGTCTAGCTGGTGCCACAAGCCATGAGTATGTGTACACCCCATGGGAAGTGCTGACTAACACCTCGCACTGGCTTTGTGTTGCATATGTTCACGACCATCTTGTAGGGAGTTAAATTCATCAAACAACTATGAAATATTACAGGAATTTATAGGTCCCCTTACACCAGTGTACATCTTAGGCTCAAAGAACAAAAATGCTCACTGTTCAAAATAGTTCACATGGTGTGGTTTCTTTCTGGCCACAACACGTTATTCACATTCTGGCACTTGCAGAAACCACGATGGACTGTAACAACATGTTCTTGACAATAATTCCTAATTAGGTGATGTTAAGAAAATAAAACACCCTTTTTCATTATCATTTCTTAATCTTTAATCATGTTCTGATATAACTTGACAGCAAAATCACAAAAACAAAGAAAGTTGATAACAAAATTATGAAGAATATTGCAGAGTTATTTATTTTTACAAGAACTATTACTGTGGAATTTTAAATTACATTTTATGTTCTATGAGCAATATTTGAATTTTTTTTAAAAATTAATGCAGTATCTTTCATAGTGACACATGAAGAAGCCTTGCTGATGTCCAGATAATAAGACAGATGATAAGTGAAGTGTTAAAGGAGTTGAGGGTACATCCCGAATGTTAATAAAATTACTCCCTGAAACTGTAAATTCATTATGGGCATAAAGTTGACCAGGAAGACTTTCCTTGTTTCCTAACTGATAGAGACCTGATTAATAAAATGCTCACAACAACAGCTAAATAGTTTCTGGGAGTTGCACATCATCTATCAACTTTGGGTACCCTAACTAAAACATTAGAACTAATTTCAACTACTTGAAATTTTGAGTTGGATAGTGAAATCATTTTATGTTCCTATTTCTATTGGCCTGATTTGGTACTTACTCTTATAACATTTGTACCAAATCCCCATTCTTGTTGCTTTATCCACAGATAACATGAATACATTTATGAAACATGAACACTTGTCAGTTCCTGAGGTGTCATTTCAAAACTCAAAATGTCATGGTCCTTTTTTTTTTCTTCTTCTTTCTTTCTTTCTCTCTTTTTTTTTTTTTCAAATGACTTATCACCTCATTGACATAAGGTGGGAAAGGACTAGGGGAAAGGAACAGGAAGGAGTTGAGCCATTACCTTTCTAAAGGAACCATCCTAGCATTCACCTGGAAAGATTTGGGGAAACCATAGAAAACCCAAATCTGGCCTGGATATCCGTATAGTGATTCGAGCCCACAGCCTCCTGAATGTGAGGCCCACGATTCACTGCTCACACACGATTCTCAGTAAAATTTTATGGTAATAGGTTTTGCAAAAATAAATAACTCTGCAGTATTCTTGATAAATGTGTTATAAATATTCATTGTTTTAATAATTTTACTGTCAACTTATATCAGATACTGCTTAAATATAAAGAAATGATAATCAAAAAGAGTGTTGTATTTTCTTAACATCATCTGAATATTAACTGACATCCAGAGAGTTAGTTACAACTTATCCATCATGTTGTGGTTGAATCAGCTAATGTACAGAATGCGTTGTGGCTTTTATTAATAACCACAACGTGTAGTGGTCAAACATCAAGAGAGCCACAATGTGAATTTCATGTTGTGGCCTTTTCGAGTTAGTCACAATGCATTCTGGCTGTTTATGTCAGTGCAAAAATATGAATAATGTGTTGGGGCCATTTTAAAGACACCACAACCCTTTGTGGGTATTTTTTTCGCTCAATGAGCTTTTTCGTTCAGTGAGCCTAATATAAATAAAGTAATTATTCTAGTGTTGTGGTCTGATAAAGCATTTCTATTGGAACTGATCAATATTTTTCTAATTTATTTTCCTATATAAAAATGATAACAATAATGTTACAATTGTCTTTCTGTATTGCAGTTGTGAAATTTACAGCTTAACAGAGATTGAATGATCCAAGCATTCAAAGAAGATAATCTGTCTGCTAACAGTTTACAATAAAATTTATGTTGCAGTCTCCACAGAGGACAATTCATGATAAATTTATGAGAACAGTTTCAAGTTAATTACAAAATTTATTGAAGTTTCCAGTGGGAGCTCTATGAACTGATAGCGATATAAAATAGTTGCTATCAAATTCTAACTGTATTGCAGAACATTCAAAGTTTTGTTATCATAATCATCATAATCCTTCTCTAGTCTCCCAGGTGCTGGTCACGAGCTCTCTCCATTTCTTCCAGTCCATGAAAAGTTGTTGTTCATGAACAGTCTTCCAATAAAGTCCTAAATCTTCTATATCCCTTTGGATTTGGTCTATCCATTTCTTTTTGGGCCTTCCCACACATCTTTTACCTTGGATGTTCATATAAAAGTAGGCCTATGCTCTTCTTTCTTCCTCCATCCTTTGTATGTGTCCATACCACCTCAGGCGAGAACGTCGTAAGGATTTTGCCACACTGATGTTTATACTGGCCTCTGTATGATTGATTTCATTCCTAATTTTGTCCTTTTTTGTTCTTTGAAGCATGGTATGCAAAAACTTCTTTTTGGAGGCTTGACGTCTGCTATTGTCTCTTCTGGACAGGGTACATGTTTCCATTGTGTAAGTCATTATGGGGAGGTAATATGTTTTGAATAGTGTATGTTTACACTTTCTGGGAACTTTGTTGTCCCACAATAGAGTTCTCACCTGGTTATAGAAGACTGCTACATTATTATTTCTATTTGTAATTTGACATTTACTGGTGTTATCTTTACTTAGAGTGCTGCCAAGATATTTAAACTGTATAGGGGGGGAAAAAAAATGTTGACCAGTTTTGTTCCAATATGAAAGACTAGTCTTTCCCGGCGTATTATTGATACATATTCTTCGCGGGTTTGCCGCCGGATCACATTTTCTAACCACAAGCTTTCGGCCATCATCAGGTCTGTTGTAACTGAAGGAACAACGAGAACTGGACTGAATAGTGGAACTGAAACGAGCCAGGAACGTTGTCGACTTCCGATTGGCTGACTCCAATGATGTAACCATTCCGTTGCTGTGATTGGTCGGTTGTGGGACCAGGCGTAGATATACACCAGCGTTGTACTGACAGTTGGCTCCACAGCGAAACCAAAGCCCAGGTTGTTAAAATGGAAAGAAGATGGATTATCTATGTCAATGTTTGCATCACGTCACTGTTCATATTGTATCACCGTTTACATTATTCTACCACTATTAATCATGATGTTTAATCTCGAGAAACCTTAGGAAGCCAAGTGGTATTCTGATTGGCTGACACAATAACTGTTCTTATAGCGTCATCGTTCACATTATTCTCACACAGAAGAATCCAAAGACTTCTTTAATGAAATACCCCACATTGTATATTCTTAAAAACATTTACTATCATTAATTATGATGTTTAACTCGAGAAATGCTCGCGCTCGAGAAATCCATAGGGAGCATGCGGTCTTCCGATTGGCTGACTATAACCCCAGTTCTGTAATACTTGTCAGTGATTCATCGGCTACAGATTCAGCTGTAGATGTAGTCGGACCGATACGCCGTGCTCCACTCTCCACTCTCCTATCGTCCGTCAGCGAGACACTTGGTTGTTTAGGAATGGCAAAAACTGGCTTCCATGCGTCACTGAGCCATACACCCAAGTCCCTGTTCATATTATTATTATTAAGACGTATCTTGATAGCTTCTTTGATCACAGATTCCCAGAAGAAGGAACACTTGGCTAAAACTCGAAATCCATACTGTGACCATTTTCGATAACGTGTTGTGCCACAGCAGACTTTTCTAGTTGAAACAACTGGATGTTGCATTGGTGTTCAGTCACACGGGCCTGGATAGTGCGGATGATTTGACCAATATAATTCCTACCACATTGGCACGGTATGCTGTACACTCCCGGTGTTTTTAAACCCAAATCGTCTTTCACTGGACGCAGCAAATCCTGTATTTTGGCAGGAGGGCGGATAATGCACTTGATTCCATGTCGTTTTAAAATCCTGCCAATTTTCCCGGAGATGCTACCTGCGTACGGGATGAAGGCAAGATCTTTAGGTTGTTCTTCTTCCTCAATATTACGTATATCTGCCTTTTTCTTCCGAAGTGCCCATTCTATCAATGGGATCGGGTATCCATTCCGTATGAAGGTATTGCGTTGATGTTCGAGTTCGGCCTGAAGGTTGTCAGCGTCTGAAATTACCTTTGCTCTGTGTACAAGCGTGTATAACACCGTGTTCTTCTGCGCCGGATGGTGGAAGCTATTGGCATGTAAATAGCGGTCTGTATGTGTTATTTTTCTGTATACACTATGTGACAGGGTTCCATCAGGTCTTCGCTGGATTAAAATATCTAGAAAGGGCAAGCTACCATTTTTCTCTAGCTCCATTGTGAATTTGATGTTTTCATGAATACTATTGAGATGGTCCATGAATTCGTAAAGACTCTGGATCCCATGGGGCCAAATAACAAAAGTATCGTCCACATAACGATAGAAGCATGTTGGTTTGAGGACGGATGTTTCAATTGCTCGATCTTCAAATTGCTCCATAAAAAGATCGGCTACTACAGGAGATAATGGAGACCCCATTGCCACACCATCAGTCTGTTCATAAAAATTCCCACCATAGGTATAGTAAGTCGAAGAGAGCACTAGTTCGAACAGATCAACCAAGTTAGGTTCAAAATGACCTTGTAACAGCTGTAGAGTGTCTCTCAAAGGAACCTTGGTGAAAAGTGATACAACATCAAAGCTAACCATAATATCCGACTCCGACAATCGCATCTTTTGGAGCGTACCGACAAACTGTGTCGAGTTCTTAACATGGTGCGTACAATTACCTACGAAGGGTCTAAGCATCTTAGACAAATGCTTGCCCAAGTTATATGTGGGACTACCAATAGTACTTACAATCAGTCGTAAAGGCACATCCTCTTTATGGATTTTTGGCAGGCCGTAAAGCCTAGGTGGTCTGGCGGCACGAGGTCGAAGGTACTTGATGACATCAGGCGTAAAACCGGCCTTCTTAACAAGAACTGACACTTTCCTCTCAACTCTGGAAGTAGGATCACCATTGAGGGGCTTGTAGGCGTTGTCATCAAGCATTTTCTGTATTTTAGATTCATACATATCAGAAGTAAGCAGGACAGTGGCATTCCCTTTGTCCGCAGGTAACACTACAACTTCTTCATTCCGACGCAATGCACGGAGAACGAAGCGTTCCGATTTTGTGATGTTGGGCCTGGGTGGTTTGGCTTTCTCCAGAACTCTGCACGTTTCCCTTCGGATTTCTTCAGCCACCTCCCCTGGAAGCTTTGGAGCAGCTATTTCAACCGCACAGATTATATCCTTTACAGGAACCTTATCAGGAGCTGGGGAAAAGTTTAACCCTTTGGATAGAACTTTCTCAGTCGCTTCGTCCAGCTGTGTTCCAGTCAGGTTTACTGCCGCACGTTTGAAGTTTCCCTCCTCAGAAGGCCTATGTGCCTGTGACAGACGATTGAATTTGGAAATCTGTCTGGCCGATGTTCTGTCAAACTCCAAGCTACCTTGTGCAGAAGTAGCGGCATCCACCCATTCCCAGCAGGTCGGAGACAGTTTGGCTGCAAGCTCCAGATGGCAGTGAAACAATTCTCATGCGTTACGGTCAAGCTCAAAGCGCGTGTAATGAATGCGGTCTCGAAGGAGCGCAAAACTGGCATGACGCAGAATACGGTCAGCTTTAGTGCTTGCAATGCAATGGCCAACCAGACTGGTTGCTCCCTATGGATTTCTCGAGCGCAAGCATTTCTCGAGTTAAACATCATAATTAATGATAGTAAATGTTTTTAAGAATATACAATGTGGGGTATTTCATTAAAGAAGTCTTTGGATTCTTCTGTGTGAGAATAATGTGAACGATGACGCTATAAGAACAGTTATTGTGTCAGCCAATCAGAATTCCGCTTGGCTTCCTAAGGTTTCTCGAGATTAAACATCATGATTAATAGTGGTAGAATAATGTAAACGGTGATACAATATGAACAGTGACGTGATGCGAACATTGACGTAGATAATCCATCTTCTTTCCATTTTAACAACCTGGGCTTTGGTTTCGCTGTGGAGCCAACTGTCAGTACAACGCTGGTGTATATCTACGCCTGGTCCCACAACCAACCAATCACAGCAACGGAATGGTTACGTCATTGGAGTCAGCCAATCGGAAGTCGACAACGTTCCTGGCTCGTTTCAGTTCCGCTATTCAGTCCAGTTCTCGTTGTTCCTTCAGTTACAACAGACCTGATGATGGCGACGGTGCAAGTCGCCGAAAGCTTGTGGTTAGAAAATGTGATCCGGTGGCAAACCCGCGAAGAATATGTATCAGTTTTGTTCTATATAGTATTTACTGAAATATAAGGATTTTGTCTCATTGTATTCTCTTACATATAATTGCTGCACCACTCGTTCTCATCTCTGATCTGCAAAAACATGAAGCTAGCCTATATCCATTAAAAGAGAAGAGATGTATTTCCGAATTTTTCAGATGCTGCCCTGTGAGACAAGGTATTTTCCCTAAGGTTCAATGATTCTTTGGTTTCTTCAATCGATATAAGTTGTGTTGGTTTTTGTTTGCCCCTCAGGTTGAGTCCATGCAAGATATGGTTATTCCACATAATGCAGGAAACATATCTGAGACCAATGTGTGTTCGGTCAGCCTGACACAAAATATGCTACAGATCTGCCTGTGTATATTGTACATGACCACGTATTCAGGGTTGATCATGATTTTTTCCCCTTCTCTTGTGCTAACATCATAGTTGCTATTGTCTCAAAGTGTTTCCCAAAGATGGTGGCACGTATAGATGTTGTGACTAGCAGCTCACAGAAAATAAGTAATATATTGTGCATTAAGTGAGTATTGTGTTGTGAAGTAGTAAAAACAGTAATTAGACTGTGTTCCATCATCCAAAAATGGATACATATTTACTGCATAAATATGCTCGAATCAGTGAACCACAAATGTGAGTGTGGCATCCTGTTCTTTCAAGGAAGTGTGGAAGTTGTAGGAAAGTATTTCACGCGTAAAGAATAGACAGTAGTTGAAGCGTTGAAAAAAGATATATGCACCACTATGGTATTTGTTCAGCAAATGAATAATTTAAAAACAGTTTTTGAAAATGACCTGGGAATTGATTTTTGCATGAATGATAAGACAAGAGACCATGTGGAAAGTGAGCTTAAACACAGACATTCACATGTAAACAACAGGTGGGTTGTTGCTAAAACATGGAGCAGACATGTGACATTGGATGCAAAATATTCAGGTCAGCAGACACCAGTGATAACCTCAAACAGGTTTAAGTTGTTGGAAATAGAAACTCACCCTGTGACCATTAATAAAGTGCAGCAACAGTATGTTGTGAAAAAATCATCTAAACAGACGACAAGAAAAGATCTGACAGCCATGGTACAGGATTTGCCGAAAATATGAGAACGAAGAATTAAAAAACTGATATCCAAGGGGAAATTATGCCAGGAGCCCCAGTGGTTAAAGTACTGTAAAACACTAAAAATATTATGAAACTAACAGAAAAAGACCATTTAGTTATATGGGCAGGAGCAAATTATGTTGCAAGAAATGAAGCAGACATTGCAATTAGAACAATAAAAAACTCTCTGCTGTTAATTAGGCATACAAATGTACTGATAGTAGGTATACCACACAGGCAAAACTTATCAGAATGGTCCTGTGTGAATGAAGAAATAGTGAAAACAAACAGAAAACTTGGCAAAATTGTGAAATATTTCCAAAATGCTCAGTTTATCAGCACACCTAGTGACAGAGGATACTACACAAATCATGGACAGAATCTTAATGCAAAAGGGAAAGCTGATATTGCAAAAATATTTTTTGAAGTCATATCAAAGGAATTAGAGTGTCAAGAAATTTTACATCTTGACCGGAAAGTGCCTCAAGAAACAAATGTAGAAACAGTTATCATAGAATCAGAGACAACGGCAGCTGAAACCCCAACTACCTCAGCAGCAGAAGCAGAAAACTTCCAAAGACTAGTGACAAGGTCATCAACCCGCACAATGAAGCAAAACCAACTAGAGATGCTGATTTTTTATGGGCTCACCATACAGATAAACTGACATCCAGATAATATCAATAAGCAAGTGGTGTTCCCCTTAGCTATATCTGAAGTGAGACAATGCTACAGTGAAAAAGTGCAAGACAAGTAAATCCTGTAAAGTAGGGGGCACCAATAAGGTGGTAAGTGTCCGAGCAGATGTACATATTGAAAAAACAAATTCGAACTTTATAATTTGTCACCATAAAGTGCAATATATTAAAAATAAGAAAACTGAAATTGAATTACTTCTCTCAAGACATCTTAAAGATGTGGCAGTTGTATGTATAACAGAACACTGACTAAATACAACACAACTAAATGTAAAAACCATCCCAAACTTTACGTTAGCCACTTTTTTTTTGCAGAAATGAATACAAATACGGAGGAAACTGTATATTTATTAAAAATGACATTGATTTTAAAGAAATAAACTCACTGAAAAAGTATTCTAAAGAAAAACACTTTGAAGTATCTGGTATATCCATCCCCAAACATAAACTCATACTAATTTGTGTAGATCTCCAGATGGTGACAATAGTACATTTCTTAACTCGTTTGAGAAAGCACTAAAAATTTTACCATTAGTAAATAAAACTATAATTGCATGTGGTGATTTTAATATAGATTTTTCCAAAGCTGAGAAGTAATACTTTGGGGGTTACATCCTCTTTCAGTCTTAAAAGCCTGATAGAAGCACCTATACATATTACAAAAAATACAACAACAATTGACCAGTTTTTTGTAAGTAGCAGTGATTATAACCATGATGCAGTGAATTTTGATACAGGTTATTCAGATCACTTAGAACAAATGTTAAGATTGAAGTTAAAATCTAAAACTAATATACAGGTGATAGTAAAATCACCTAGTTTTAAGGATCAACAGATTAACCAATTTAATAATCTCTTAAGAAATGAAACTTGGGAAGAAATGCGTAGTTGCCCAAATACAAATGAGAAGATTATTTTGAAAAATGTTGCCCACTTGGGACAAAAAAGCAAAATGTAATAAATAACACAAAAGGCTGGTTTACTGCTGGAATCATATCATCTACAAAAAAGAAACAACTATTACATACAATTTCAAAAACACAGGAAGCAACACCAGCATTTGATAAATATTTCAAAAAATACAAACAGGTTCTTAACAGGGTAGCAAGACAGGCAAAAAAATTTAGAAAATGATAGATATATTTCCTCAGCTACCATTAAAATAAAAGCCATGTGGAAAGTAGTTAAGAAAGAAATAGGAGTGAGACAGATAGCAATAACATTCAGCTGCAAGAGAATAAAAAAATAAAATCTGATCCTTTAAACATTTGTAATACCTTTAATACAAATTTCTCAAATATTGCTGAAAGCCTGATTAAGAAAAATTTTGATAAGTCCAACATCAACACACAAGCTAATATCAGTAAAAATAATAGGAAAACCCTTTTTATTCAACCCAAAATTGAAGAAGATGTATTAAAAATTATTGGTGAGTTAAAACCTAAATTTTCATCTGGAATTTATGATGTCCCAGATTTTCTTTTTTTAAAAATGTGCTACATTAATAGCTTGCTATCTCTCTCATATATGCAATAGTTCATTTTCTAATGGAACATTCCCAGATAGGCTTAAAACAGCAAAAGTTAAACCCCTCTTTAAAAAAGGAGAAAAAGAAAATGTGTCAAACTACCACCCGGTGTCAAACCTCTCATGTTTCTCCAAAATCTTAGAAAATCTATTTCACAAAAGTCTTATGAACTTTTTTAGAAAATAATGAACTATTATCAGAAATCTTACAGACACTTGCTGCAAAAGGACATATCTGGAATATACTTGGATCTCTCAAAAGGCATTTGATGTAATTGACCATAATATCTTGCTCACAAAATTAGAACATTTAGGAGGGAGAGGAGTAGCTAAAAATTGGATAAAGTCATACCTTTATATTTAAAAAACAGATTGTTGAATGTAGTTTTAAGACTAAAAGTGTAAACTATTTGCGCTCAGCTTGCAAATACATTAAATATGGTGTGCTGCAAGGGTAAATTTTTGGATCTTTACTGTTTTCTTGGTGTATATAAATGATCTAGAAACAATAACAACCAAAAGTATATTAAATATGCAGATGACACCAGCATATCAATGAAAGAATGTAATAGGGATCAATTAGCTAAAAACATTGAACACTGTTCTAAAAACTTCGCAAACTGGTTTTCTCAAAACAAACTATTAATAAACACAGAAAAAACACATGCCATAAACTTCAGGACAAACACTAATTTGGATACCCCCAGTACCTAAAGTAAAACTCTTTGATGAAATACTGAAAAATGTAGGAAACACAAAATTTTTGGGAATCTGGATACAAGAGAATTTAAAATGGAATACACACATTGATCAAATTTGTAAAAGACTAAATACCATTTGCTATATGATAAGAATATTAGTTGGCTGCATATCAGATGAAACAATTAAGAATATTTATTTTTTCATATGTAAGGTATGGTTTTACATTTTGGGGAATTTCCCCGCCAAGTATCAAATGTTCAAAATGCAGAAAAAAATTATTAGGATTATGAATGGGGTACAAAGTAGAACATCTTGTAGACTTTTTTTTAGAAAGATGCAAATTCTACCACTATAAATATGTTGGAAACAATAACATTCATAAAAAATAATAATACTGAAGCTTCTGGATATACATTACAGGCAAACAATGATGTGCACACATATAATACTAGACAGATACTAGATTTACATATATCACAAACAAATACTACCCTCTGTCGGAAAGGACCACTTCATATGGGGATCAGATTGATTAATAATCCACCACATAGTATCAAATCTGTAAAAGAAAATACAAAATTCACTTCAGGACTGAAGGAGTACTGGCTCAACCACTGCTTCTACAGTATTGATGAGTATATTGAAACCAAATGATGGACTTAGATATTGAAAAATCATTTGTAATTATAAATTTTGTGTGTTTATCAAACTGTACAGATATCTTAGGAGTGATCACAGGAGTGATAAAATGCTCGTGAGTGTGAGAACATATGTGCATGTCTGTTTGTGTACAGACTATTTTTTACTTATCCATATCATTTGTACTTTGTACTATGTATGATACTAAGGGACCAATAAATACTAGGGCGCTAATGACCTCGCTGTCAACGTGCCCTAAAGCCGCAAAAACAACAATGACCAATAAATACAACTACAAGAAAAGACAATTGAAAAGGTCGACAAAACACAACTGTAACATATCTATAAGCTCACTAAAATCATTTCAACTAGCTAGCCCGAGTAGAAACATGATTTATAATTCGATTTCAAGGCTACCGATGTGGAAGATAGAAATTTCAGATAAAGTAGTTTTGCAATCTTAATGGATTTTCTTGTATTCATTTCCACCACTAAAACTCATGAGGATCATTTTACAGTGTATTTATTATGCCTGGAAATTTTTTTGAGAGATAATTGGATTTGTTTATGATTTCAAGCCATGTGTTCAGTGAGGACTAAAAAATTAAGATTTGAAATAACTCGAGAGTTAGAGCTGATCGTTTATAGTCAGCATCTTCT
Source organism: Vandiemenella viatica (assembly GCA_031002005.1). Classification (NCBI taxonomy): domain Eukaryota; kingdom Metazoa; phylum Arthropoda; class Insecta; order Orthoptera; family Morabidae; genus Vandiemenella; species Vandiemenella viatica. The sequence goes on along the minus strand of CM061921.1, from coordinate 126,346,509 downwards.
AACATATTTTTAATGTAAAATCAATTACTTAGGCAAAGTTTAAGTACCTTTTTTAATTAAGAGAAAAAATCGAAATTTAGATTAAAGGAGGTAAATACAAGAAATTTAAACCAGAAGTTAGTTCAAATTAAGAGGGTATATATATATATTGGTTTCTATATAAAACTTAATGGATCTATGAGATAAATGAGATTTTGGAATGGTTTGTTGTCATTGTTAAGGAACCACCAGTTTTGATGAGTTGAGAGACCTTAAAGATTAATTTCATAGAAACTCTTTTGAGGACCAAACCAAGTTGAAATAGACGGAATGAGTAATCAAGAAGCTTAGGTGATAAGATCAATTTAAATTGTTAAAGGCTTTTCAAGATATTATTTTTGGAACGTTTTTGCTGATATCACAAGGCTGATGATTTTGTGGTGCGAACAGAAGCCATGATAGCTTTTTAGTCAGTCTGCAAGCTGATTAGGTTGAGGGAGGCTCGTGTGTGACTCCCTGAGCAAATGGCTCCACATGTCAATTACATGTCTCGATAATGTGGCTGTAATTATTTTGTCATAGACTGGGGGTTTGATTAAAGTTTGTCTTTTCTCGCAAATGTGCTCTACCTGCAGATCTTCAGTGGGCCTGTATCTGATTGCTTATCCAAATCTGGTACCAATGTTATAAAGTGAAACTTTGGAATATACTTCTTGTGTGGCTTTCAAACTGTGTACTGTGAGCTCGTTTCTAATTCCCTTTGACTTTTCATGGTATCAATCGTGTGGCAGCCGTGTTATTAAAATAGTTTAGGTACCAGAAGGCTAACGATCAGAAGCATCAAATAATATTATTAATATTGGAACATTCCGTTTGTTTTACCCCTTAATCAAAGCATTGCTTCTGCACAGCATTGGTGTTAGAGATGCTTTGGCAATGCTAGCAAAGTGTTTTTTGACACAGGAATTGCTGTTTCTGGACATACTATTCTCAGGACCACCAGCTATAATTTTATAAACCTCTTTGGTAAGATCTTTACTCAGGCCTGAAATTTTATCCACAACATTGTGTTAGGGGATAAGCCGTATATCGGGGTAGGTATCGGCTTGTACACCTAAACTTGAAGTCATCCAAAAAGTTCTTAAAGTTCGTAAAAAGTTCTATAACCGTGTAAAACCTTGTAGAATGCTAACTGTAATAATTAATGCAGCCGCCACTTACAGATTACCTCCTGTAAGAAAGATACTGAAGTAGAAATGAAAGTCTGAATCCGGATAACTGAGGTATATATTCTTAAAAATTTTCACAGAAGTTACATAAAGTCACAGTTAGCAATGGCAATCAGAGAAAATCATTTGCCAAAAATCACAAGTCATGAAACAGAACAGACCGCACCACCCCGAAATGAAATTGAAAGTTAAGCTGAACACATGTCGGAAAGTATTAGACTTCAGAGTTTGCCATGCCTGTTTAGTAATGGCGTCGGTCCGCCATACTACTCTAATCCTGTCTACCCATCAGCCACCGCGATCCCGGGCTTTCTCAAATTTAAGAACACATGAGATACGTGTGGTCTCCTCAAGTCGTTCTGTTACACTCCGCCAAGAGGCTGATGCGGCTAACTTTTATCAAAATGGCCTACTGACCTAGACAATAGTCTATCTAGAAAAAGAATCTATTAACTACTAACTACCAGAAAATCACAAGATGAAGAGCGTAATGAGACAAGTGTAGTGATGTGTTGGGTTTTGTTTTTAGAGCTTCCAGACCGGTGAAAATGAATTTTGAAAGTTAGTTAATTTAAAAGCACATTTGTTTCGAGTATTGCGATACGTCATCATACGTCACATGCTAAATATGGACTTGCAAAACTTTAAAATCTCAAGTTAATACTATTTTCAAAGTGTTCCCCAGCCTTTGCTGAGTTCAGTGGTGTAAAAATCTTTTAAATCGGTTGAGGCTATCAGAAGTTATAGAATTTCTAAATTTTACTGGTTTCGTGGATGGGGCAACCGAATATTTCACTTTTTATTTAAAGACGGTTGTGGCCTGAAACTAAATTTAAATCGAACCTTTATTTAATTTAAGTACTTTAGAAAAGTTTTTAGCTCGTGAAATATGTTAGTCGGAAAGTAATTCAATTTTACAAGTTCGTTGCTATGACGCCCTCACAAAGTGGACTTTTATTTATTTATATCTTCTTTTTGTTAGTTGATGGTTATCGGAACCTTAAAGAATATTGACTGGCTGGTTATTTTACTTAGTTAAATCTACTTTTAAAGCTCTGAAATTACTTAGATGTGCTGAAATTAAATATTAAACTAAATCCGTGTGGTAGTGCTTTAAAAATCATATTTACTGCTTTAAATTGGTCTGGAACTGCGAGTTATTAGTGAATTTAATATCAAAATGGTGAAATTACTATTATTAAAGTGCTTTACAGTGTTTAATTCAGCGGAATATTAGTGTTGTGGTTGTATTAACCAAATTTGTTTACTTTACTTCAGGATTATTATGGATTACGCTCATTTAGGTAAGTATATGTTATATATTTTATTAGAAACTTCTTATTTATGGTTGCTATGTGTTGTTTATTTACTTTTCTGAACTTAAAATGTTGTTATCTCGATTTCAAACTATGGTATCTTGTACTGAATGTTAACCTCAAACTTTGCCGGATTTTAACTGAATATCAAGATAGAGAGTAAGATAGCTTACAATTGACAAGTTCTGTATTAAGCTTAAATAAACTACTCACCTCAACATCAGAACCCAAGCTTGACTGTAACATTGTACATAATCCACTACTATGGCTACTTCCTAGCAATAATATCTTCTTGAGTTTTCATGGATTTTGAACAATATGTGCTTGATCACAGCTTTGTCGCAATGAGACTGTCCTGCTGTGGTATCTGACATATTCTCAGATAGTTTCTTGAACACCAAAAAAGAATTGGAAGCTTCCAACTGAAAATTTGCAGTTCCTGTTGTCTCCCTAATATTTTGGCTGCAGGTCACTGGAATAACTTAATATTTAATGCTGTTTTTTTTCTGCTTTCAAAGTACTGAGTTCTTTAGTTTATTCAGCCACTTTGGATTTGATACAAGAGATCCTATGTTGTAGTTCCCTCTTAATATTAGCATTGAGACCTATTGAATGAAGTTAAAAAGAGACAAAAATCAACAAAATGTCATACTATACTCCTAAAGATACAGATATTCAATATAAAAGTGCATCTTGGAAGCAGTACAATGATTCCTAGATGACTAGGGAAAATTCCACCAGTGTATGCGCTTCATAGCAGTTGATACTGAAGTCAGTTCTAATTTTCATATCTGTAGGATTGCAAAAATAACATATTGATGGGTCATTATTTACCACACCTTGTAGATCATATCTCACAGATGACTCAGTCTACTGAGCATATTGGGGTGAATGGTTAACGTTCTGGCCTCGCATTCAGGAGGACGTGGGTTCGAATCCCCATCCAGGCATCCAGATTTTGGTTGTCCATGGTTTCCCCTAACTACTCAGGTGAATGCCGGTATGCTTCCTTCAAAAAGGCCATTGCTGAATTCCTTCCTGTTCCCTGTCCCCAGTCCCATCTCCGCCTCTAATGATCTGAACCATCAACAAGGCATAAAGTAATAATAATAAAAAAAAGAAAACGATTTGGTCGGTGATTTTAGTGTGTTTAGCTTGACTAGGGTAACTCAATGACATTCATATCAGCACATCTATCCCAAAATACTGCAAAAACCAATTGTGCACTTTATATCTGAAATGCTAGGCAATGAACTTTTTCCCGACTTTCTACTATGTGGGTTGTCCAAGAGTAAGTAATAATGATAAAAATATTATGTTTGAAATTTATGAAATTCTTATTGCGAATCAAAAACTGTAAAATATTGTTAGTTAATTAATTGTAGTTGTATTAGTTTTGGGATAATAACCAACATTTTTTGGCCAATAAGGACCATGTAATGAATCATTAGAGGGGAAGAGGGATGAACTGAGTTCCTGTCCAAAATCTGACCAGGACTGTTAGGCACATTGTGCCTAATCTATTAGAGGAAAGACTAGAGATGCCATCTGTGTGTGAAATGTGTAATTTGTGTGTTCTATAGAATAAATGTATTTTTTGCTATAACATATTTAGGTTATTAGGCAGAGTTTCGGCTATATTATCCTTATTAGTGGGTATTACCAACGTTTAATTATTCTTGTGTTATCATCCCTTAGATGTTAAAAAAAGTGTTTAATTTGAACGATTACTTAAAAAAATAGAAATTACTTTTGTGTTGTACTTGCTTGGTGTGCCTGTCATGCCAGACTAAGGCAGTTGGTGAGGTGAGTGAGACTTTGCTTGGAGCGGTAACACATGGCATTTATGTATCAGACGGGATTTACGGGACATGGCAGGAGGCGCCCAAGGGCTATTTTGAGGAATCACCCCGGCATTCAGCTGGAGTGATCTGGGAAAACGATGGAAACCCCTCGTCATGTAAGCTTCAGCAGTTTTCTTGACCACCTACTCCTATCAGATACTAAGTTTTCTTGTCTGAAAAATTCTTTCTATTCTATTCCATAACCAATGGTGGGAAAAATTAGTATAAAAAAGAATTGGTTCTTGCTCTTTTTTTATCTTATACTTTTTCTTGGTCATTGCCAGATATAAGTATTGCTGGTAGTGATAAGTTTTTGTTGTCATCCTGAAATAGGTACGCCATGAATTTTTCAATTAACTTCTGCTAAGGGAAATGCCTTCAATATTTACAGTATTTACCCATTCCCCCCCCCCCCCAAATTATATATACACATCACGAATCAGGCGGCTCTTCCTTGGACCTTCTCCAGTGCCTCAATTAACCCCTTTTAATGGGGGGGGACCATACAGAAGAACAATATTCTAAGTGAGGTTCATACCAGTATTTTGTTTTCAGTCGATTTAATTTCTGGTGTACTCCGTTTTAAACTTCAACATAGATATTGGAGCATATGGGTTTGCTTTCCCAATTACATTCTTAATTTGTTCATTGTATTATAAATTATTATGAATTGTGACCTCTAAGTATTTAGAAGCATCTACTGTTCTAAAGGCATCATTATTAACTATGTATTAAGAGCTAAATGGTGTTAACTTTTTATTTAGATAAATGACTTGGCACTTTTTAGCATTTAACTGCCATTCTAACTAGAAGGCAATTATTTCCATAATGTTAGTTTGTAACGAAGCACAGTTGTCCTGGGTTCTTATTTCACGATTCATAATAACATCAAAGGCAAATATTCTTTTCATCCACTCTAATACTCTGTACATATCATTGCTATATATGAGAAACAACAGGGGTCCTATCATACTCCCCTGGAGAACTCTGAACCTTGCTTTGGCCCCCGTGATGAATGCTTCCCGTCGAGAACTACAAACTGTGTTATGCCCTTCAGGAAGTCGGCATCCCAATCATAAATTTGTTTAGATATACCACAGATTTGAAGTTTCACAAGTAATTTAGTATAAATTTATTTATCAAAAGCTATTTTAAAATCCAATCAAACGTAGTCAACCTGAAATCGTTTATCTACTATACGGCGCAAGTATTGAAATAAAAGTGCGATTTGTGTCTTGCAGCATCTGAATATCTGAATCCATGTTGATTTGAGTTTAATCATCTAAAGTTACTCTCAATCTGTTCTCAAATCTTCATCTTGAGCAGCTAGTTATTGAATAACCACACTGTCATAATGGTAACAAAAATATTTTAACCATTGTATTTATCAATAGGCCAGAATTACTGACAGGAATAAGTGATCACAAAGCAGTTATTACAACATGTGAGTGGAGACTTTCCCGGTGTATTGATGAAATAAATTCTTCACAGTAGTTCAGCCGGATAGCATCGTAAAATGACAACGTTTCAACCACCGGCTCGGTTGTCTTCATCAGTTCTATTACTTCAGATATTATTACTTGAAATCACAAACTAGATAGACTTAGGAGCCAGCAAAAATCTGACTCTGTCTACTGATGATTGCCAGGCCGACCAATCAGCACACGGCAGAAATGGTTGAAACATTGTCATTTTATGATGCTATACGGCTGAACTCCTGTGAAGAATTCATTTAAGTTATTACAATCTTCAAATTGATAACTGAACACAAAAAGGGAAAAGAACAGATTAAGTACATATTCGATAAGGCCTCAAAGGAGTATTTTAGAACAAACGTAAGTGATAATAGGACATTTGGATATTTTTTTTGGAAATTGTTATAAATTGTTTATTGGTACACATTATTCACACAGTACTGTTTATTTTTTAAATAATGTGCTTATTTTATGTAATATTCAACTACATAATTTTAAATGTTTAAAAGGCTGCCAAAACACTCCTTTGCTATGATGCCTAGAATGTCACGTGTCAGTTAGTATTCTATCTAAATAAGTAACATCTTGTTTGTTTCTCTGATTATGTATATAAATTATTGTAAATATGGTTTATAAATAGTACATAGTACACTAATATACAAACACATCAATGAAAGCTCCCCAAAAATTTATTTATATGAAGTATGAGAAAGGTCACTGTAACTTGCTTGACAATTTTGTGGCTAATTCACATATCATCTTTATGAAGATCATTTACACTGTAATTTCGGAAAGTTAATTGTTGTACTAAAGGAAAGTGGTGAAAAACAAAATACGCTGAAGATGCTTCTAATAAGGACACAGATCTCTAATGCAGAAATCTGCATCACAGAATGAAAAGGTCAGATGAACAGTTTATTACATCTCTTATAATTCATCCTAATACCAATAACAACATGATTTGGGTTGAGTATGAGTAAGGTTAGGATTCATAGTTCTGATTCTTGCTTCTGAATATTATTTATTTGTTTCTTTGCACATTTTCTTTTGATGCTATTTGCTGTTGGTAATGACAAATATTCATTTTTTTCAAAATTTAACCAAAATATTGATTTGTTTTTCTTTGATGGCTTCACAAATTATTGGCTAATAAGCATGTTAGAAACATTTGAAACTTAGATGAAAAATACTTCAAAGATGAAACTGGATGGTACTTGCACACTGAAGAACAATTTATTTTTTGGAAGCTGCAAATTAACTACAAATGAAAAGTAATACATCCTAAATGGAAGAATTTTTGTTATAAAGGTAGTGTATAAAAATTCCAACAAAAGGAATTCGAACCATTTCTGAACTGTTGCAAGATTACCGTGAAATTTCTACAGTGGATGTTGCTAAACCATGTCTGGTATATTTAAAAATTACATGAGCGGAAAAGATAATTTAGAAATAAAATAAGCTTCTCCACTTCAAAAATAAAAAGTATTTCTGGTTATGGGAGGATATCATTTGATAAAAGTTTCATGTCTCTCTGAGAGATGATAGAAAAAATCCCAGGAAGGAAAGAATTTATTATGGTGAGGACATGAATACAAGAGTAGGAACAAGAGCATCTTGCAAGGTATTGGGAAAAACATAGACAAGCACAATATAAAGACAATTGAATTATGTGAAAAATTTGATTTAAAATCTACCAATACATTTTTTAAACACAAAGATATTTACAAATATACGTGGAAACGGAATAGTAGAGAACTTTGATCTATAATAGGTTACATTATCATTAGAAAAGGAAGAACTTGTAAGGCAATTGATGTAAGAACATATAGAGGAGACCAGTGTGGATCACTATCTGGCAAAAATGAAATTTTAGTGGCTATAGAAAATCCTAGTGGCTAACAACATTGGTACAGTAAGGAATCCCATCGAGAAGGATCAAAATAAATGTTATAATATTGATAGTATACAAAGTGAGAGTATAAGAACTTTACTTGTTACTGGAATGGGAAATGTATTAGTTAAATCATTTTAAAGAAATACTGAAGAAATATATGAGTACATAAAATTTAACATAAAAAAAAATAGCAGCAAAGGTGTTGGGCATAAAGGAAAACATAAAACGGGGTACTGGTCAGAGGAAATAGAGCAAGCAGTAAAAGAAAAAAAGCAATGCTTTCAATCATTGGCTGAGTAGTAATTCAGAAGAAACAAGGACCCTTTAAAAAAAGGATAGAAAGAAATGAAATATGGGGGGAAAACATGTGCACATGTTAATTGTAAATTGGGGTTTGGGAGATCACAAGAAGTGTAGTCTGTACTAAAAGGACTTCCACAAGGAACAAAAGCAAAAAGTAATCTCCATTTGATAAAACCAAGGGAAGAGTAATTTCAGAAATTATTTAATGATTACAGAGAAGAATAATTAGAAAAAGGAGCATTAGGAGATGAAAATGAGCAAAGGTGATGACATTCAAATTTCAGAAGACGAAGTTCTTGAAGCATTAAGAACAGGAAAAAATGGCAAATCTTCTCGGCCAAGCAGAATCAAGTTGGAAATAATGAAATATGGTGGAGAAAAAGTTGTAAAACTTATAACAAACTTGTTCAGTAAAATATTATCTACATGGAGACCCAATACCTAAGGAAATGACATTAGGTTTTATTTCTACGATATTCAAGAAAGGAGATCGCAAAGCATGCTCAAATTGTGTTTTAAATTCATTGATGAAGAAAAAAGATTAGAAACTCATTGTAAAACTCAAGAAGAACAATGTGAATTTACTGCAGTTAGGTCATATACATACCATATTTTAACATTATGATAGATCCTGGAAAAATACAATGAAAAATAAAATAATTATGGGATTAATTTTCATAGGTTTTGAAAAAGTATATGATACTGTCCCGAGGAAAATGCTGTGGAAAGCATTACATATGTTATATATTGATAAGTCCTTAATTAAAATAATACAAGAAATGTGCAAAAATAACACATACTAAGTAAAAAACTGGCTATGGATTATCACAAAAATTTGAAACTAGTAAAGGTCTGCTGCAAGGGTACCCCATGTCACCAATGCTATTTAAAATTTATATAGATGTTTGTTTGAGAACATGGTCTCAAAAGTTTAATAGAATGGGTATAGATATAATTGATGGAAAGTATCTACATCATTTATTATTTGCTGATGATCAAGTTGTCATAGTACAAGATGGCAAGGATGCAAATTATATATATAATCAGCTATCAATAGAATATAAAAAATGGGGCTCAAAGATTAAATATATATTAAAAAACCAGAATATCTTACTAATGATCTAAATGAATTGTATGGGATACAATATTAAAAAGGTAAACAAGTTTTGCTATTTGTGTTCAATTTTAGAAAGAGATGGAAAATCAAATATAGAAATTAATAAAAGAATTACTAAAGGCCGGAAAGTGATTGGGATGCTCAATATGCAGCAAGAATGTTATAAATAGAACAAAAAGAATTATATTTAAGTCATTATTGGAAAGTATAGTCTTATATGGATCAGAAACCTGGACAATCAACCCAAAGCATATTCTGAAGTTGAAAGCATTAGAAATAGATTTCTGGAGAAGATCAGCAAGAATATAAAGAAAAGAAAAGGTAAGGAATACCAAAATAATAAGGCTAATGGAAGTGGAAAAAGAACTGTATGAAGTTATAGAATGAAAAAGATTGGAATGGTATTGCCATGTAAGAAGGATAGAAGACACTAGAATATCAAAACTTGTACAGGAATAATAAGTTGAAGGAAGGAGGAAAAGAGGGCAGTCCATGTTTACTTGGCTTCAAAGTGCAAAAACAACATTGGGAGGATTTGGTGCAGAAGAGGAAGATGCACAAGATCAAGAAATATTTTGAGAGTATGAAGTCAGGTTCAGTGTTGCAAGTTTTTATTGTTATGTCTGAGCAAAACCTCTGTGGCAAGGAAAATCTTTCTTAATAATAATAAAAAGTTTTATTTTATGGTAGCATTTTATGTTTCAAATGTTTCCATGATGCTTACCACCTAAAAAATTGTAAATTCTTCCAATAAAACTAATTAAGATTTTGATGAATTTTTGCGAAAAGTTTCTCTAATATAACAAAAAATAAAAATAAAAATAAACACAAAAAAATGTTTCCTTAACCAAGGATCGAATCTACAACATTCCAAATGCCAATAGCTCCTTTTACGCATTAGCTTGTTTGGGGTTACTGTATACAGAACTTCATCTAAACTGTGGTCGTGTCTGGTACCTTTACAGATTCTGTTTAGCAATTGCCAATCGCTCGTAATTACCCCAAGAGATAAAGGTATGTTACCAAAATGAAACTCTGTAGACTTCCTGATAAATTCAAAATTATGTACTGTGCAAAAGTTCTTTTATATAAAATTGGTACCAGTGCAATAGAAAAGCATCAGACTTCTATCCGAAATATATGATTACAGGCTTAATCATTCTTGCACAGTAAATATCTTCCTCTTAACCTCTAGATGTGAAAGTTCATCTCAAAGTAAGAGTGAATCCACAACACTATTGCATCACTACAGGTCCTCCACAACCAACACGTCATCCTCCCAGTTTCTGCTGGAATACTGCATTATTTTTGTCCTAATCATTCTGAAATTTTGATATGCTGTGAAGGATATTTTAAATGTCAATTTTTGTTATGAGAGTCTTTGTTGTAGGTGTTTGTAAGGTATCCTTTAGCTCGCATTCCTACTAGCTATCCCCAGCAGTAATATACTCTATAGTTCAATTTTGAAGTCGGTTATTCAGAACAAAGAAATTTTGCGTAAAGTAATTATCAACTTGAATAGATTTTCCTGCATTCATTTCCACAGTGAGAACTCATTATAAGAATCATTTTTATGTGTATTCATTATGTCCAGAAAAAATTTAATTTTAGAAATAATTTGGTTTGTTTACATTTGAAAACACGATTAGCAATGATTTAAGATTTGAAATAACTTTGAATTGAGGAAAGTCACAGCTGTTCTTTTATCACCGGCTACAGTCAGCACAGTCTATCATATTTTAAAAGTAAAACTAACCAATTTTTGCAGAGTTTAATGAATGGTTTTGTAATGTTCCAAATGAAAAACATGTGTGCGTGCTCTTTTCTCGTCGTGTGTGTTGCGGTCCCAGGGGAGGTTCTGCTTGTGTTTGGGGAACACCAGGCCCTGAGTGTTGCCATTAGATGTGATGGATGGCAGAAAACAGTCCTGTGACAGGACCACAGCTCAAGAGCAGCCTGGACTGTTTTGGTAAACAAATAAAATAAAAAGTTAATCTGTATCTAAGAGTGAAGGGTGAGGGGAGATCAGGGAGTACAGCCACTAGGAAAAATTTGTATTTTTATTATGAAAAAAAGGGCGGTTTTGTTGCATGTCCCAAGCCAACCAGCAAGAAGAGGTTCCCTCCAAATACAGACATTGGCTGACGTCATCAAGAGGGGGTGGAAAGTGACGCTTCGTCCGGCAGACAGAAGAGAGGAGGGACTTGTTGGCTACCAACAGAGAGGTGTAGATCAACCAACCAGCTGACCATGGGAGAGACAGTAGTGAGGCAGCTGGCCGTGATGGAGAGCTGGTCAACCCACCGACTGCGCAACTTAGATTCGCCTGCACGATAACCACCATTGAGAAAAAGGAACTTTTGCATCATCATCGTTTATACTAGATATCGCCCTGAGACAGACTCTCTTGCTCCACAGAAAAAGTGATGTAAAAGAGAAAATTTAATCTTTGTAAAATTTTGTCAAGTAAACAATTCAAATACATAAGTAAATCGTAAAGTCAGATTGTGAACCTTGTTTTCACTAGATCCCATCCAGTCTTGTAATGTGTCATTTTGCTTGGTCAATTCAATAATTAATGTTTCAATAATAAAACATTGAAATCGGGATGTCACTTCCCTCCGAATAGGGTACACTCCAATCTCTGGTGCCCACCTGATTTTTTGTTATACCTAATATTATTCTGAAATCAATGACAGGTAGCAAACGGCCACAGTGAGGTCGAGAAGTCACTTTCCTAACATAGGGAACACTTCAAATTATGACGCCCTGAATGTAGGGCTAACGGAAAAAAAATAAACGAGCGGATGCAAAAGTTACAATCCCAATATTATTTAAATATCAAATTTTATTTCAATGAAGAATGCTGAACCAGGTGGAGAAGTTTTTAAAAAAATAATCATATGATCTATATTAAATATACATGTTTTGTTTTGTCACTTGAATTTTGTTTTATTTAGTTTTGGAATGCAGATGAAAGCTGGATGGAGAATATTATATTTTTGTAGTTTTGTTGATTTTTTTAAGTCGATGTTCAAAGAGTGTTGAGTTGGCATAGGACTGAAATTTGGTGTGATGGTTTCTGTTTGCCTTTTGCGTTGTCTTCATTTGTTGTGTGATGATATCTTATTTTTGTGTTGTGTTGTCATTATTACGGAATATTTTTTTGAAAGTTACGTTGAAACAACTTCCAAGGTTGATGTCGGAAGGTAAGAATTTGCATCTGACTGGCGTTGAAAAATTCTGTGTTTGAGTGTAGAATATCTGGTTGACTATGCTGAGACTAGTATGAGTTTCTTGCTTTCAATATTTTGGTGCGGTCCAAATCTGTATGCATTTTGGTAATTGGAAAGTTTTTTCTTGTGTGTTACTGATTTTTCGGGTTAAATTCGGGGTGTGTTTGCAATTTGCATTGATTTAAATTGTAATGGTCGTAAATGTGGTTTACTGAAAGGTTTAATTTAATGTTGTTTGTAAAGAATTTTATAAGTCAGTGAGGGGGATTCGAAGAAGGTAGGTTAATGAATTAAGTGAATGTTACTCAGGTCAGGAAAATCAACCAACATGTCCCAAAGTACCAATGCGTCAACTTCTGAAACGATAGAATCTGTGAATGTAGAACGCGAACAGTTTCCAGTTGATGCCGTGATAATGGAAGTTGGAGAAAATCCTTGTCAAACCGGACGTGAGGACACAATCACGTGCCCTCCAACTAATGAACCGATTCAACAATCAGTAGCTCAATCTGAAAGTGATAGAGTACGGGTCTCGAAAATGTTGCATGTAATCCCATGATGTTGATGTTTAAAACTATGTTGGAACAACAGTCGAAGATCATTTGCAAACAAATGAGTGCAAGCATGAACGAAAAATTGGGTTTAATGCATGAACAACAGAAAGCTATGATTGAGAGACAAAATAAAACCGAAAACCGGATAAGCGAAAGATTTGCGGCTTTCAGTGACCGCTTGAAAATTGATATAAGTCTGCAGTTGAATGAACAGCGAATCGCCATTTCCGAACAAGTAAGATCTGATTTGAGAAGCGGGGATGCCGAAATGAGAAATATCGAAACTGAAACTGCACATCAGTGCATGGAAACAAAGTTTGGAGACACGGGCCAAAAAGTGACTGAGCATTCGCGAAAAACAGTAGACCAGGGAATAAAACCTACAATAAGTGTAGTGGAGCATGAAGATGTGAAAAACACTGTAGCTGTGGTTGTTAAGTGGAAAATGATGTGAATAATTTCAATGAATTGAGGAGCAGTACGAGGGAAAATCAAATGATTGAAGATGAAGTTTCTAAGGAAACGGAAACAAGTGATCCTGGAAGAGAATCTGAGGATGATTTGCGAACTGTAGAGCCTTGCAGAAAATTTGCTGAAATTGAAAGTATCATAGGAAGAAAAGAAGAAAACAATGGGTGTGAAAATAGTAGATTTTCACGTTCGATTACCAAACTTGACAAGAGTATGTTGATGGATGAAATTAAGTCGTTTCGGCTACAGCTGTCCGTCAGTAGAACAATAACAAAAAGAGAAGAAAAAAAGACAAATACACCAAAGATCAACAGTCTGCTGCGAACGAAGGTACATAAAGTATGTCAAGTTCTTAAAGGTAGATGAAACATCTCCCGGGATAATGGGAGAGTTTCAGAACCTTGCGAAAAAACAGATGTGTGAGGGGGACTGCTTGCCTCCTGATGCCTGACCTCACAGCTGGAAGGGTGGGTGACACAGGAGAAAAAAAATTTTCTGTATCACTGGACCACGCTGAAAAAGGTCTTCGGCCGGGAGTCCTACAGAAATATTATGACAACAAAGAGAAAACAAAGCTGTAAAGGATCGTCGATCGTAAATGAACAGCACTGCTTGGAGTATCGAGCGAATAGGAATAATAATAATTTGGAAAATGAAAAATGGATGTAGATTGTGCATGGCCGCTTGAAGTGTTAACGAATATATGAAGCATTTTTGGTCACCAGATATTGGAAATATGACCATGCAAGATTATAATGTTTGAAGTTAGCAATAAGTGAGTATAGAATAGGAACTGTAAAATTACTTTTTTGCACTGATAATTATTCGAGCATTGTAGGATCTGTTGGAAAACAGATGTGGTTTCATCAAAAATAATATAGAACGAAAGTTAGTGTGGTAATTTTGTTGAAAAAGAAATAATAATAATTGAGATGTATGAGAGGACAGAATACGGAAAAATTGATTGATGTTCCCAAGTTTAGAAGCTTTCCAAAAAAAAAAAAGGGACCCCATTATTCATAATAATAAAAGAAAATATCCTCGACCATTTACAAGAAGAGAGATATCTGGGTTGATTACGTTATGTTATAATAATTCGAGATGGGTTTGCTGAAATGTTTAAAAAGGTAATAAAATCTAAAATACTACGTGGCATTAAGATGTAGTTTATAATCTGAATGAAAATAACTGGCGGTGTGTTGATGTTGAAAATCGTAAGAGTCAAGAGAAAGGAAGTGCTCGTGATAGTAAGAATGAGGACGAAAATTTGCGAGAAATGATATTGAATGATTGTTAAAAAAATATATGCTGACCGAAAGACCGTTGAAGGTAAAAGGGGTATAACGATTTGTTGATGGATGAAATCGTCAATTAGAATTCAACAGATGACAGATAAAGTCATTTCATTTCGTTGTGGAAACTAGAACAAGCGTGGAACTATAGTCTCATTACGAAAGTAGAAGGTAGTCCAACACACTGAGAATTTTGAGAAAAGCGGATTGTAAACCATTGGTCAATAATACACAAATGACACTGATGAGAAGATTTAACGAAAGAAGTAATTGTGGATTGATGAATATTAAAGTGTTTTGAAAGAAACTGTGACTAATCATGAACCTGTCATGAGAGATTTTTCGAGGACGCTATGAGAAAATATTTGAATAGGTGGTATAGAACTATAAAAGATAATAACATTTACTTAAGTAGTTAAAATGTTACTGGTCGTACTAAGATTGTGTTGCTGTCTTAGAGTCCTGAGATTTTAATTATACAGATGGAAAAACACCGATAGATCATGAGTTGGTTTTGAAATAGTTTGAAAAATGTAGAAGTAAAATAATTAAACAATTGTTGATTTCTAATGAAAAAAACCTTGAGGGAGCGTAGTGTAGTACAGAAAAATCAAAACAATAAGATTCCATCGCTAGAATCATGCCAACGGATCGTTAAACATTTAAATAGTTGATGATAATTTAGAACCTATTTTATTATTGTCGTAAGAGTTTTTAGGATTAATAAGACTAATTTTGCTGCTCTAGCAGTAACAAAAACTATTCAGTTTTGTTTTACCGGCATTGTTTGAATCGACTTCTCGAAAAAGACGGCGTGTTAAGTGATAGGGTCGGTTACACATAACCGGGTATCAACATGGCTTAGAGAGGGAAGAAAGGGTTATTCCCAAAAAAAGAAACCAAGGATCTTACAAAACTAAGCTAGGTAATCTTTGGAAAGACTTGCTTCTGTACTGGTCAGAGTAATGACATTCATGTAATTACGCTACACATTGCTGTATGAGAACTCAAACTATTTAAAAATCTTGGAAGTTGGTTCAATGAAGGTATGTAGTCAGAGAATCCACTGGTGAAACAAAATAAAAAAATAAGAAATCAACCTATTTAGTAAGGTTTTGTAATAAGGGTATGCTCACCACAAATAATTGATGTGTAAAGGATTATAATAATTGATAAAAAAATGGTTTAATGAATATAGAATTGTTAAAAACATTAAGAGAATGTAAATGATAGTTTATCTTCAGGTGAATTATGAATTTTCAATGTTATATGTCCATTTATTTTCATGTTACGTTGTTTAATTATAGATGCAATATTGGTAGATAAGTAATGAATGTAATATGTTATAAATTAGATGACGTACTCCATCTGGTTTCGCTCCACACTTGTTGAGGGGATTGAAACGGATGCTCAAGGATAATACGCTCTTGAATCATGTTAAATGTCATATTAGCTGGGATAATTGAAAGCAGGGTATTTTATTACTCAATTTGATATTTTATTAGTAGGTATGTGGAGCGGTCACAGGGGACAGAGCAAGACAGGACATAATTAAGTAGTGATGATGGCTCTCGCGAGTGGATTTAATGAACAATTGTTATGAAATTTAAAATTATTCCATAGAATAATTTTAAATTATCGGAGTTGGTGGATAAAGTTGTAATGTTCCGAATGAAAAACATGTGTGCGTGCTTCTTTTCTCGTCGTGTGTGTTGCGGTCCCAGGGGAGGTTCTGCTTGTGTTTGGGGAACGCCAGGCCCTGAGTGTTGCCATTAGATGTGACGGATGGCAGAAAACAGTCCCATGACAGGACCACAGCTCAAGAGCAGACTGGACTGTTTCGGTAAACAAATAAAATAAAAAGTTAATCTGTATCTAAGAGTGAAGGGTGAGGGGAGACCAGGGAGTACAGCCACTAGGAAAAGTTTGTATTTTTATTATCAAAAAAAGGGCAGTTTTGTTGCATGTCCCAAGCCAACCAGCAAGAAGAGGTTCCCTCCAAATACAGACATTGGCTGACGTCATCAAGAGGGGGTGGAAAGCGACGCTTCGTCCGGCAGACAGAAGAGAGGAGGGACTTGTTGGCTACCAACGGAGAGGTGTAGATCGACCAACCAGCTGACCATGGGAGATACAGTAGTGAGGCAGCTGGCCGTGATGGAGAGCTGGTCAACCCACCGACTGCGCAACTTAGATTCGCCTGCACGATAACCACCATTGAGAAAAAGGAACTTTTGCATCATCATCGTTTATACTAGATATCGCCCTGAGACAGACTCTCTTGCTCCACAGAAAAAGTGATGTAAAAGAGAAAATTTAATCTTTGTAAAATTTTGTCAAGTAAACAATTCAAATACATAAGTAAATCGTAAAGTCAGATTGTGAACCTTGTTTTCACTAGATCCCATCCAGTCTTGTAATGTGTCATTTTGCTTGGTCAATTCAATAATTTATGTTTCAATAATAATACATTGAGATCTGGATGTCGCTTCCCTCCGAATAGGGTACACTCCAATCTTTGGTGCCCACCTGATTTTTTGTTATACCTAATATTATTCTGAAATCAATGACAGGTAGCAAACGGACACAGTGCGGTCGAGAAGTATCTTTCCTAACATAGGGAACACTTCAGTTTTAATTAAGAGAAAAAATGAAGTTTTTAACTAAAAGGAAGAGAACTGAGAAATTTATACCAGTAGATAGCCCAAACTGAGAGGATTATGAATATATAGTGGTTTTGGTAAAAAGCTTAAGCATTAGTGAGAAAATTAAGATTTTGTGGTTAGATTGTTGTTAATTGTACTTGGAGTGCGATGAATTGCGCCAAGCTGCTGAAATAAGAGACTTCAAAGTTAATCTTATAGAAACTATTTTAAATGTTGAATTAAATTAAAATAGATAGAATATGATCACAGGAATCCATTGTAGTAATTAATTGCAAGTTAAACCATTTAATATATTGGGAGATATTAATTTCTGAAAGAATTTACTGACGTCATATGAATTGAAAAGCTGTTAAAAGTCCCAGCAGCCATCTTGAAATTGACCAGTCTTGCACTAGAATTCCTACGCTTCAGTTCACAGAGCAAACTTCTCCATGCGACAGTGGTTGCAGCACACTGTAACATGTTGTGATTGTATTCTCACTAATGGTAGGGTTACTTAGTAAATTTGTCTTCTCATATGAATGTGCTTAGCCTGTCAATCTTCAATGGAACACTAGTCTGATGCCTTAGTCATAATTCTGGTACCAACATTGTAAGAGTGAACTTAATCACGAATATAAGTATTTGTGATCTTAAGACTGTGTCAAGTGAATTTATTTATTACACCCTTCATGTTTGGGGTTATAATACAAACCCATGGTGGCCATTCTGTTAAATATTAAGGAACCAGAAGGCTATACAGTTCATGAACTTTATGTTGACAGTTTAGGCAAATTGTTGCAAACCCCTTTGCTTCATTTCCACCTAACATGTTGTGGTTTCCAACCTAAAATTTCCTGAAGTTGCTTTAAATCTATCATCATTCCTACAAATTTTTGAGTCTGTGAACTGATACTTCTGTCAAAATATTCTATAAACAATTCCTCAACTTTTAACATAATTAAGTATATTTGATAGCGGATACCAACTCGTAACTATAATTGCAAAGTCAGCGAAAAACTTTGTTGTCACTTATCTCCAAAAATATGAGTGTTACCGATCTGTAATATATGTCAAACTTTGCTAAATTCAATTCTTTATTTGATGGTAATATTATTTCCTCATTATCTACTTCCTCTAGTGCTAATACTTTATCTCCATTCTGCCACTTTGCAGTCACCATTATGTTTAAACTTTAATTTGTTTTTTACAGGTTAAATATTGTCAGAATCTTTAAGAAAATCACTCCATGTGTTCAATGAAAATTTCTCTTTAATCTGAATGTGGTTTCTATGCTCACAGACACATATTTCCACAGAAATGACTGATTTGCAAAGTCAGGGAAAACACTTATTTTGTCTAAAAAACATACTTTCCTACTAGTTATTGACTATCTTTCCATTTGGTGCATTTTATTTTATGCCAAACATTTTGAGCTATAAATCTTTATTGCACCTTGAAAATTAAGTATGCGAAGGTAAAACTGATTCTGGTGCAATATTTTCTGTGTGCTTGCATGATCACTATGTTCACGATATCTCCTCAATGCAATTTTCTAGACCCCAACTGTTAGACCTCATTTGAATTGTGATCTACCTATGAAAATGAAAGTGGGCAAAAGGCTTCTAAAAAGGCAACTCTCTTTACAGTACTTTCAAAAAAGATTAAGCTTTCCTTACTAACATTTTTTCTGACTCTAGAACTACTGGAAAATGCTTCTAAAATGATTTTCTGTTGATTCTAAGTGTTTTAAGGACCCTTTAAACTGTTTTTGAAAGTATACTGACAAAAGTAACGTTATGTGATACACTATAACAACACAGAAAAATGGACATTTACCATTTTTTACTTCTCTATACACTAATAAAAAGCACGAATAATGTTTCAGATTCTAGTAACAGTGAAGTGATAGGTAAATAAATAAACAATAAATTCAGTTGTGTTCCCAAAAAACGTTTATTATATATTTATACTTTTTATCTGCAATAAAATAAATTTCCCGAAACATCCAGTTATTTAACTGTTTTGCCTCATAACCACGTTATAGCTTGCATTTTTCTTATCGTTATACCCTAGAACAAAATTAATTTATGGTTTTAGTCATTGTCATGAACAATTTTAATTTAAATATAAATGATTATTAAATTGAAGTTGTTACATTTAAAGCTTACCAAAAATAAAGATAGGGATTGTTTTTTTTAAAAAAGCCTAACAAATAAGGTGTCTATTTTCGATATTTTCCACTGTAAGATTCTTCAGAATTGTTCTCCATTTTGTATTCAAAATGAAAGCCCGTGAGGCCTAATATCAAGAAATACCCAGCAACAAACAATGAAATAACTGAAAACTTGGATCATAGGGAACAAACCCGCACTTGCTGGCACGAGACATCACTAAAGTGACAACGAATTGTAGAACATTTTCTGTCATGTCACCAAAGGTTGAACAAAATCGATTATATGTTTTTATCAAATATAATCTACATTTTACTTCTAATCTACAGCTTCCTTAGGCATAACTCTATAACACCAATTTATAATATATTTTTAATATTATCTTACCTTCAAGATAACAAGAGTCATAGTTGAAGAGATGTGGCATTGATTTATATGTATGGTCAGTGAAGTCATAGAAATATAGTTACTGAAACATGCATTAAAGAAGGAAAATGGTATATGCGTGAAGTTGAAAGATAAACTCAAAAAGCAAAGGAGGATAGACACACGTTGAAGAAGAACGGTGTGTCGTAGTGAGTTAGAAATTTTAGTTGAGTTAAGAGGATGTGTTAAAAATGTGATGCCTATTGCCTTATATGAATTCCATAGAGATTTTCTTTCTAAGAACCTCACAAAAAAAAAAAAAAAAAAAAAAATTTTGTCATATATATAAAAAGTTGGATTTTCAGAAGCCCTTCAACTCTATGCCACACAACCACCTGTTAGTGAAAATTTTAGCATATGGTATTTCGAATCAACTTAATAAATAAGAGATTTTTTAACTGGTCAGTCACAGTTTGTGGGTTCCTCAAGGACATATAATAGTATCACTTCTTTTATTCTCGGACACAACGTCAGTAACAGTTAGAGAATGTTTGCTGATGCTGCTAACACTAAACTGTAAAAAGTGTAAGGCAATATGTATAAATATAGCAAGTTCAGATAACAGAGGCAACTCAAGGTTACTCTGCTCTATTCCCACTCCATTGCCCTTACCCGTACATGTGAAGGGTGAAAGAGTAACTACTGACAAATTTTCCTGTCGCTTGCTTGGACACAGCAATCTACTTGAGGTGGTAGGCATTTAGAGAGGTGGTGAGGAACAGGGGAAGGGAAATATGACTTAGTCGCCAGTTAAAGGGGAACAGGGTATAACAAAAAAAAAATCTGTTTGTTCAGTTATACATGATCAATTACCTGAAGTATTTGGATGTAATGGTACAAAGCAACATGAAAGGGGACCTGCACATTAATTTGGTTGTAGTTAGAGCTAATTCTAGGCTGCAATTCACAGGCCAAATTATGAAAAATTATAATGCACAAAAAACTATACAGTGTAATAAACTCTTGTATGTCCACATTTGGTCTACTGCTGTGTCATTTGGGATCCATTTTGTAGGAGATTAATGGGCAACATACAGCAAGTACAGACAAGAGCCTCCCAATTCATGACTGCTTGCTACAGTCCTTAAGAAAGCGTCACATAATTCATTCGTAGATTTGCCTGGGATTCTCTGGTTGACATACGCCGTACATATTGTTTAAACTTAATGTTAAAGATGGGTACTCCCTCATACATTTATGAGTGGAATGAAACATTTTGTCCACCAATGTTTGGATCTCAGTGACAGGAGAGATATTATTAGAAATATAAGGTACTGCACTAATGCTTATATGAATTCTTTTTTACCTCATGTTATTCGGGATTGGGATGCACAAAGTAGAGATTATTTTTCATGCAAAGTACTCTCTGCCACCAACATTTTTTTTTTTTTATCATGCAGTGTATATACTAAAATAATTCATCACATTCTCGTTAAACTATACAATCATGGTTTCATCTGTCTTGATTTAAACTTGGTGATAAGCATGTATGTCTTCCACTTAGTCTACCATGTTTTCCAAGAGTATAATAAATTGCTGAAGTCACACTGCTTCATTCAAGCTTTATCACAATTCTCTCTCTGTAGGCAATGCCGTGAACTCTTATTTTTTTTCTACCTTAACCTTGGAAACTTATAAATACGAGGGTCATTCAATAAGTAATGCAACACATTTTTTTTTCTTGGCCAATTTTGGTTGAAAAAAACCGGAAATTTCTTGTGGAACATTTTCAACTATTCCCACTTTATCCCGTATAGTTTCATTGACATTCATAGGTGCTTGCAGAATTTCTACGATGATGTGGCAGTGGATATAAGCATGGTGAGTCATTAGGCAAAGCATGTGTCGTCATCGCCGCAAGGTCTAGCAGTACTGTATGATCTCCCGCGTGCTTGCCGGCCGTGCACAGCTGTGACTCCTGCAATCTCGGAGCATGCGAAGACTCTCATTCGAGACGATCGACGGATCACAATCAAACGACTCAGTTCTCAACATCTCTGTTGGTAGTGCTGTAACAAATGTTCACCAGTTGGGATATTCAAAGGTTTGTTCCCGCTGGGTCCCTCAATGTCTAACCAAAGACCATAAAGAACAAAGTAGAACCATCTGTGCGGAACTGCTTGCTCGTCTTTAGGCTAAGGGTGACAATTTCTTTTCAAACATTGTTGCAGACAATGAAACATGGATTCATCACTTCGCACCCTGAAACAAAACGGCAATCAATGGAATGGTGCCACACCCACTCCCCTACCAAGAAAAAGTTTAAATCCATACCCTCAGCTGGTAAAGTCATGGCTACAGTCTTCTGGGATACTGAAGGGGTTATTCTGGTCAATGTCCTTCCCCATGATCAAACGATCAACTCTGAGATGTATTGTGCTACTCTTCAAAAATTGAAGAAATGGCTTCAGCGTGTTCCTAGGTACAGAAATAAGAACAAACTTCTCCTTCTTCATGACAATGCAAGACCTCACACAAGTCTTCGCACCCGAGAGGAGCTCACAAAACTTCTTTGGACTGTTCTTCCTCATCCACCCTACAGCCCCGATCTCGCACCATTGGATTTCCACATGTTTGGCCCAATGAAGGACGCAATCCATTGGATGCACTACATGGACGATGAAGAAGTTATTGATGCAGTACAACATTGGCTCTGGCATTGACCAGTGGAATGGTACCTTGCAGGCATACATGCCCTCATTTAAAGGTGGCATAAAGCTGTAGCATTGAATGGAGATTATGTTGAAAAATAGTGTTTTTTAAATAAAAGATTGGGAAATAACATGGTGTATTTGAATGCTGAATAAAACAACCCCTGTTTCACAAAAAAAATATGTGTTGCATTACTTATTGAACGACCCTTGTATAATCTAATTTTCCATTTTAGTATTAAATTTGCTAGTATTTTTAAAAAAATGCCTGCTGAAAGTATCCTCTTGAAAGGTAACACTCATAAAATAACTTCAAAAATAATTATTACTATTTTTTTAGTCTGCTTAGCGTCTCTCTAACAGCGAGGTCTTTTAGAGATGGGAAAGGATGGGGGGCAAGGAATGGGAAGGAATTCGACCATGGCCTTTTGAAGGAAGCATCCCGGCATTTGCCTGGAGTGATTTGGGAAACCATGGAAAACCCAAATCTGGATGCCCGTTACACCACCATGCTCGGTCCAAAAATAAATAAATAAAACTGGATTAATGTTATTACACCATATTTTGGGTAACTTTTATTCATATAAGAGAGATATGAAGCATTTGGCAAGGCCGATTGGTGAGCACAAGTGAAACCTTTACTACAGATTAAACTGAATTTATGGCTGACAACTGGAGAAAAAGGACAGCAAGGAAAGCAGTATTAACTTGACAACAGCTATAACTTTGGCCTAACAGTCTTATCCATCAGCCCCAATCGGAATGTCATTCTGCATTAAGTTTGCTGATATACACCACTCCATATCTGCAACAAGTTACCCACAACCAAAGTTATGATTTGTGTCGCCTAGTTTCTGGCTTTAGTTTTTCATCTCTTATGAGTTGGTACTAGTAAGGCATTACCTGTTCTCTGATATTTTGCCTGTCAGTTTACATGTTTGTTTGAAATAGTTAAGTGGCCAGTTATGCTGATCTTTTATTCCACTCAACATGATTTGGTTCCCAGAAAAGTAGGGAGTCCTGTTTTCTCCAGTAATTTCAGTGTATTCTGTCACTGAGATAACATTATTATTCTGACAAGTGAGATTCATGTTTGTATATCCCTCTTCATATACAGCATGTATAAACTACCATCTTTCTTGGTTTAGTTTTACTTTTTACAATATGAAAATCTTTTTGCCCTCTGGACATATGTGACTGCTGAAAGTATCCTCTTGAAAGATAACACTGTAAGATTAAACACTATATTATCATTTATTGATTTACAGGTGAATATGAACTGATAAAACATATCCAGGAAATTGCAAATAAAAACAAGGTGTGGCGTAGTTATATAGGAATGGGATATAATAACTGCTGTGTACCTCATACAATTATGAGGAATATTTTTGAAAATCCTGGCTGGTATGTACTGTATCAAAAATATACTCTTCTTAGTTAGGTTACTATTGACTTTAAAATGAATATTTTATTTGGTTTTCAGGACAACTCAGTACACACCATACCAACCAGAAGTGGCTCAGGGGAGATTAGAGGGCTTATTAAACTATCAAACAATGGTATGTGACCTCACAGGAATGGAAGTTTCCAATGCATCATTACTGGATGAAGGCACAGCAGCTGCAGAGGCAATGAGCTTGTGCTTCCGGTAAATATTTAAAAAAAAAATGATTCCTTCTCTCTCGCAAAACTGTTTCTCAGTTTATTTATAATTTGTCCATAAAGAACAAATATTTAAAAATATGTTCACCTTTCAAAAATATAGTGAAAGCTATTGGCAACTACTTTCCAGCTACATACTTCCAATAATTTCAAGTGCTGTAGAATGTAAATGAAGCCTTTATAGCTAATACCGCGAGAAAAATAAAACACATTAAACCTTTAAACAAAATGAAAATAATATATAGCCAAAAAGGTAGAGTTTTCAATACAGTTTTACAGTATGTCCAGGTTTCTGGTGTTTAGGTTTGTGATATTTACATGCAAAAATGTATTATTTGGCAATTTTGTAAATGATCTTAAAAATTTATGAAAATAACTTCCTAAAAATGTTCAGATTGTTACGGTGGTCGTGGAACCGGTCTTTCAAGGAGCATTGCATGCTGCATTGAAGAAGACATCAGACACTCTCAAAACCACCTTGTAATGCAGCAGTGGATTTATAGATGTCTCTGTAAGTAAATGGCAGGGAGATGGATAAAATATCACTGGACGGGAAGTTAACAAAATACATGGCATTATTGATGTGCTCACATCAAGAATGGAGTATGAACACCGGATGATTACTATAAAGTGCAGCAGTGGTTCTATACTTGATGTGTCTTCTACACACTTTGATTCACCTTTGTCCACATACCTAGCATTTTTGATGAGGAAGTATTAGATGGCTCGCACTAGCATGTGACTGAAAAATTAAAAAAAAAAAACCCAAAAAAAAACCCAAAAAAAAACCTACTTGTGGATTGTGTAACTGACTATATCTGTGTACTGAATTTTATTGGTGGTATTAAGAGTACCTGACATTTAACATCATCACAAATGCATCTCAAAATAGCTCACTGGACTGACAACCATAGCTCTAGAACCTGCAATCTGTATGAGAACAGCGAAGGCTATGTCAATAGCAATATGAAATGTAGCTTACAATTTTCCAGTTGTGAATAAACAAGGAAGTGAACATTACAGTACATTCCAGGCATCTGGTGATAGGGAAAGTTATCACAGTGCTAACGGTTTATGTCATACAAACTAACAGGTAGTGGACACATTTAAACAACTAATGTAAAAGATATATTTTAACTAGTTCGGATTATTTATTCAGCTGCTCAAAGTCTTAGCTTCAGTGGTGTATTTGCAATAATATGCTGGTTTGACTAAGTGGAAACTGCAAATCATTGACTTATGCCAACGCACACACAGCTGAGTTCACTTTCCAGCATGCAGCTAGCTATCTTTCTCTCTTGTATATGATCTTTGGAATTGGCAAGAACTGCCTTGGGTCATCTATTGATCAACCACAGCTAGTATCTGCCAATTCTCGTTTGACCATCTGACTTACAATTTTTCCCATTCAGAAAACTAGCTTTTGCTCACATTACATTGTGTGAAGTCTGCAGCTGTATTTCACTTGTAACTGAAGTATTAATTATATTGCAATAAACATTTACTAGTAGCAGCTTCAGTACTTCATTATAATACAGTAGTAGGAAAACCATTATGATCCTCAAATCCTATGCTGTCTAAAAACCTAGAAGAAGAACTGAAGAAAAAAAAAAAAAAAAGGAGGTTCTTCAAAAGTCTTAAGAAAATCACTAAGAAAATGAGTTTAATAAGTACAGCACACCCACCACAGCTATATGACGAATTGAAACATTACAGTAATTAACTAATTAATAATTCTCCATTACTTAGTCAGTTACATGGCTTATGATGGTGAAATTACTTCTTTACAACCAAGTAAAAATTGGAACAAAAGGGTCACTAGTTTTTCGGACCTAGTGCAACATTCTACATCTACATCTACATATATACTCTGCAATTCACAAAATTGTGGGTGGCAGAGGGTGCTCAGCACCAAAGCTAATCTCTCAGGTCTGGTAATAGAGAAGATAGGTTTACTTTGTAAGAGTTTCGCTTAGGATGCTAGAGTAGTAAAAGTGGAAGGTGGTGACCTGAGAAATATGGTAATGAGGCGCAGCATACCAGGGTTTAACTCGTGCAGGACATAAGTTGCCATGACCAGCCACAGCTCAACCATGCTGTGAAGCGTGGAAAAGAAGGTGCTACTAGGGTAAGGTATCACTTCTATGCCTGTGGACACCTTTGGTAGGTGGCATTTCACTAAGCATGGCCAACATCTAACCAGAAGGAGCAAGGGGGTACTATCTGAGTTTATTTTTTATTTTTTGTTGATTGATAAAATTGCGATGGAGCATATGCTGCAGTGGCAACCTTCCTAAATGCCAGTCTTTCACCTTTCCTCTCACAACCTACTTTTGCCCTGAACTAATTTTTACTTTAAATGCTTTCAGTGTTTTTGGTAATTTATTCATCAATTCTCTTGGCAATTTATTCCAATCCCTTACAACCTTACCTACAAAAGAAAATTTCCCCACACCTTTATGCCTGAAATCAAGTGCCAGCTTGTGGTCATGGTCACATTTACGCTTCCATGCAACTTTCTTAATTTTCCCACCAATATCTTTCTATACTCCATCACCAATACAGGCCTTGTACACACCAATGACATACTTCACCCTGTTTCTATTTTCCAATGAATACAACTCCAGCTCCTTTATCATATTTGTTACCGATTATGTTTTGCGGTAATTTCCAAAGACAAATCGTTCATCCCTTCTCTGCACCCCCTCCAACTCCTGTATTTGATACACAAAATGTGGGTCCCATACTACACCACCACATTCCAGCAGTAGTCTGACCAGAGTTTTGTACTCCAATTCCCTTACTTCTCTAGTGCATCCCCTCATCACTCTTTCCAACAGATGAAGAATTTTGAACCCTTTCCACACTACCTGTCCAATGTGTCCTGCCCAAATAGGTCTGCTATCAGATATTATGCCAAGGTAATTACATTTTGAGTCTTCAATAAGTAGCTCTTTTCCAACTTTATAATCATAATCATCCTTTAGCTTTTTATCTGTGTACCTAATAAACTAACTCTTCTTTGCATTTATCTTCACCCCATGTTGACTCACTCAGCTAAATATCCCATCTAGATCACCCTGCAACTGTCTACAGACTTATATTGTTTTGAGGCCTTTATAAACACTATGTCATCCGCAAACAATCTAACTTCTGACAGTAAACCATTAACACAATCATTCATTAGAACAACAAATAGCAATGCTCTCAATACACTACCCTGTGGAACTCCCATGTTCACTCCTACTTCTTTTGATACTTCATTTCCTACCATAACTTTTTGCTTTCTACCTTTTACGAATTCTTCTTCCCAGAAAATCACCTTTTATCAACTCCAATAGCTTTTCCTTATTCAGCATCACGTTATGGCTCACTCTGTCAAAGGCCTTTGAAAGATCTGGTGCTATACTACCAACATGATCTTCCCTGTCCATTTCATCAGAAATACCTTGCATATAGCCTACTAACTCAGAATTGCAAGAATATCCTTGTCTAAAACCATGTTGCTGACTTGAAAACCGCTAACATTTCTTACAGACACATCTGATATGGTTCCATATTAATATCTCCATTAATTTACCTACCACTGATGTCAAGCTGATTGGCCTATAGATTTTGACCCTATTTGTCATCCTTCCTTTATGGACCGTGCAAATGATGTGTTTCACATCCCAGAGGTCCTTCCTAAGCAGGGATCCATAAAACAAGATTGATAAATAAATAAATAAATAAAGAACTTGTGTGTGGTATTCTTTACAATCTTTTATCCTTATTTTTACTATTAGAAAATTAAACATACTAATAATCCTTATATTTACAGTGTCAGATCAGCTCAATAAGATTTTTATTTAGTACTCTATAGCCATCACTGGTTTTTATGATACCACCACTGAAATCAAATTACTATTATAAATCATATGAAGTATCCTTTAAGTATCAATTTCTTCTCTTTATTACAATTTCAATAAGAAAACAAGTTTCGTCCACTTATCTTTTCATCTTCCATTTACAATCAATTACCAAATCCAACTTTTAAAATTAACTAATTTTAATATCATAATCTTCTTCTGCCCTCGGACTTATATTTTCCATGTTAAATCCCACCAGGATTTTGTAGATAGGTTATCCACTAAGCTTTTCGAGCCAAGGCTCTCTGATTTCTTTTCTTCAACTTTTCTTTTTCACCAAAGATCTTGTATACTTCTGACTTAATGTTCTGTGACCTTACAACTTAGAAACCCAAAGTTAGTATCTAAAATCATAACTAATTAATAAAAGTAATTTTATGATATTAAAATTCACAAATGTTGAGGTTGTGTACCTCACAACCGGAACTGCTATCGCACATTTCCAGTCACCTGGTAAACAACAAGTATCCAGCACCTGCCCCTTTATGCTGTTTTAGATTCCTCATTTCCTTCATGATATCCTCATATTTAATTTCAAATTTTCTAATCTGCTCACTTCAAACTGTGCGGATAGGCTCATTTTCTGATATAACTGCATACTTTTCCTGAATTATTGTCCTTAATGGTCTCACTGAACCAGTTACTTAATAACTCTACCTTTTTTAAATCCTCAATTTCTTCTCTTCCATCCTTATCTATAATTGTCTCAACAACCTCTCTTCCCCTCAGTATCCTGATATAGCTATAGAAATTTCTAGATGCATCAGTCAGAGGTCCCCGTGCACCAATAATATTCTTTATAAGTGCATACTTACCCAGTTTCTTTGATAATATTATTTCCTTGGTTAGTTGTTTCAAGAATTCCCTACTGCCTTGCTGTTTCTTAACTCTGTTATGTTCTCATCTCACCAACCTCTTTAACCTCCTCACCTCCCTGTTGTAGTATGTAGGTTCTGTACTAGTCTTTATTTTCTGTTTTGGAATAAACATTTCTTCCCCCTTTTTTTACTATTTCCTTGAACTCTTCCCACTTTGTCTCCACTGAACTTGTGCCATTCTTCCATTTAATAAAATTAACCATGAAATATCTTTGCAGTTCCAAGATTTGTGCCTTTTTATAATTGTGTCTATTTCCTCCTTCAATTCTCGCCACTGGTTTACTGGATCCTCTTATATCCATCAGAACTGCGTTGTGGTCACTGATTCTTTCAGTTACTTGACACCCATTAAGGTTATCATTAGGCTTTATTAGGAAGATATCATGCATGTCCGGCCCCTTGTTTTCTGCTCAACCACTTGTGTAAAGCATCCTTCCCTTGCTAAGGTATTTGCAAATCTCTGTTCATTTGTGTTATTAATCTTATTTCCTAACCAGTTGAGACATGGTAAGTTCAAATCCCCATCAATAATCAACATTCTATAATCACTTCTGAACCCTGAATATGAATATCATGAAAGGTGCCTCACTGAAGATTGTGATATGAAAATGTTATTAGAAGGAATTGGGGAATCCCTCGGCAATGGTATAATGGCGCCCAAAACTTTCACACCAGAAACATCAATATTTGAGCCCTTATCAGGTCCACAGTTAAGGATTGTCTCTATTAACATTGAAGGCATGTCATCAGCCAAAGAAGGTTTGTTACAAGATCTATGTAGTCAACACAAATGCCACATTTTATGTGTACAGGACACACATGGAAGTAGTGAAATGAGCTGACCCAATATAAATGGAATGATCCGAATGGTTGAGAGACCT
Source organism: Vandiemenella viatica (assembly GCA_031002005.1). Lineage (NCBI taxonomy): Eukaryota > Metazoa > Arthropoda > Insecta > Orthoptera > Morabidae > Vandiemenella > Vandiemenella viatica. The sequence continues at coordinate 126,316,574 of CM061921.1, read as the reverse complement.
CACCATAAATATGGAAGTGCCATCTTCGTTCGACCTGATCTCCAGATTATGTGCACGGCCTTCACAGAAGGGAATGACATCGAAGTTCTCACCATTGAGCTTAAAAGCTGCAGTCTCTCATCTTTATATAAACCACCCAGCAGTAAAACCACATTTTAATTTCCAAAACCAACACTTACAAATTGTTATCAGAGATTTGAACTCTCATTGTACTGCTTGGGGTTACGACTTTGATGACAAGAATGGCATTGTTGTAGAAGAATAGGCAGTTGTAAATCAACTTACTATCGTAAGTGATCCCAATCTACCAGAATTTTTCAACAGTAAGAGATGGAGATTGGGCTATAACCCTGATCTAATATTCAGCAGTAATCACATCAGCCAGCAATGTGTGAAGTCTGTCTGTAGCCCAATACCTAACACACGGCCAGGGCCAGTTTAAGGAATTTCGGGGCCCCCTGCGAAGATTAATTTCGGGGCCCTCTACTTCTTTTCTAGATGTACTTCTGCCTACACTTTTGATAATTTTCGTGACTTTATACACACACACACACACCTATATATATATATATAATCTGTTTGTAAAACTCAAACAACGATTAAAGAGACAGACTGAGGTTTCTCTAAATCTGTGTACAAACGGGCCAGCAGATTATTGAGTATTAGCTGAAGGGGACCAACTTCGCCAAGTCTGGTATTTTTATCAATGCATCTCATATGTATCTCCCAACTACTGTTACTTTCATTTCTGGCTAAGCCCTGCTGCCCATTGTGTCAAATGAAATTGTTTTTGTATTCAATTTTATAACTATTATAATGCAATTTTTGTATACGAAATTTCTTTTCTTGCCATGCTTTGCTAGTACAAACAGGTTTTTGGGGCTGGAGACATGTAAGCAGGCATACATATTTTAATTCAATAACTTTTTATATGAAACAGCAAAAGATGAATGAGTTTATCTGAACGAAATTACATAAATTGTTGAAACAGGTCCAGAGCAATACACACCTTTAAATATATAGGCCTACTGTCATTACAATAGATACGACTTTCTCAAAACTGAATCTGATGAAGGACTTCTCGTGGAACTCCTCACCTCGGAAACGTCTATTGTTAATGCAGCTTGTTAGCATTCTAAATTTGTAGAGTATTTATTTTAGCAGGAATATTGTCATTAAGTAAGGACAAATTTTTAAGGGGATCATGGCAGGGCCCCCTCAAGCTTCCCCCCCCCCCCCACAACTGCGGTAGCCTTAAACTGGCCCTGCATGCGGCATAGACCAATAATGTGCGAAGTGTTTGCAGCAGTGAGACCTCAGAGAGTTCCTTTCTGCAGGAGGACCAAGAGACTGACTGGTCCATGTTCACAGAAATGTTGGATGCTGCTGTGTCTACTATCAAACAACACCAGAATTATATGACACCTTCACTGCAACTGTGGAAAAGTACTCCAGAAGATCCACCCCCCGTGGCTGCCAATCCTAATATATTCCAGGTCTCATCTCAGATCTAGCTGCCCAGTTCATGGATTATAAGTCACTGTTCCAAGATGATTCCTTTTGCAAAAAGACAGTGGAAACTGTCAATCAACTTATCTCATCTCCAAGTGTAGCAAAAAGAGACTGCTGGATCAAGGCATTAGAAGAGCTGGACCTGGCAAGAGATAGTCACAAGGCATAGAGACCTCTAAACGCCTCAACAACGCTCCATCGAAGATCACTGGACATTTCAATATCAATTTAAACCAAATTGTGTATCAGCTACTCATGAATGGGAAGAAAATTCTTAAAAGTAGATCACTTAAAAAACAAAGAAAACACAAAAAACAGTCAGAAAGAGATGAGCAACTTCACTGAGCCGTTCAGTGTATCAGAGCTGGAAAAGTTTAATCACTTGTTCAAAACAGGGAAGTCAGCAGGCCTTGATGACATATACAGTCAGAACAATTTAAGAACTTCGGATATAAATCCAAAGAATGGGTTCTACACCTCTTGAACAAATGTATGAGCATATATCAAATTCCGAATGTGTGGTGGAGGATGAGAATGATTGCCTTGCTGAAACCAGGAAAAGAAGAGAAAAATCCCAAAGATTTTAGACCTATTGGGCTCTTGTGTCTCCTTTACAAAATATTTGATTGATTAATTCAGAATTGTATCCAGCCTGTAATTGATTCAAAACTTATACCACAGCAAGCTGGCTTTTGCCTTGGTAAAAGTTGTACTGGACAACTGCTGAGTCTAACACAGTTAATAAATGTTGGATTTAAGACCTGTAAGACCATGGGTGTAATCTTTGTGGACTTGTCAGAAGCATGTGATACTGTTAACCACCAACTACTCCCTGACAAGGAATACAATCTGACAAAGGCACCAAGATTAACCAAGCTCATTGCTACTATTTTCCAGAACCGTAGGTTTTTTGTTGACTTTCATAGACAGCACAGCTGATGAAGGGAACAAAAAATGGCCCCCCTCAAGGTAGTTCACTGGCCCCAATCCTTTTCAACATTTATACAAATGTTCAGACATTACATCCAGCTACCAGGAGCTTCGTGTACGCTGATAACCTTGACCCAGCGTCACAGAACACAAATCTTGAAGTTCTAGAACGAAATTTGTCTGCTGCCCTTGAAGGCCTATCAAGCCGTTATAGGGAAAATCACTTAAGACCCAATCCTTCAAAAACTGAAGTGTGTGCCTTTCAACTAAAAAACAGGAAAACTCAGCGTAAGTTGAAAGTAATGTGCTCAGGTATAAAATTGCAGACATATAACACTACAAAATATCTGGGAGTGACACTCAACAGAACTATCTCATATAAGAAGCACTGCCTGAATTGCAAAACAAAGAGCTCTACAAGAAACAACTTACTGTGCAAACTAGTTGGATCACAGCGGGGCAGTGAACCAAAAATTATATGTACATCAGCAATGGCCCTTTGTTACTCTGTACCCAGTTTGGTACTCATCACCTCACACCAAACTAGTGAATGTAGCCCTCAATAACACCTGTAGACTAGTGACAGGCTGCCTAAAGCCTACTCCAGTTGACAGCTTTCGGGGATTGCACCACCCAGTATCCGGAGAGAAGTGGCTGCGAACAAGGAGAGGACAAAAGAAGAACAGGAAAGTGCTCATACACCACCAGCTCAGAGACTCAAATCCAGGAAAAGCTTCCTGAGGACATCACGGGAAGTAATTGGCAAGAGTACAGTTGTGGAAACTCAAGGTCCCTAACATTGCAGGACCACTAGCAGTTGCAGAGCGCTTGCCACCTGGACACATAGAGAACTGGAACGTCTGGCGGTCCTTAAATCAATTGGGAACAGGAGTGGGCAGGTCCAAGGAAAATTTAGTGAAATGGGGTTATACTGATGCTACCAGTATTAAGTGCGAGCGTTGTGAGGACCAAACAAGGAACCATATGGTCGAGTCTCCTATGTTCACATCATCCGGCAACAAAGACGATTTGTTTCAAGCAACATCGAATGTACTTGAGGTAGCGAAGTACTGGGTGAAATGTGTTTAAAGATGTTAATTTGCACAATGTTTTAACTGTGTATTTTGATGTTTATGATTCGAGAATAATAATCTATATATTAATACACTAAGCGAAAACTTCGGATCCCTTTTTAAGAATATTGCACAATAAGAGGAGTGTGAAATTTGGCATTGTTAAAGTTTATATGAAGAAGAAGTGTAGAAAGCTAAAATTTATATGTAATATGTGTTAAAAATACATTAAATTAAATAAAATAACAATAAAACAAAAAACTTTTTAATTAAAATGTTTTTATAATGGACTAAAAAGTATAAAATAATTTATCTTATCCTTATGAAGGATAAAACAACATACAGATTTCTAACTTCTTCTAAATTGTACTGAAAACTTATACTTGGAAATTTTTTTATAGCTATTAAAATAGTTGTACGATTGATAATGATAAACATTGGGCACATGCAACAGATAATTAATCCATTAAAAGCTCTACTAACAATTTTATTGCACCACATTTAATGTGAACTACTCTCTACACTTCTTATAGTTATGTATTGCATGTGCCCAATGTTTTTTGCCATCAATCTTATAAGTATTTTAAAAGTTATCAAAAATTTCCAAGTATAAGTTTTCAGTACAATTTAGAAGTTAGAAATCTGTATGTGGTTTTATCCTTCGTAAGGATAAGATAAATAATATTATACTTTTTAGTCTGTTATAAAAACATTTTAATTAAAAGTTTTTTATTTGATTATTATTTTATGCTTTTTAGGGTTATGTGAATCAAAATTTGGAATTGATTTTAAATACTTTGATGACATATTCACAGAGACATGCGACAAATTTCAGATTTATTTCGTTCCCTTTTCATCTGATTATATCTGAAACAGAAAAATGTTATATCTACTTACCAATAATGCATCAACCTATTCAATTATTATTTTTGAGAAATAAAATAACGAAGCAAGTGAAAATATTTTTTTTTATAAAACTTTTATTTCAATATTAAAAAATCAATGTCAGATTGGTTTTAGTCCAAATTTTAAATATATGACTTCATTCTTGATGGTGGAGTTCTTAATTGTCGCATTTGGTCCATTTCCTTCATTGAATTTTCATTGCACGGTGTCTTGCTAGAGAGTTTTGAGCAATAGAGCTCCACTATTCTTAAACGATCCAATGCTCTGACACGGCTTAGTGCGACATACGCCTGTCCTTTAGCAAATAGTGCAGGACTGAGATATACAACCGCATGGTCCACTGTACATCCTTGCATTTTATGGAGTGTGCTGGCCCAGCATAGTATTAGTGGAAGTTATATTCACTGAATTGTTCCATAGTTTAGAAGTGCCAAAACTGTATTGATTTTGGCTTGATTAAATGAATTCCATCTTTGCCAAAGTCAATACGAACAGATGGAATGTCATTATTGTAGATTTGATCATGGTGAAATAATGGCAACACAATTTCAGTTATAATGCCCAGTGCACCATTTACAAGTCCTTGTTCTATTTTAATATTTGAAGCATCACTCACTTTCGAAGTCTGATTGGCAAGCTGGGGTCCAGTTGCAGAGGATGCCCTTCTTTCGGAGATTGATATGAAATGTGTGCTGTTTGTGGCAAGAACTTTGAATAGTATTTAATTTTTCCGAGAAAAGCTTGCAGTTCCGGTAGATTCTTTGGGCGGGGTTGGGAGTCTATGGTGGCCACGTTGGGATCTGTTGGCCTAATTCCATTTTTGTTGAGCCAATGGCCGCGATACTCCTCTTCCTCCTGATAAAAACTACACTTCTCGAGATGACACCGCAACCCTGCATCCTGTAAGGCTACAAATATGGTGCAAAGGTTTTGTAGATGCTCCTGGCGAGTGGCTCCTGTGACAATGATTTCGTCCAAATAATTCACACATGCAGGGATATGCTGAAACAGCAGTTCCAGGTACCTCTGGAAGATTACTGTTGTGGAAGCGATGCCAAATGGGAGGCGCTTGTATTTGTAGAGTCCGAAGGGTGTGTTGATGACAACGATGTTTTGCGATTCCTCATCTAATGGGAGTTACAAATATGCATCTGTGAGGTCAATCTTTGAGAAGTATTCACCGCCGGCAAGCTTAGTGAGGAGATCTTCCTGTCATGGGACCGGATGCGTTTCAATTTGAGACTTGGCGTTAATTGTGGCCTTAAAATCCTCACATAACTGGAGGGTTGCTATTGGGTTTCCGGATGATGACAGGTGATATAGCCCAAGCACTGGACTTGATAGGTTCAATTACTCCAATCTTCTGAAGTCAGTGAAGCTCCTGTTTTACTGCTGCACGTAGGGTGACCGGAATGGGTCTGGCATGGCAGAAGTGAGGTACCGTACCTAGCTGGAGGGTGATGTGAGCCCTCGAAGTCTGAGGCGTACCCTAAGTTCAATGTAAAGATGGGAGCAAACTGTGTACAGAGGGCATCGAGGTCATGGAATGGAACCGAGTCCGATATAACCTGGACTTCTTCAGCGATTGGGAATCGAAATGTTGTAAATGTGTCTAACTCAAAAACATTAGTAGCTGAGGGCTGGTCCACAGCAAAAAAGTAATTAGTCTGGTAACTATTTTGTAGGCGGCCGTGATGGAGAACTGACCTCAACGGGAAATGACCTGTCCCTGTAGCTTGATTTATTAGCGAGACTGTTGTTCACGTGTCCCCCTGTAAACGGATATCCTGGTTGGCAATTCTGAGAGTTAAGAACAGATTCTGTATGAACGAGTCGCCATTAGGAGCTATGGTCTGTAGTGTCGTGTGCAATGTGCCCAGCGGTCGGGACAATCCACCCGAGAATGTGATGTGAAGCACTGTGGGCAAGAAAGCAGGGGCCTCTGGACCCGTCGGTGTGGTGGGGTTCAGGGTTCAGACATAATAGATACGTCGGACAATGATGGCGTCCTGCTTTGTTGGCGTCTGTAGCGCGCCATGGGCGTGCCTCATACGCGAGAGTTGCGTTGTGTCGCTTGGACTACCGCTAATTACGGGCGTGCCATGAGGCACTCGTTCGCAGCCTGAGCAATTTCATAAGAGTGCGCGATGCACAGAATGTCCTCCAGTGATGGATTATCCAATTTCAGTGCCACTGTGCGCTCCTCTGGATCTGGAGATAGCTGTACAACGACGTCGCGTTTCAGTAAGTTCGCATAAGAGGCCTTGCACTCTGAGTTTGTGCAAGTGAAGTCGAATTTGCGGCTGAGGCCTTGGAGATCTGTCACCCACGACCGGTATGTTTGTCCTGGTTGTTTATGATACTGATGGAGCTCCAGGCGTGAGGCCACCACGTGATATCTTTGAGAGTTGTAATTTGTTAAAAGTATGCACATTTCTTTGAATGTGAGGATGACTGGATCTGATAATGGGGCCAATTTTCAAAGGAGGAAGAACGTGTCGGGTGATGCCTATGACAGAAACAGCGAGCGCTATATGGCATTGCCCATAGCCTCAAACGCCGTGAAATGATGTTTACGACGATGCAAATACATATCCCACTCTTCCTTGGCGTCATTAATTGGTGGAAAAGCTGGGGGACGAATGTGCGACTTTTACAGGGCCTGGACTGATTTAGCCTCCTGTGCTAACGGTTTTTCTACTATTAACTGAAGCGTTTGCTGTAGCACCGCTGTCTACTGCTGTTGTTGCTCCAGGAGGCGAGCCACCACGTCCATGATAACCGCTGATTACCTTTTCCCTCGTCGCCAATTTGCTGTATCCACACGCCGGCTGCAGAGGGCAACACTGGCGTACCGGAGGTCAGCCGGAGATCGGCCAGCCGTGGATAGAGACAATCACGGGTAGCGAAGCGAAAAACCGCAACGCGCACGATCACAGTCCACGAGAAGAAGCACTGAGTCCAAAGAGCAAACCGAATGGAGAACCAAGATACGCACAATCGAAGTCCAGCGAACACTTTACTGGTTTAGAAATTGCAGCGTGGCCGTATTTATACCAGCTCTATCACTTGTGATTGGCCAGCTGCAGAGCCTCTGAAATCTAGCGGCGCTGGTTCCGCCTGTTGCCATCGCCGCCTATCGGCTGTCCACATCCATCTCCTCTGGCGGGTATGTGAACGTGTCGAGCCCGGATACCAGAACTACTGTTTCTACTACTGCATCGTTATTCAGCGGGTTTTCTTTTTCTTTAATTTTAATACTGCATAGCTATAGAAATCAGAATAAAACAGCTAACTGCTCCAGATACACTCTGGATCATGCTGCGGCAACTGTCGACTCTTCCTTTCCAAAGTGAGTTAGTTTTTCCCGAATTTTCCAGGCAAGTTTTGCAATTTTTATATCTTTAAAAACCTTATTTCGACTATTAAGAACATGTAAAAACTAGCAAATTGATACAAAAAAAAAAAAAAATTCTCAGAATTTTCCAATTTTCCGTGCAACTTTTCCAATTTTTCGTTAATTAAAAACCTTATTCGGACTAATACTAGCATTTTTAAAAAAGTAGCCAAATTGGTACACAGAAAAAAACTTTCAGTTTCCTCCAAATTTTCTAATTTTCCGGGCAAATTTTCCAATTTTTCACTAACTTAAAACCTTATTCCGACTATCACGAAAATTTTGAAAAATTGCCTGTTCTGAGCTATGGTCAAAATTTCAAGTACCTAGCTTGTCGAGAAGTTAGTTTAAAATCAATTACTAAATTCCACCCATATAGACAAAGCCCAAAGCGAGTTAATAAAAACATTTTAATAAAATAATTCCTTGTTTACATTTAATTTTTTAAATTTTTTTGCAAAGACACTTACCGAGTTAGCCAATGTCTGTGATCCTGGTCAACAGTAAAGAAAAAAATACAATAAGCATAGTTAAGACATGTTACAAATATATTATTGAAATATAAAATTAATTTGCGAACTTGTGTATGCGTGAAATAGGATTGGAGCCAACCTTCTGACGTGTATTCCCACCATTGAGATACTCTGTGGTGTTTGGTGAAATGATATACTCACATAAATTAGAGATTAATCTTTGGCACTAAATGTCATTCCACAAAATTTTTATAGTTTTGAATTTACAATCCAGGTTTCGCAATGCAAAACATTTCGAATCAGAAGTCACTTCAGGTAAAAGGACTGCATTTACTTCATGTTTAATAAAGGTAAAGCAGTTTTCCAGCCTTAAGACTAAATGAATAATTTAAATCATTGAATGATGGACTAAATTCACTAAACATCACTAAACACATTTCATTTGCTATGGTTTAGTTCAGAAGCTGAAATTTTGGATACAATCACGTGTGGAGTGTATCATTTTTATTTTATAGGTATTGCAGGGGATTAAGCCAAACAACATGAGCTAATAATGTATTGGTACACACAGCTAATGACATCAATGTATACAGTATATAATATATCTATGCTTGCAGCAAATGCAATAGAACAAATTCAAATAATGATTATTACTCTTTCATGAAAGAATAACTTAATGAATTACGATCGAATTTCGAACGCTAGTAATAATTTAGTTTCTCCCCAAGATCTTCATCTTTATCATCAATTCTTACACTAAGGTATGCAGCCAACACCCAGACTTTTTCTTTTTTATTTCTCCAGAAGTCTACCCCAAGTAACTCATGGTTATGATCTCTGAACACCAGTGAACTTTAGTAGTCTTTGCTAACCAGCATGAATATGCCTCCCCCAGTTGCTCCTCCATCTCTGCAGTACACTTGTAACCATCAGGAAAAACCTCATAGTACTCATTCTTTTAATCAGGACTCTACTCCTATAACTACTTGAGGTTTGTGTATCTCTAGTAGGTTTGCAAACTCCATTACTTTGTTCATTATACTTCTACAGTTTACCAGTAACACTCTTTTTACTGGCTTTGTGATATTTTCAGAACTAATATTTGCCTTCCCAGATCTGCTCCTCTTTGTTATTGTTTCAAAAGTTTCTTCTATTACGTTAGTATTAGTGATTTTTTCGAATTATGGATCTACACTCAGTATCCCTTTGATTAACTATGTTTGTTCCCTTACTTTCAGCCTCTATTCTAAAAAAGTCACAGTCCCAACCCTGTCATCACTGGAAGTTGTTAGCTAAGGCTATAAGGGACCCCACTTCAAGTGATATGGACTCTGGAATGTGCCTTTTTTGGGTTATGGCCTGCTGATGTGGGGATGGAGATAGATGATCAAAGGGATGCTCATTGTAGATGCACATTGTGAAAAGCACAAATGCTGAAGAAATAGATAACACTGCTGAAACAATAACTGATGGGGGCAGAGCAGGAAGCGTTGCGGTTAAAATGTAAAAGTTTAATGAAAAAAGTAACAGAGTTTCAATTTTTTTAGAGGTACGTAATTCACAAGTAACTGTAGGGGTAGGGTCTTGGCTAAAAGAAAAAGTACTATAGAAGCTTTTACCCCTGGTGGTTACAGAGGGTGCTACGAAAACTATTATGCCAGTGCATATAGATAGTGCTTAAGCTATAACCACTACTGTGGCCTAATGGTTCACTGTCTTTTTGTCGCCAATGCCCTGTAACTTCCCTGGAGATGAAGGTAGGTTCTTAAATATCTATCACTCTAGACTTTCACTTTATTTATATCTGAACATTCTTCAAACACTGTACATTGATGGTAACAAATTTTAAAGCATTGGAAATCTTCTCCAAAATTATTGATTGCAGATTTAAACCATGAGACAAGCAGCAAGAAACTCTCAATAACCATGGCGCAAAAAACTGCTTTGCACAGACACAACCTCACGTTACCCAAGCTTCTGAATGACTATTCCCAACATGGCTGCCTGGCCTTTTTAAACAGAAACTCAAATATATTGTGTACGATTCCTAGAAATTGTACAATGCTAAATCTTATTTTCTCTCTAATCTTCTTGAAAATTTTGTGGATGGTAGATTTTAATCTGAATGTCAAATCAGTTCCTTAGAAATTTTTCTCTAACTAAAACCGTTTGTCTAAAAAAAATTCCTAAAGTTTCAAAACCTAAAATTGCCTCTCATTTGAAAAGTCTTTGAGCTAAAGTATTAATTCTTACTTTACAATCATCTACAAATTCTCCTCTAACATTTGATATATACTAGAGCTTGATTAGAATTATATTTCTTTGTGAAACCCGCTACTGCAGTAACCTTAGGTATTCTTTATCTCCAAAAGTACCGATCCTACAGAGTTGAAATGAATGCCAAACGTTATAGAATCAAATTTTCAATGTAACAAAGTTTTTTTTTGTTTTGCTTATTTACTGTCTACTTTCTTTAATATAGTTTCCTTTCTTCCGATCAAAATCTGTATTCCAGCTTCATGGTGTCATCCCGTCATTTTCTCGTTTAGATTTCCAAATTTTTCCCTCTTTTTGGCCATAATACTATATAAATATTTAAAACACTCACTCAGTGTGTATCGAAAAAATCCCTTCTTTATTTTCAACATACTCTCCGGTCTGCATATAGCTGAATTCTGTAGTGTACAAATTGAATTCATTTTACAAAATCACCATTTCTTTCAAAAACTACTGATTCTAAATTTTGATATAATGTAGTTCAAATTTTTCTACATCCTTTATGCTATGGATCCTGTAACTTAAAAACTTTAGAGCTGTTGGATTAATAAACTATTTTTGTGGTTCTCCTGACCACATGGTTCTATTCAACTTAAATCTCAGGTATCTATTTAGTGTTATTTTATAAACCTACAGTATTGTACCTCATTTGAATCGTGGTCACCTGCTGTACCTCCATACATAAAGGGAATTAATTCTGTTATGAAATAAACAATTCTACTTATATAGCCAATGTTGACAAATCATTGTGATTGAACTTTACTGTTTACTCCTACTTTTTACCTTAAAATAACAAGAAAATGATTTCAAAACATATTTTACTGTTGGATTCTTATAAGCTTGCAGTTCTTTTGACTAATTTTGATGATCTATTACCAAAATTAAGGTTATATGGCATGTCTCCCCAAAATCGAAGAAAATAAAAAACTAATATTCCCTCCCCCCTTTTTATAACAAGTGTGGGAGTTTGCTTGCATTCATTCATTCCCTATTCTCTCTCACACACACTCTCAAGCATAATCTGCCAAAATTTAAATCAAAATACATAAATATCAAATTGAAAACTAAATTCTCTCAAATTAACTATTGGTTGGTACCATTCCTCAACTTACAAAAATTAATAATTTGTCAATTACAATATGAAACATGTAAAACATTAGAACTGTACACTTTTGCACAAAAATCATCAATCCTTTTCCAATTTTGTTCATTTACTTTCCACTTTTATAAGTATTCTTTATACTATTATCTGTTTTAAATGAGAATGAACTTTTTTAGTGTTCATTCTTCACTATATATATATATATATATATATATAAAACACAAGATTAATCATCCAAAGATAGCCATGAATTACACAAAATGGGAAAATTCCCCAAGTTCTGTCATGGAAAGACACTTCAGCTTGGAGCAGAAACGAATACAAAACAATGCCTCACTATGCATAGCACTGACTCCTAGCGCAGTAGGGTGTCAGTGGAAGCTCTGAGCAGCAAGCTATCAAACAAAAGCGTGTATTAGAATCTGTTCTTAATACCTTGAATCTTAAAAGTAAGGGCACAAATAAATTTCTTAAATTATACACATTAATTAAAATATTAGTACATGTTAACCAACTTTTCTCTTAAAGAATGAAATTGAAAAATATTACATATTCCAAGAAAAATATGCAAGTATTAATATTGAAAAATTGTTACAAAAGTCAAATAAATAAAATATGCCTTACTCTGAAAATAGCAAGAAAGCAAAAATAATTATGGCCTGTAGGCCTGTTAGCAAGAAATAATCAGGAAGTGCTTTCAATACCATTGAATATTTACATTACAAAATTCTTAAAATTACACTTTACTAATAATAAACATTAAACTTATAAATAAACAACAAAACATATACACCCAAGTATATGACACAGGGTTGTCTTAAGAGTGTTTTGGTGAATGTCTTTGGTTATTGAAAGAAAAACCTTAATTCTAAGAAAATTTCAAAAGTATTATAGATCTATGAATATGACACAAATTTGTCCTAAGAGAATAATGGTGAATGTCTCTGGTCAATCAAAGAAAACTTATATGTCTCAAATAAATTACAAAAATGACCTTGTAGTCATTATAATTGAAACAGTTTCACTACATCAGTATACTGATGGCTAAAAATCGTCACAAATCATTTACTTACTATCAAAACACTGGTTGTATTCACCAGTACACTGGTGCTTAAGTCTATTATCTTAGTGCATATGTGGTGAATATGAAAGGTAGGAATCACATATCGCGTGTACCTATAAAGTTCAGGCCGCACTAGACTGCACCAAGCCTGTACTGTCACCACACCGAAACTAGGCCGAGTGTCGGTTCATCCCCCTCACATTCACAATGGTCTGTAGCTGGTCCGTGTGATGGATAGGTTCCTACTTGGTCTTCAGTCTCCTTTAACATTTACACTTGGTTGTTGCAAGGAATTAATGTTAAAAATTACTTTTAAATGATTTGGGGATCGCAGATAGGGTTACTTTATTATAGAGTACTGTACTTTATTTTGTATATATGTACTTTATAATCTACAAAAGTAATAAAGTACGTAAAAATACTTTTTTTTTGACTGGCATTATTACCTCACTGTTTGATCTCTTATGCACAAAAGTAGTATCCTAATGCAGTTTTAACAAATGATCATCATACTGTACTGGACTGGAAGATTCTCATGTACCGCAACAGTCACAGTGAAATGTCAAACATTTGACGTGTTTATTTTGGTTGTGGTTTCTTTCTATTCAGTCAAACTTTCGGTTAATAAAGAATAAGATTATTATATATTTAATTTAAATGCAGACCACAAAGATTTTGTATAATAATAATTTCTTGTGATCTTAAAGTTCCAACCACAAAGTTATTTTTTATGAGTGACGCAGTACACCTCTATCATTGACACCTAATTTGAAAAGGAGACCTACAGATTAATATGAAATTTGAGCCACATAGTGTCCTAACATCTTCACATTAACAAATCAAATCTTTGCCAGAGGTGAATGTCAATTTTAAGACCCATAAAGATTCCAGCTGAGACAGGATTTCAACCAGGGTCTTTCAGTACCCCCATCATACACCGTAACCATCAGAGTCAAGAGAAAAATCTGGATGTAATGAAAAATAAATATTCTAGCATAGTAAAACAAACATACTTTTTTCCTACGTCATTTATTTTTGCTATCCCAAAACACATATGTACTTTTATATGATTGAATACATATTTTTTAGTACTTCAAGAGAGATGTTTATGGCACGTGATTTGGGTATGGAAGGTCCCTGGTTCAAAATTCAGGTCTCAGATTTAATTTTTTGGGCCTTAAAATTGACCTTCACATCTCGAAAATATTTAATTTGTTATTATAAAATTGAAACGACTCTGCCTACATTTTGCGAACATCTGATGAACCTAAAGTGAGGCATAAAAAAAAAAAAAAAAAAAACACTTTTCTAAGGTAATCAGTAATGTTAAAACAACATTTAGTAGTACAGGACCGAAAATTTTTCAAACTCTTTCGGTACAATTCTCCACATCGAACAGCCCGAGACTGGCCGGAACTGGCAAAAAGGAAAGCAAACTAATGATGACCAACACTCGGATAAGTATGGAGCGATATGTGGTTGTTTTCATTAGTTTACCCTGAAATGGTTAAGAAAAGGGCATATGTTTATCAGAAGTTTTTTGTTCATAATTACCAGTAGTATCACCCCTCAAAGCATGTATCTTTACTCCTGACTCACCCTGTATATATATATATATATATATATATATATATATATATATCAGGTTCTCTTCTCATATTGATAGCCACATTCTTAAGCAGTATTTTCACTGAAGGTGTTTTACTATCCTTCCACCCCTGCTGTAATCGCATAGATATAAGTTGCTCATCCAATGTAAAAGTAGAAATATTATTAGCACAATCCTACTTTAGTTAAACATAGCCAGTCAGTGCCATAGTTGCATTGTGATTGCATACCAGGATTAACATACAGAGTTAGCTCAAAAGAAACATCTAAAAGAGCCTGAATCTTAATAATTTTACTTTAGTGACCAGTTGCCATAATTGCAGACATCTGACAAAGGTCTAAGACAATTTAATGTATTATAAAAATCTTCTGAAATGCACGATAGTTCTGTTCCTGTGTCCAATAAGCCCCTACTGACCTCTAACACAAATGGGAATAATAGGTACCTGTAGCAAATGTTCAATATCTATTGGATCCCCTTCTAATAAATCTTCCCATGAGTTGTTATGGAAAAGTGTCTTTAACTATGGAGAATGGTTTGGTCCTAATATAACTATTACCACTGAATGGACCACGACATCAGCAGTTCCTAATTTTTTGGTTGCGTGATTTCTGTATCTGAACCTAATAAAGCCACCATTTCCACTACTTTACATGGCTGTTCAGAATCTACGAACTGTTGATTAGAAGTGTCAGGGGCTGATTGGCCAAGGCTAGTGGGCGTGTGTGTGGATAGGTCTGCTGACGAACTAACCTTAGGGAATTACAGTTCTGCTTGAAGCGTCTCTTCTGTTCTTCTGGCAGCTCCACTAGAATCTTACCGTTGGGCTGTTTGGGCTAATGACTGACACCACTGTGGATTGACGGCCACAGACCGTAGGTTAGAAACTGAGTTAAGTTCTTACTACATGGAATAATGCGAGACTTGCAATGGAACAGTTTATTGGCCTCTAACACGGAGTAGTACAGTTTATAGCAAAGTGGATTCCAACTATCACCAACTTGTCTAAGCCCTGAACTGTAATAGTTAATTGTTAGGCAGATGGTCGCATTGATGCGAGGTGCATGGGAGGGTGGCAGGCTCCTAACAGGTGGCTATCGAAGTATGCTCGACTACTCTCGCCGACTGCCCAACAGTAAAGACACTACTTCATTGCTTGTACTTCCCAAGCCGCCTCGGCTGACCTACAATTACGAAGGGGACTGCACTCCAAGGTGCTGACTGCAAGCGTGCAGATTCCTGTCTGGTCAATGCTCGACCGCGCTCAGCATTGTCAATGATCGCCGGTTGCCAGTAGCTCGACGACTGAATATTCCTATAATTCCCTAAATCAGTGTTTTTCATTCTTTTTGATTTCGCGACCCCTTTACAAGTTGAAAATTTCTGGCGACCCCCCCCCCCCCCCCCGACCGCGACACATCATAGAAGACAAAGAAATAATTTAATTAAATTACTACGTAAATGTTGTTTTTTTCTATTTTGGTACACTTTAATATTATCCAGATCTACACTCTGCAAGAAGCCGCGAGACTTGAAAGTAAGTACGAGGTAAGTTGGTAAGGCTCTGAACTTGGATGCAAATTCGTGCGGGTCAAACTGCGTCGGAGACGGCGACGTTGCCACACGTTCTTTTGTTTCAACTCTCAGCTCACTCAATTCAATTAAGTGCAGTCAACAAGTACGGACGTCGTTCTTTGGTTTTTTCGCTTGCTCCGCGCGTTTGTAAAATGGATAAGTTTCTCAAAAGATCGCAGCCTTCAAGATGTGGTACGAGTGTCAATAGCGGCAGTGGTGAATCAAACCCGAAAAAAAATAGACATTACGATGACAGTTATTTGAAATACGGGTTCACAGTCATAAATAATAAACCTCAATGTGTAATTTGTGGCGATGTTTTATCACATGAGGGTATGAAATTGTCAAAGCTTATGCGGCATCTCACAACCAAGCATCAAAAAGAAGTCGATAAGCCGTTGGATTTCTTTGAACGAAAGTTGAAAGCTCTTAGTCAGCAGCAAAATACTATAATTCAGGTAATAAAATCGTTTTATTAATATAATTTTAGCATGGATAACCGAATCAAGTCGAGTTTATTCTAATTGTTGCTATCTCTACTGTTGATGTCTTATGATGTTTATTTCTTTGCTGTTTACATACAAATTTTATTATACTTAATTTTCGTTTGCAAAGGTTTCGCAATGCTTAATTTTTATTGGCTATTTCACACTCACTTTAATATTGTCTGGTTTATTTTCAGGCATCCAGTGTCAATGAGTCAGCATTATTAGCTAGCTATAAAGTCGCATATTGCCAGCAGCTCTTGATATGGTTGAAATTATGGTCAGTAAACAGGAGGCAAACAAGTTAAAAAACATACCACTTTCTGATAATACTATTTCACGCAGAATAAACGATATGGCAAATGATATTCAAGAACAAGTAATGGAAAAATTAAAGAACAGCCAACATTTTGCTTTGCAGTTTGACGAATCTAGAAATGTTTCCGATTGTGCTCAGTTTGTAGTATTTGTGCGCTTTGAAGCAGGTGACAATATCATGGAAGAAATCTTATTTTGCAAATCACTTCCTGCAAACACTTCTGGCCAGTGTTTGTACGATATGTTTTTAGAAAGCATTTGTGACTACGATATTGATTGGAAAAAATGTATCGCTATTTGTAGCGATGGTGCTAAAGCTATGACTGGCAAAAATAGCGGACTCATTGCGAAATTAAAATCGATAATGCCAAACATATCCTGGACACACTGTTTTCTTCTTCGACAGGAGATAATAAAAATTGTGAATTCTATGAAAGGTAAAGCCTTGCAAACCTGGCTATTCAGAATCGTTTGTGAAGATATGGGCTCGCTTCATCAAAATCACCTTTCTCATACTGAAGTCAGGTGGCTATCCAAAGGAAAGGTATTGACAAGAGTTCTAGAACTGAGAGCTGAATTGTTAATGTTCTTACAAGATACAAGATCTGAATATGCTAATCGTTTTTCTGACCCTATTTGGCTCTTGAAATTAGCATTTTTGGCAGATCTGTTTAGCCACCTTAATAATTTGAACAAGAACCTCCAAGGTAGAGAAGAAAATATTTTAAAAGCTAAAGATAAAGTCAAAGCATTTCACGCAAAACTTCGTTTGTGGTTAACCTCTCTGCAAAACAGTATATTCGAGCCTTTTCCGTGTGTTCAGAAGATTGTTGAAGATAACGCATCAGACCAAAGTCTCGTAGTAAGGGCTCACACTCCTTGCATGATACAGAGTAAGTGATGTGCCGGATCGTTAAAAATGTATATCCGCGGATACAGATACGGATCATTAGTGTCTAGATCCGCGAATACGGATACGGATACGGATCTCAACTTTCTCAACTTGGACCGACAGTAAAAGTCGTAAGCTACGATCTATTATCGGTGAAGGTACAGCTTACGCGACGTGTTTTGACCTTGAATTGTGCGTATTTATGTTTATATTTTAGGATGGCATAGGATTGCGTAGATTTACATACGTTTATGTTTTTTGGGAAGTTGTAAGTTAAATTAAAATAAAAACAATTTATACAAAAAAAAAGTATAGTAGTGAAATATGGAAATATTTTACGATAGTAAATGACGAATCTGCTAAATAAAAACTCTGTGAATGTAAAACTTTCTTTAAAAATCAGCTTCATTAGAAACACCCACAAAAATATGAGTTATTCTTTAAAGAAGGCTCCACTAAGAAGATTGCCGGCGAACACATTCAGCAGGGAAAGTCTTTAAAAACGGTAAAAAGAGAATTTAGAAAAACATTTTTTAACGAATACATAGAAAAATTCAAAATGTTTGATGATAAAAAATAAAAATTATTTAAAACTACTTAATTGCAGAAAGGAATTGCTTTATCTGGATTACCTTTTCAACACGTAGAAGATTTTGGGTTCCAACGATTGCTGGATAATGTTATTGCAAATTATGTTCTAAAAGGCAGGAAATATTTTATGGAATTTATCTACAGCGAACTTTAGGATCGAAAATAAAGACGTTTTGAAGGGTTTTGAGAGAGTTTCCTTTACATCCTATATGTGGTAGGCTTTTTGGAAAGGTGTTTCATTGGTATCCAGAACATTACAAAAGATTTTATAAGGGAAAATATCGTTTTAAAAGTGGAGATACTTGAAGAACGCCAAACGGGAGATTACATTTCGGAAATATTCCAAAATATGTTTGAAGGGTGGGGAATCCCAAACAGAATGTGCACTGCATGGTAAGAGATGGAGGATCCAACAAGAAGAGTTCTTGCACTTTATCTGATGTAGATAATATTGATTGTGCAGCAAATCAGCTGCACCTGCTTGTTAAAAAAAGCTGTTAACAATAATAGTAAAAAATTTGGAGGTCTATGACACATGGGTCGCACATATTTATCATTACCTGTAACAAGCGTTCCAAGTAAGCAGTTTTTCAGTGCAGCAGGAATAATTTATGATGCTCATTGTAATAGACTTTTGGGTGACAAAACTGCCAATTTACTCTTTTTGAAGTACAATTTACCAAACTTAATGTAAAAAATAACATTTTTTTTTTACATTTCTGTAAAAGTGATTATTTTATCTGATGTAATCACTTAGCAGTACCTTAAACATAATTTCAGCTAGCAAATCACAAAGATTAGAGGCCTGATCTCACTATAAAGATAGTTAAAATAATACCTTAAAACTTACTATAGTGGTAAGTTAGGAGTTACCTTTGGTAAACAAGTAAAATAAATGTAAGAACGAAGATTTTTTCCGGTGTACGACTGCAATGAAGTCTTCACGGGTGTACCGCCGGATTGTGTTGTGAAAACTCGATATTTCGACGACTAGCTCTGCCATCTTCACAAATAGGGTATCCATGGGTCAGCTGACCAGTGCAGACGTCTCGACACCTGATGAAGACGGCGGAGCTAGTCGTCGAAATATCGTGTTTTTCAAAACACAATCCGGCGGTACACCCGTGAAGACTTCATTGTAGTAAAATATATGTTTAAATAATTAATTTTTGCAATATAAATGTGACAGATATGAAATTTTAAGAAATATGAAGTAATTGGAATTGAAGTTAATAGTATTTCATTGCTAGATATCTTTAAAAAAATTTATATACGTGCTTAGTGAAATTATTTACAAAAGATCCGTTAAAGATCCGCTAAAAAAGTAACGGATACGGATACGGATCCAGATCCAGATCTTTTTTACCCCTCGGATATCCGCAGATACGGATACGGATATCCGGCACATCACTAATACAGAGCTTCCATAATTTACAAGAGAAACTTATGACATACTTTCCAGACTGGCATTCTGAAGCTGACAATGGACGTAGATGGATTTTAAACCCTTTTTTAGATAAGTCAATAGATCTGGCTGATGTCACCACAAATATGAAAGAATGTCTTATAGATTTAGCTGCTGATGGCATGCTTAAAATGGAATTTAATTCGCAAAGTATCGACGTATTTTGGATGAAAAGAAAACATGAATACCCAGAGCTGGCAAGGGAAGCTATAAAATTATTAGTGGCATTCGCCACTTCATACTTGTGTGAACTAACATTTTCTGCAATGGTAGACATTAAAACTAAAAAGAAAAATAGACTGCAATTAAAAATGATTTGATTATTAACGTTTCAAAAATAGAACCACGATTTGATAAACTTTTGAAAAATAAACAAGCTCATCATTCTCACTAAAATTGTGTTTTGATTGTAGTGGTAGAACCTTGAATTTTTCATTCAGTCCGCGACCCCCTGAGTAAAGCTTCGCGACCCGACCCACAGATTGAAAAACACTGCCCTAAATAGTAATGGTCTTCAAAATGACCTCTTACATTCCTCCCCCATTAGAACAAGGCATTTTCCACAATGCCGGAAAGTACAATATGCGACATAGTTGGATTTCCACTTTGAAGCTCACAAAAATATTGCAACATTTTTAAATATTTATTTTCATATTCTGGTGTAGGTGGTCGGCCAAGCCTGAAGATAAACAAAGTCAATTAGAATTTTGTAATATAGGAACAACAAAACAGTCATACAAATGACATTAAAAAAAATATATAATTTATGGAGTAGATGGGGTATGGTCATTTTCAATATGTGCCAATTTAATTTGAGTTCGGAATAGCTACTACTATCTGCGTAACTATTTGGTATCGTGATATTTAACAGTGCTTTGTGCAAGTCTGGCTTATTATTTCCGGTACAAAATGATAACAATAGGTCATACTTAAAACTAAGATCGTCATAATGATTCGATACTTGCTTAAATTTAATCACATCTTGCTCAGTTTGCAAATATTTTTTCCTGCTTTCTAAGATATTCTAATTATGAACTATGGTATTCTGCTTCTGATAGATTAAATTAATTATTCAGCTTAGGAACGATCGATAATATCTTTGTTTACTATTTTACACATTATCGCATTCTTCAGGGTGTCTCAATTTGAAAGAATTATGTTTCTAATATGAAGTCTTGCATGAATCGTTAGACATGTAATTGTCTCTATGGTGGGATGCAACAAAGTATTAAGTTAATTATTACGGAATCTCCTATATATATGCTTACTATTTCTCTTGACAAGTGTCCAGCAAAGTTTCTGTAACACATGATTGTTAGAGAAGTAGATGAAAGGAACAAGTGATTACCGCAAATTTTTACAGTTGCTTAAATTACAACATTTAATTTAATACTTAAGACCTATGGTTCTTACTGAGTAGTATGATTCATAGTAATCCACAATTGACATATTGCTCTACCCCGAATTATATGAGTGTATGATTACGTTAACAATTTTAAAGATTCTAGACTACCAGACAAAACTTACGTCAATAGTACGATAAAACTTAGATAGGTCTCATGTGAACGTTAAATTAACATATGGTTCTCTCATCCATCTGCTTATAATTAGTCGTAGTACAATAAATTTAGTCTAGGACTTTGTAAATCATCATTACGTTACCAGTTAATTATTTTTACGAGTCACTATTGCTCCAACCTTATATTAAGGCTTCAATCTCATTTGTTTTATTAGTAAATGCATTAGCTAAGCATCAAGAAGTGAATTTAAGCTGACAATACGTTACAAGGGTCAAAATTGTCGTGATTTCCTGATTTGGTATTTCTTCTTTTTAATTTTGGGAAATCATAATTTTATAATGAATTACTACGATAATATACACTTCTTAGTAAAGATAACTCCATTCTTAAACTGCTTAGTCTACCGTGACTGTGATTGTATGGTAGTTCTAAGTCCCATGGACAGAAATATGTTTTGAGCAACAGAAATACATAACATGTAAATTACTATTTGTTATATGCTGCTGATATATTTTAGTGACAAATTGATTGATTCCCTGTTATTATTACTAAATTGGCTGTACACTAAATTATTAACAGTTCTGTTTGCGATACTTATGTGTTTGAAGCGTTTTGCCAAAGTTGCTGCGTGTCACCTGTTGACTCGGCATATCAGGTTACGCTGCGCGTCACTCGCCTTGTCCTGGCCGCTCACCGTAACTGCTATCTGCAAAATTTACACTTCCAACAGTACTTGCCTTAAAACTAAACTATACATAATTTTGACAAAGGGGATATGTGGCCTCAATAGGAGATCTACGACAGCGAATTATTTAACTTTATGGTTGCATTAATATCCATGTCTCTGTATACAATTCATAAGCACATATACTTTCTCGCATATGATATGAATTAATTTATTAACGGTTTAAGCCGTTGCTGGGCCACGGAGATTATAATGTGAGTTATGTATTTCCCTTCTTTTGACGTTTGAATTCCATACAAGTTCTGATTTACTGAGTTTACCCTCTTCTTGATTGTTGCGTATAATAATTTCTTTAACTGAAAACAGCAATTTTTGATTCACCAGTAAAGCTTGAAAAATATTGGTTACCATTTTCGTGAGTCTCCGTTACTAATGTCATGCAACTGCTATTGATAATACAGAATTTACACGATTTTTCCCTTAGATTGGTGAATTACCTTTCAAAAGTCTAGGTTTGACAGTATTTATCACTGCAAAACTTGATAATGTACAAATAATTTCCAATAATTAGCAACAAATTTTCAAACTTGGGTTGTTCATGCAAGGTAAATACTACATTTATCTCTGAAACAAATAGATGAATTCTCCTTAGTAGTGCAATCTGCTTATTATCTAACAACTAATCAGACTTACTTAGTACAATACTTATGCTGTGATTACGCTCTGTGTGTTTAATCACCCCGATTAGTGACAATTTTAAAATGATAAGAATATTCACACAACCCTTGATATTTTCCTTTAAATATTATTCCGTTATAATTTTTGTGGATTTCCGTACTTCCTAATACTATCTCCTATTTATAGACTTATTTTTATTAGCTGTTTGATTTACTTACGTTACAGTTATGTTACTCTTACGCGCTCTTAGTTCATACAACAATTACCAATAGTCAAAACATAATTCTGAAACATTTGCACTGCATATAACAGCTGTTATAGAGACAAGAAGTTGATATATTTTGCATATTTTGATTTATGATTCACTTATGGCATCTCATTTTGGTGAAACTCCTCACAAGTACAAAAGGTATTTAAATGAGGAAAACATGCTCCAAGAATTATTTGTGGAGTTAGCACACGTACGTAGTTTTTATATAGAAAGTGATTAGCTTTTCTATTCAGTGACATACTTCAAGAAATGTTATTTACGAAAACTTATCGACTTAAAACCAAACAAAGAGTGTTTTTTGCTTCAGACCCCTTTTTTGTTGTTGTTATGTTAGATAAGTATTGTTTGATTTACCGATATCTTGTTATAGATTACGTTCTCCGCTTCCGATGAATTATTAATTTGGAATTTCACATCGTATTACTGGCTCCTAACTCACCAGTCTCTCTCAGATTGAAATTTCATTTTCTTTCTGTTCGTTATATGTAGTTCTCAATTTTCTAATTCTTAACTAACCAAACTCCATTGATGACTTCCAATACTACAATCTTATCTGTGATTACACATCGAATATGAACTGATTCAACAAACTATTTTGAATGTACAGATTTTAAAAGACATACAACATGGATGTAGGTTTCACAAAATGATTTGGTTTGTAAACCGATTGCATTTATGACTAATGAGGTTCACATAATGGTTATGTCTGTAACTTGGATCTGTTGGTAAGGGATGAATGTAAGTTTGTTTCCATAAGCGTATGGAGTTGACGGTAGGCTTTTGAGTACGTATTGTGTCGCAAGAAAAGGTTCATGACTCCTTTTCCAAAGACTGCACTCGCATTTTGCCTTTTTAACTCGATTGACGAGTGTACACCTTGATGTTGCCCAGACAATCAGAGTTCGCCAATTTCCAACGCTGTCCGGATTTTTTTTTTACATCATCCATTTTTTAATATACTTGGTGCTCCAGATATTTCTGACATGTGGCACACAGTTTGACTCCTTACATTAAGTGAGTACGTATTATTACTGTGGACACATGAAAGACAAGCCACTGAGGCTATATTTTCCCTAACTGAAACACCAGACTTGTACAGTATTACTAATCATTTAAAATTATTCTTATTCTTCAAAATTATGAACGCCGATTCCATTCTAGTTACTGTAGGATTTTGTTCTTGCATATCTTCAGACGCGCGTTCGGTTACAAGCCGTTTACTAATTTTATATGGAAATTATGTTTTTTCTTCATTCCTGTCGAGTTCAACCATTCCGAGCATCGCGATAAATGTTAAATTTGATGTGGCAGATACGTCGTTATATATTTACTCTTTTTAGTTCATCCATCTCATGTATTATGTTTTAATTTGCTATGGCAAATACTTCCATTTTATATACACTCTACTTGCGTCTAACCATCCTGTGTCATTGAGCGTCTTCACTTACACAACTGAATACTTTTACAAAAATTTCCATTAGAGGTACTTGAATATGATTTCAGAATATACTATGCAATGTTAGCACGTACGATTGACTTATGGGTATTCGTATAGCGGTGGGAACACGTCTGCTCCTCAACCTGAACACGTGAGAAGTCTTAGAACGTCAGCCGAAAGTGTCCACTCGCGTGGTCCTATTAACAAATGTACGTTTTGCACGTCTACTACTGCACCATATTTCTATAGAAAATGTAATCCTATATCCTACTGTAAGCTATGATCAAATAACTGACCGCCTGAACGGTTGCTCTGAACATCCTGGAGCTTATAATAATCCAGCAGTAGATACCCCTAACACTAACTTTTCCCCGGCCTAGACCGGTAATTGTCCACTCTGCAAACAACTTTACAACAATGAAGAATTGCGCACCAGAACCCACTAAGAGATATCACTCTCTCTTTTCCCCAATATTTATCATTAATCCAGGCTTTTAGCCATAACAACCCACCCCATTCTGCTTGTCCCGGCTTCAAGTTACTGGCATTACTTAAATGCAAATGGGTGGAATGGAGCGCCTACATCCTCACCAGGTTAACTTCTTGGGCTGTACCTGTGAGTTATCAGAAATGTTGGCCCCCAAAATGACGCAACTCGCCACACATATTTATATATCGGGTCTGGATCGGTCGGTCCCTTGCCGCCTTTTACCGCAAAATATTCCGCTTCACTTTAACATATTGGCTTTCCTGCCACACTTACATTTACACGACGCCCAACCGGTTACACCTCTTTCCCGGTAATAGTCATTCTCATAATTCTTTAATTCATCCATTACTAATTTGACCAGTATTTCCTATTCTGCTCAGTAGCATCTGGATGTTTCTTAACATTTATATCTGCCTTATACACTTAATTTTGGACTTATCTGGAGAACTCGTTCCGATCTATTCATAAACACCGCCGCTGCTATGGCCTCTGAAAATATTTTTGTCCGACTTAAAGATATATGTCTTGCAGAAAACGTGCCTTTACAAGCAATAAACAACCCCGCTTAACTCACCATTATAACTCCGCTCACCCGCGTCTCCAAATCCAAGATGCCCGATTACTGTTGTAGATTAACTCGCTGCCGTAGTTACAATAAAAATTGAGGTCCACTCACCCCTAATGTCTTGTTCTCGTCGCCGTCGTCGCCGCCATCGCCACCGTCGCTGTCGACGTCTGAAGACAGTGCCATGGCTCCTGCAGCAACCTGTTGACTCGCGCCGCCGCGATCCGCTCCGCGTGTTGATCCACGCTGCGCTCCGCCGTCGCTCGTGCGTTGAACCCGCCGTCCGATGTCTCCAGCCGCGTGCTGACGCCGCGCCATGTGTTGATCCAGCCACCTGTCTTCCTGCCACCCACCCGTCTTCCTCTTCAGACGGTGATCGCTTACTTCTTGCTAATTCGTCAGACTCTATCCACACTGATGTTCCAAAACATTGGTACTACGCCGAAATCCCACGATGACGCCACTTTGTCAGGGGCTGATTGGCCAAGGCTAGTGGGCGTGTGTGTGGATAGGTGTGCTGACGAACTAACCTTAGGGAATTACAGTTCTGCTTGAAGCGTCTCTTCTGTTCTTCTGGCAGCTCCACTAGAATCTTACCGTTGGGCTGTTTGGGCTAATGACTGACACCACTGTGGATTGACGGCCACAGACCGTAGGTTAGAAACTGAGTTAAGTTCTTACTACATGGAATAATGCGAGACTTGCAATGGAACAGTTTATTGGCCTCTAACAAGGAGTAGTACAGTTTATAGCAAAGTGGATTCCAACCATCACCAACTTGTCTAAGCCCTGAACTGTAATAGTTAATTGTTAGGCAGATGGTCGCGTTGATGCGAGGTGCATGGGAGGGTGGCAGGCTCCTAACAGGTGGCTATCGAAGTATGCTCGACTACTCTCGCCGACTGCCCGACAGTAAAGACACTACTTCATCGCTTGTACTTCCCAAGCCGTCTCAGTTGACCTACAATTACGAAGGGGACTGCACTCCAAGGTGCTGACTGCAAGCGTGCAGATTCCTGTCTGGTCAATGCTCGACCACGCTCAGCAATGTCAATGATCGCCGGTTGCCAGTAGCTCGACGACTGAATATTCCTAGAGTTCCCTAAATAGTAATGGTCTTCAAAATGACCTCTTACAGAAGTTAGAAGGTCTGCCACTCCTACCACGACCTTGAATGCTGGGACCTCCTCTATTAGAATTATTATATCTGTAGTAGCTTGTATTAGTTTGATTATTAAATACTTGTGCTCCAATAGAAGTGGGGTTGTTATTATTAGAAGCTTGACGCGGCTGGTCTACCACCTGGTTTCCCCTTGTGCTAATGGTTTCTGAAAATTGTTGCCTTGTTGTGCATGCTGAAATTGATTTTTGTTATTTTAAGACTTGCAATAGTATTAGGAGCTTGCCCTGTGGCTTGCCTATTGCATATCTAAATCAGTTAATGTTTGTTTAGCTGTTCCAATTGTGTTTATTATCAACAGTGAAAGAGGTTGTAGAATGTCTTGGGGTAACCTCCACATAACAGATCTCACTAGGTCCTCTTTAGGAATGGGTGCTGCTTTATGCAGGAAAAGTTCTGCTATAGTCATTTTTCCTTGTGGATTATAAGGGGGTCCATTGAAAATACTCCTTTTGATGTTATATTGAATATTTGCTGACCAAAACCTATCCAATAAGCATTTCTTAAATTGTTTGAAATTTTCACATGTGTGAAGCACACCCCATGATCTACTAGTCCCTTGCAAGTGCTGAAAAACCAGTTCAATTTTCTCTTTTTCTGGTAGTAAATCCAAAAGCTTCAAAACTTTGAATGAAAGTAACAGAGTGTACAGATCCATAATCTGTAAAATGTTTCTCTTCAATTGATTTGTGTCCTAATAAGGAAAGATCTGGAATTCTAATGTCAGTTCTTGAAATCCCTTGCTTGGTCAATTGGTCAACTTTCTGTTGACACCCCTGAATATCAACTTGTACTTCCTCTACCTCTGAATCTAGTCTCAGAACCTGCGGTGCATTTGTGTTTGGTTCAATGAATATACTTGTTTGCTCAGTGATGTACATAGTAGTTTATTAGAGGAAACATCCCAGACCAAAGAATTAACCGTGTAATTCATTTTACCAGTTGACTATTGGAGGTCAGTAATCTGTTTACTACACCTGTGTGTGAACCTGAGTAATATTATTATTAATAGTAGTATTGTTAATGTGTAAAGCCTGAATGGATTTCCTAGTTTTGAGATGTTCCATGGCTGTATCTTTGTATCTACTTGTTTACTGGTAGAATCAAGTCTATTGAGTACATCAGTCTTGTGCGAGGTTTCGATGTGTTTTTACATGAGTTGCTCACTGACTCTAGCTTAATATCTAACTCTGATATTTGTATCAAAGGCTGTAGTGAATTCCTTAATGTATGTTGTGAGCATTGCAGTTGAACGTTCAGTGGAATATGCAACAGAATCAAGAACATCCTTTTTCCTTTGCTTTGTAGAGCTATGGAGTGTAGTGGCAAATTAATTTATAAGTCCATCAGATTGTCTCTCCTATATATTTTGTATCTTAGCTTTTAAGAGTAGACTTTAAGAGTAGACTAAATAGAATGAAAATATGGATCCAATTTATTTTGAACTATCTTCTAAATATTCTGAATTTCTTGTGACTGTTACTCAAACTTATTTTGAAACAGTTGCACCTGAATATCAAATTTGTAAATTAAAGTATCAAATTTGGTTTCTTGTCTTTCAAATCATGAGTTTAAATCCTGCTTTTGATCATCAAATTTGGCTTCCTATTTTTTAAACTGAACATTAAAATCTTGTTTCAAGTCATTCCTAAAAGCATTCAGTAATGCCCTGAAATCTAGAGAAGCCTGTCTTAAGAGTTGTACTTCCCTATCAGTTGCCAAATCTGTGTCATTGGGTGTCCTCTCCAGAGCATAAACCTCACTATCTGAACCTCTAGTTTGTAAAACATTGTGAATGTCAGCAGCTGTGTTAAGTGGTAGTGCCACTGGAGTTGTATTAGTACTAGTATCTTCCTCAGTGGGAACAATAGCTGATACAGAAAGCAAAGTTTTAATTTGGGAACCAGCTGGTTGTAAATTATCTATTAACTCAGCATTTGCCCTAGTGAGTGGTGCAACTGAATCTATGTAGATTCTATGTCAACCGCATGGTGCAATAGACTTTCAAATCACCTGATCTCTTTTAGTAAAACTTCTAGACAATGCAACCTGTATATCAAAATGCCTTTTTTCTGCTATATTCTTTGTAAAAACTAATGTAGCAAAATCCCTTCACTTTTAAATTTTGACCTTCAGATTTTTATCTCTCTGTACAACATCAATTTAATTTCAAGTTAAAAGCTCCTTTGTTACTGAGATTCAGTTAGTATTATTTATTTACTGTGTAATGTGCTTTTAATTACCCTTCTTTATTGGTTTTAGAAAATTTATTCACTCATAGCAACATGTATGGGAAACGCAATATATTTTTTATTGAATATATAACTTCTGAGGGCCTATGTATAAAAACTAATGTTTAATGCAGGCAAAACAGAAGAAGACGATTGTTCCTATCTGACCTGCTACATCCACAGACGATATCAGTGGTGGAAACTCGAGCTGATTCTCTTGGTCTCTCTGTACAGCTAGGAAATGTATTCGAAGCTGACTTCTCAAACAGAGATATTTCAGCAGTTCTTTTTCAATATCCTGATACAGAGGGCACTATTAAAGATTATACAGAAGTGGTGCAGCATGCACATTCCAATGGGGTAAGTAAGAATCTGTCATATTAACCAGCACTTATAGATTGACAGTTGTCATGAATTAGCCAAAAATTTAGCCATATTGATAGTCAGGACATTCTTATGGGTGCTGACTACAGCTTGTGACAAAAGGTATGATGTAGCATTTATCAGCAATTCCGAATTTTTCATTTTCAAACCGCCTAACCATGTGCTTTACTTAAATTGTATTAACATTTAAACTAAACTTTTCCGAGGCTAGAGAATCTACTTTAAAATGATCATTGTGTTGAGTTCTCTTAGTGACAATGGATGTATCCAAATCCGTGACACTTGAATAACAACTTGAACAGCATTCTTATGTGTTTTACGAAATTGATATTTGGATAAACTAAAAGATACTTTCCAGAAAACATTTAGAAATTATTTACCGTGTCCATTATTCCTAACAGGCCCCCTTCCGAACGGTTTTGGCAATGATATAGACATATTAAAGGCTCCCTCTTGCCCTTGGGGTTGGAAATGGCCCCTGATTGTGTATGATTCAGAAATGGTCAATAGCATGGAGGTACAGAAGGCAATGGGGAGCCACTGCATTAAAGACCAAAGGGTTATCCCAAAGTCATATAAACCTCTCAAATTATATATAGAATGATGGCTTCTTCCTGGATGTAAAATAGTCCCCTAGGTATTACTCAGGAACAGTCATCAGAAAGGACAGACACATTCTACAAGTCAATGCATGGAATTTTAGAAGTCTGAATACAGTACGCAGGTTAGAAAACTAAAAAGGGAGATGGAATGACTTAAGTTAAATGTCATTGGGATAAGTGACATTAAGTGGAAAGATTTCTGGTATGGGAAACACATTACAAATTTCAAGACAAGCAATTCTGGCTTAAGATTATTACTTGAGGAACATATCAAGAATAAGAAAGATACTTTTATGATGTTTGTTGATTCCGAAAAAAAGGTTTTTCTAATATTAGATGGGACAAGATAAACAAAGTTTTATTGAAGTCAGATCTAAAATATTTGAGATAAGAGAATACTATATAAATTATATAAGAATCAAGTAGCTACAATAAAAGAGAACCCTGAGAGACATGCATTAGTTAAGAAGGGTGTGAGACAAGTTTGTAGTCTATCCCCATTAATATTCAACTTGTTTGTAGTGAAGGCAATAAAGGAAATGAAAGAAAAATTTGAATTTGACATAAGTGTTCAAGGAGAAAAAAATCAGTATCCTATGATTTGATAAAGACATTGTCTTGTTAGTAGAACAGGCTAGGGAAATTGAGTGGTTACTGAATGTCATGAACAAAATACAGAAAGAATGTTTTGGACTAAATTTAAACCAAAGCAAGACAATAGTGATAAAATGTAGCTAAAGTAATAGCACTGATGGTAGATTAAAGATGAAAATAGGATTGGATGCAATAGGAGAAGTAAGTGAACTCTGTTACTAGGGAAGCTTAATTTCAACCGATGGTCGAAGCAGGAATGATGTTAAAATCAGTATAGCACTAGCGAAAAGAACCTTTTTGAAGAAATCTTTTCGTTTCGAATATTGATCCGGGACTCAGAAGGAAATTTTTGAAACTCTATGTGTGGAATCCAGCACTTTATGGTAATGAAGCACGAACTTTAGGAATACCAGAAAGAAGTAACAGTAAAGCATTTGAAATGTTGTGCTGTAAAAGAACGCTGAAAATAAAGAGAATGGATAAAGTATGAAATGAATTTTATTTATTTATTCATTAAACTTGTTTCTAAGATCCCTTCTGAGGAAAGATTTGGAGAGGATGGGTAAGGAGAGACAAATGTGAAAGAAGAGTCAGGATGGTGGGTCACATAATTGTTGAAGCAGATAATTGAGAATATAGGTTGTAAGCTGTACACTGAGATGAAGAGGTTAGTGCAAAATAGGAATTGATGGATGATTGCATCAAACCAGTTGAGAGACTGACGACTGCAAAATATAAACAGGGAGAGAAATTGCCTTATTGATAACTCCTCCTACTCCTTTCAAGAAATTGAACATAAGAATTAATATTAACCATGACATATTTCACATCCCAGAAGACCTTCCTTTGCAGGGTTCTATGGAACAAGTATAATTAATAAATAAAGTTGTTTAGCATACAGATAATGAATTTATCAACAAAAATGCAAACATATACTTTCTTTTATGAGTGCAATGAAATACTTTTTCCACAAATGTATTTAGGACACAATAACAGGAGAAACAATATTAGAGAAATGCAGTGCTGTGTGATAGAGTAAAAATTAGTTTCATGTATTTTGCCACTGATGCTTTTGTAAATTACAAAGTACAGTTGAATTAATAAAGGGTAGGAAAAATAACCCATCACTTAACTAAGTTGAAGCATAGGGGGCTGTGACAAGTATACAACACATGAGACAGTTACAAACATACAGTATTTTGGTTTAAAATCTTATTTATATTGGTATGCACTAGGAACTGTCTCAGAGCTATGGACCCAAATGGAAGATTAGGTAACAATATTTATACAAAATCAACATACTCCACTCACTACTACAATGCTCTAAAATTCAACCATCCTGTATAGAAATATGGAGTGCTGACTACTTTGCTACATCAGGCAAAGGTAATGTCCAATACTGAACAAATACAAGGACAGTTACAACACTTGGAATGTGTATTTTGTGCCAATGGTTATGACACTAAAGAAATCCGCTATGTAACCAGTGGAAGAATAAACAAACCAAAAACAGAGGCTAGTGAGCATCGCAAAGCATGTTCCTTCTTGCCATTGTGTTGAGCTGCAACATCGAAAATAGCATGACCCCTTAACAAACAGAACATCTGTTCAATCTTTCATCATCCACCCAAAATTGGGCAGCTATTGCATAACCAAAGGATGATCTGGATCTGTATGCACCTAGAATCCACAGAATTCATTGTGAATTTGATTATATAATAACAATCTATAAGAACAAAACAAGAAAAGATGCAAGGAACATATTAGATATTTCAAATTTGGATAGACAGAAAAATCTGAATTGTCTGAACATGCTATTGAGAAACGGCATGAAACATTGCTTTGGAAAAAATTGACACTCGTGGGGACAATGTCATTAAAGAAACAACAGAGATAAGACTTAATGGTAATGCCATAAATCCTGATCAAGACCTCAACTTAAGACAGACATGGACACCAGCCACAAAATAATTACAAGTCACCCGGCATCGATCCATATTACAGCATAGTGTGACTCAAATATGACGTCACATGTTGAACGGTTCCCAGCTGCACAACCACCCCCCCTTCCCCCACCTGCCCTCCCTGCCACCCCTCAATCTTCTGGCAGCTTCATATAATGGACTGTCTTCAGTTGATGTTGAGCAGTGGCTTGACAATGGAAGTAGTGCTAGCTCAAGAATGAAGACTGAAAAGTTGATTAGCAATGCAGATTTGACATGGCTAGAAGCCAAGATATTTTCTCTCAGTATTCCCACTACAAAAGTGTACATAGCCTTGCATTGGTTGTACAAACAAAACAAAAAACAAAATCTTCATTTAATTCATTTCTTTTAACATTTCCTCTATGCTAACAAAGGTGGCTACTAACTCTGTGAGATATTAACAGTCAAACCCATTTATTTAGAGGCAATCATCATATAGGAACTTGCCAATAAGCAATACAGAGGGTGTCAGTGCATACCAGAGACTTCTGGGAAAGTGTTCTCAATGAACCGGTAGAAATATGTCTCGCAGTATTTTTGTGAATTGGGATTGTGGTTACTAGCTTAGTAAAGCTTGGAATGAGTTGTCGGTGCCATACATTGCCATCTCAGTTAGTCAACATTGTGTGCTCTTGGCAGACTACAAAGTTCCAGTTTTCTGGCTTAGTCATTTTAGCTAAATATAAACAAGTATGATCAATGAAATATTTAATCAGAACGTTGTAACACATCTTAGAATTTCGCATAGCGAAATTAGTTGTCAAGATAGCGAGTTCAGTTGAAGTATATGGTACCACCCTTTTAAATTCATTTTTATAGTCAAGTTTGATAATATTTCCCCTTAATATGTCCTATATAAGTACTTATTCAAGCATTGAGAGTAAATTCAATAGTTAAATTCATTTAAACAGCTGTTAAGAAACTTAACCTCAGATTTGAATATGTAGTATTTTACTTTCATTTAATTTCACTAAATCAGGATATTTCTTTAGTTCAAAAGATGTTTAGGTAAATAGATAGCCAGGAGATAATTAATTTTGCTGTTAAAAGACCTTACTTAGAGTCTGACTATGTTTAAAAGTGAGTTGCCAGTTTAGAATTTTATCACGTAAATTTTCACTCTAAAATTGAAGTATTTAGGTATTAGAAACAGTTAAGAAGTCAAGTGATAGATAGAAAGTATCGTAATTTCGATTTAAATAACATATTAAAATTTTAGAAAGATTCATGCATTCTAAAGATTGTTTTTGAATATATTTTGATACAGCCAGATATGTGATTCAGGTAAAAGTTCGATATTTCAGTCTTTTTCGGGGATTTATGAAAAGAAATTATATTCAAAGTAAAGTTTATTTAAAATTAAAGATTTCTGGAAAAGTTCTGTTTCAAAAGATAGAAGCATTTAATAGTAATAAAATAAAATGGGTTTTGGTGCGAGTAAGCGCTTGGACAAAATGATGCAATTGTTCGACGTTCGCCTGGAGTGAAATTTATGAAAATTCGTAATAAATCAGGGATGGACTTAGAGACTCCAAATTTTTACAGTAATAGTTTTTCATTAGGGGAATTTGTTTAGAGGTATTTTCAAGTTAATATTCGAAATATTTTAAGACATTAAATTTTATTTTCGAGTTTTAGGCCACTTTCAAAAATAGGTAAAATTCTTTATTTAACATTGGAGTATAGATGAGCAATAGGAGAGTAGAATCAAATTTGTTTCAGCTCAATAGAAGCAATATTTCGGAAGTTATGGCAATCACATCTTTACGACTCTTTTCTGGCTAAACTGTTAAAGTTACAAAATTTTTTATAATGACTTAATTTGACGTTTGTAATAATATCTTGCTACTACCAAAATTTCAGAGAGTTAGGATTATTTTTACTGTCATGATCAAATTAGATTCGTAACATTTGTCAGAAACTGATCAGCTATCGTATCAAATCCCTGGGAAAGTCAATATAAGGAAGTTCTCACGGTCCAAGAAGAGGCGATCCTATATATACCCCCTCCATAGCCTAAGCTCGCCCACTCAAGAAGCAGCAGTTAGACAGTGCAGACGCATTATGTAGTAAGGTGGCCAGCTCTGGGCTCGTGGCGCGGCAAGCTGCTAGTTTGTTTTACATCGGAAGAAATTTGGTCAGCATGGGTGAAGTTTTATTTGAAAACTCATGTAACTAAGAAATCGTGGTAGCGTGGGGTTCGGTCGTGCTCGAATGGTCAGTCGAATCTGTAAGTCAAATCTGGAAAGGTTGTCTGATTGCCTGTGCAGTACTTTGACTTTGTAAGGTTTTGAAGAATATACTCATCATATCAGAAGTGAACTTTCATCATTGAACTATCACCTTTCCCTAGTTTCTTGGTTAAAACTATGGTGGCGACTGTGTTAAGAGCTTAGTCAGTACTGCAATTCATTAGGTTTGCACGATCACAGTTAGGATGCAAGTTTGTGCACCAACCCCAGTGCACATTTCAGTCTTACATGACGACCATGTGAGACAAAATTCGTTCTGAATTTTCTGACCATTCGTGTCTGCCGGTGAGTTTCTTCAAGAATTGATACCAACTTGCACCGAGATTTCTACCGCGTCCGTCTCTTCAAAACAACAACAACGGACAACACATCACGCAGCAGATGCCACCACGAGACGCTACGATACTACTACCGACGCCGAGATGACGCAACCTTACGCCAGTTTGCAGCCAGCCTCGCAGGAAAATGGGACCTGTGACGGCAACAGATGGCACCATACGACGCTGGCAGCTGATCGACGCGCCTGAGGTGGCGACATGCAGTTCAACAGCTGATCCTTCCACAACGCGGAGGCTGATCTACGAATGATGCAACACCTGTTTCCAGCCTTCAACTGCAGTCTTCAAACCAACTCTGTACAAAAGATAAGTACATTTCTTTATATTCTCTACTTGCCTGCCAGTATTTCTTCGAGAACTTCGAGTGATTTTTATTATGGCACGAGTTAGTCAAACTATTTATGGTTACAGGCAACTACATTACCTTCACGTGTTTAATGCTATTTGCAACAGCTGACCTGTTTACTAATTTTCAAATAACTTCGGACAGGTGATTTCATGCATCTTACATTCTGCAAGTTTACTGTTTTTTTTTTCTTTCGAGCGCGTGTTTACAGCAGCCATTGCGCCGAACAGCTGTTCCATATTTGTAACTTTGTCAATTTTACTTCATCGAGATTTTGTATACTATTTTACAAGCTTTGTCTATCGACATCTTGCGTGTGAAGTTTTGTGTATTTCTGTCAGGATAATTTTAAGCTTTGTATTCGTGTTTCTATGTTTTTGTGTGTCTCTATTTACGTGTTTTCAAGTTTCCAACATTGTTTGTCAGCATACTTTGTGATCAGCTGACTGAATTTTGGGTTAGATCCTCCACCTGTTTCATAGCTAACTGTTTTCTTTGTGAGCGTTCTTTTGATAAGAGTTGTAACATTTCGAGAATATATAAACTTTTGGTGAAGATGGCGGCAATGAATCTAGTCGCCGAAATATCGTGTAGCAACGCACTCTTGACTCGGCTAGTCACCCGAGAGCAGTTTATACATTCTCAACGCCGAGAAAGACTTCGTTCTTATATTTCTAGAATATTTTAATTTTCTTTCATATTTTTATTTCCCTTTTGTTACTTTACAACTTTCATTATGCAGTCAACTAGTGATATTAGAAGTCACTCAATGAGGACTAGGTCTCAAACTTTAACTGATATTCCACAACCTCAGGATGTTAACATTTCCCAGCCTGCCTCACAGACTGGAGAAAATTTTTGTAACCAAATTCGGCCCGATGTTATTGAGACAAGTAATACTTCTGACAATTCCCTTCAGTCTACTACTGATACTATACCAGTTCAGGAGGAAATTATGCATACTAATCAACAACCACATCCTTTACAAGTGGCACATTTAGCAGAACAAATTGCAAATTTGACACCTATTTTTGGTACTGATCTTCCTCCATTACATTCAGATGAATCTGTTATGGAGCATAGTGCAGAATTGCAACAGTTTAATTCAGTAAATAATTCTGTTCCCAATTTCCATAGTGTTACCTCACACACTAGCTCTGAGAGCGATTTTCGAGGATATGGTGCAGAAAATAATGGGGGTAACAACACACCGGAAACACCGAATATTACCCAATCACCACCTGAAACCATGATTGGGAATTTACAATCTCAACCTCACTCTACTGACACAAATACCAAAAACATGTCCATAGACCTGGCAACTCTTATCAAACATCTTGATAATAAATTTGACCAACAAAAACAAGATTTTAAACAAGATTTTGAACATCTTGATAGTAAATTTGACAAACACAAAGATTAATTTCATACTCTAAATGATAAATTCGATCAACAAAAACAAGAATTTCATACTCTTCATACTAAATTGGATAAACAAAAACAAGAATTCAATACTAAGTTTGAAGAACAAAATAAAGAGTTTAAAGAACTAGAGTTAAAATTAAGTACTACTATCAAAAATTGTTGTGTAACTTTGACACAGGAATTAACAGAAGTAATAACAGACAGAACGGTTAAACTCACTAAACAGCTTGATACTAATTTAGGTAAGAAACTTGACCGTATTACTGACAAATTGAACCAGTTAGATAAAAAGCGTGATGAAGCACACCAAGAAATATTACAACTGTTGCATCACAATACACAAGAGATCCCTGAAAGCTTTAATAAACGTCAAACTGTATTTAATATACATCTTGAACATAAAAACGATAAATGTAAGAGGTTGGATGTTCATAATATAGTTTCTCAACCTACATCTCAAACAGCTCATCTTTCACAGGTCATTGACCTGCCTCCTGTAGTTAACAATGCAGTAACTGACCTTGTAAATATTAATGTGCCTGATTCTGAGCACACAATACAATCAGCTGATCTTCCACAGGTCATTGAACTGCCTCCTGCAGTTAACAATGCTGTAACTGATCTTGTACATGTTAATGTGCATAATTCTGAGCATACTATACAATCAGCTGATCTTAACAGTACTACTGAACAACCAGAAAGCTTGATTGATTCTTCAACTAGCTTAGCACATCCCACTACTATACAATCAGCTGATCTTAACAGTACTACCGAACAACCAGAAAGCTTGATTGATTTTACAACTGACTTAGCACATCCCACTATTATACCGTCAGCTGACAACATGCCAGTACATCCTGAAGCAGTGCAGCTTATTTCTGATATTTTCAGGTATGATGAACCTATGCCAGTAATTTTAGGGAATAGTGATGACTTAAATAATTTCAATGCTCAACACAATATCCATCACTCAGCTGATTTCCCTACTCCAGTAGTTTGCACACAAGAAGCAACCAGTAAACTATTTTATAAAAATTGAAAAAGCCAACCTTTGTTGACAAATTGAATACACAATTAACAACTAAAATGTTCCCTGAGATCAGCAATAGAAATTTTTCATTGCTACCAGTGCCCATTTGGGAGATTTCAGGTTAACAAAACAGATGGCACATTTCATTCTCTTTCAGAATGTTTCACATGAGGAAGTGACTTGGATTTTTAACACTTCCCACGTGGGGGATAGTATACACCAATTTGCAAACAATTTTTCAAGCAACAGACAATTCAGTACAGCTACTTTGACATTGTGCTGAACATATTTCAATCCTGTGATATGGAAGAAAATGTTGTTTATCTTGCACAACCCCCAGAACCCATGCTATGTCAGCACAGAAAGCCAAATAAAAAGAAAACTATTGTCAGCCATCAATGCTTTGGGAGGGCTCCTAAATTTAAAAGCTATATGAACCCTTTCGCACCAAATAAAGACATACTCTTTGCTGAATGGAGGAATGTTCTTAAACTTAAAACCACTAATCCTCCTATTCAGGTGCACAAACAGGAAATCTACACTTCGCAGAATTTTAAGACAACCTGTGTTACTTTAAATATTTTTTCATTTTGGTAACTTTTGGACATTTAGTATTTGTTTATCTGAGTCTTTTACTCAGCTGATTTTGATTTTTGGGGTAGTATTAGGACCAGAAGTTTTGCAACCACTTTACATTTCTAAAGAGTACTATGATCCAACCATATTGAAACATCTACCTTGGGGAGTCATTGACCAGATTAGATGGGATAGGATTTCTGAGACACCTATGGTGGAGCTTATGGATGTGGAGACTGATTTTCGAAGAGATAAAGTTGTTTGGACAATTGAGGGAATCGATGTTCTAGTTGAAGTAGAAGTGAAGATAATTCATGTTTGCCTATATTTGTAAAAGAGAGAAAAGAGGGGGTGGATGGTAGAGAAGTAGTAACAATATATTAGGGGAATGCTTTATTATATCAGGACCAGGAAACAAAGACTTTGCCTGCGATCCTTATTATTATTATTCACATTTCCACCCATTATTATTATTCTTATTATTATTATGTATTCGGCATCACCAAAATAGAGTGGGATGACCTTAACATTACAATACATATTATAATTATTAGTGTAACAAAACAAGGCGACCTCATACATTTGGCATCACCTAGGGATGACCACACATATAAAAATAAGGCGTCATTCATTTTTATAAGTTACACAACACAAAATATATATAGGAAACATAAGAGTTTTAACACTTTATGGAGACAAAAGCGGAAATAACCAAGCTTGTTACAGATAATGAAGTCTTGAAGATATCATTTCGACACTGATTTGTGTTTACATTCTTGTTGTGGATGAATGAATTGAACACTATTTTGGGAGTGATGTACTGCCCTAAGTGTTATTTTATGTACCATAGAGAGGTTTTGTGATGGCAATTACTATTGTCTTATACACTTAGAAAATTGAAGGATGTTAGTAACAAGATAAGGATTTCAACATACTTTCACAGTGATACCAAAGTACTAAAGAGTTTGATTACATTGGATATTCAACATTTTTTTCTCTCTTGTAAT
This sequence comes from Vandiemenella viatica, assembly GCA_031002005.1. Lineage (NCBI taxonomy): Eukaryota > Metazoa > Arthropoda > Insecta > Orthoptera > Morabidae > Vandiemenella > Vandiemenella viatica. The sequence goes on along the minus strand of CM061921.1, from coordinate 126,277,309 downwards.
TGTTTCAAACTGACTTGCTAATGTCAATAATACAACTTTGTAGATATTTCGTTCAGCTCAGCTGACAACCTTGTGAGTACACACACACATTCCATGATACTCAACATAACTTGATGCTTGACAATTTTCAAAGTAAATGTCACTTGCTATATTAAAGACTATATTTCCTTTGATACTTTACATTTAGGTTAGCTATAGGCTTTCCTTCCCATTAGGATATTTTACTAAACATTGACAAATTTTGAAAAAATATCTGCACCAGTGTACTGGTACCTACACAACTGCATTGTGTTACTTTTAACAGATATGGACATTTTGTAAGCAGCAGTGTACTGCTGATTGCAAACAGTGTTTCCTTAACATTAATACTTTTACTTTGTACTTATTTATTAAGTTTCATTTAAGATACTCTTTGTCAAAACACTGATTTACTTTTATATCTTCAAATGCATATGTCATATACTAGTGACAAAGACATTCAAAGAAATGATCTTTTGGTGCACATAAACAAGTTATCCTTTTGGGCCTAGTGTTTAAGTTAGTAGGATTTCCTATAAGATTTTTTACTATTTTCCCATTATTATATACTATGTTTTCACTAAATGAATAAATCAAAATAAGTAAATGAATAATAAAACATTTAATAAGTTTTCAAGCACTTCATGCTATATTCACAAATTTTTTATAATTATCAACCTTATTTTAAAGATTTTTTTCTCTTTGTGTATTGAATTTAACTCAAGAGTTTGTAATGAGTCAATAATATATTCATTTTCTTGTTATTTTCCAATGATTATTTTTCTCAACTTTTGAAACTAAGTTATAATCACTCTTTTATAATCATTTTGTATTACTATAATGTATACTCTTTGTATTATATTATTTGTATGTTATTTCCTATTTCTTGTATGTTACTATGTAGATATTTAATGATAGGTGACTCATACACTTGTTTTTTTTTGGTTTTTCTGTTTCAGACCAGCTGACTGACCGAGGTCCTTTGGTGCATCTGCTGCGTCAGACGCAAGGGACATATGTGCACTCGGCAGACACAGCTTCGGAGCGTTGATTTGTATTCATTTTTGCCCCACACATACATGGTCTATTCCCATGACAGGACATGGCTATTAGCCCATTTAGGGAGTTTTGATGACACAGAACAAAACAGTTGAAATGGACACATTTGTTGTGCAATGAAAAGAGTGATTTTTTGAGTATTTTTGTAAACTAGAATATAAGGAAACAAAGAACATTTAAAATTTTATGAACAATTATTTCAGAAAAACTGAACATTTATGATAAGCAAAAACAATTGAAAACAAAATATTTCATTTTTATGTATATGAATGTAAACAATTGTTGCAGAATTTAAGGTTTTTTAAGTATTTTGATGATTTGATATGATTTTTTGTAATTTTGAATTTTGATACCATTTTGGTAAATTAATATGTGCAGAGTATGATAATTTTGACATGAGTATGAGTGAGAGTGAGTGAAAGGAAGTATGACTGGGCAGACCGACCCACGAAGTAGGTCGGATAAGGGGATTTTAGTTTTGCACCACCTAAAATTTTTTAAGATTTCAGTCAGTTTTCTTTGGAAAATAACTTCAATCTTCGGGGGGCATGTAACACATCTTAGAATTTCGCATAGCGAAATTAGTTGTCAAGATAGCGAGTTCAGTTGAAGTATATGGTACCACCCTTTTAAATTCATTTTTATAGTCAAGTTTGATAATATTTCCCCTTAATATGTCCTATATAAGTACTTATTCAAGCGTTGAGAGTAAATTCAATAGTTAAATTCATTTAAACAGCTGTTAAGAAACTTAACCTCAGATTTGAATATGTACGTAGTATTTGACTTTCATTTAATTTCACTAAATCAGGATATTTCTTTAGTTCAAAAGATGTTTAGGTAAATAGATAGCCAGGAGATAATTAATTTTGCTGTTAAAAGACCTTACTTAGAGTCTGACTATGTTTAAAAGTGAGTTGCCAGTTTAGAATTTTATCACATAAATTTTCACTCTAAAATCGAAGTATTTAGGTATTAGAAAACAGTTAAGAAGTCAAGTGATAGATAGAAAGTATCGTAATTTCGATTTAAATAACATATTAAAATATTAGAAAGATTCATGCATTCTAAAGATTGTTTTTGAATATATTTTGATACAGCCAGATATGTGATTCAGGTAAAAGTTCGATATTTCAGTCTTTTTCGGGGATTTATGAAAAGAAATTATATTCAGAGTAAAGTTTATTTAAAATTAAAGATTTCTGGAAAAGTTCTGTTTCAAAAGATAGAAGCATTTAATAGTAATAAAATAAAATGGGTTTTGGTGCGAGTAAGCGCTTGGACAAAATGATGCAATTGTTCGACGTTCGCCTGGAGTGAAATTTATGAAAATTCGTAATAAATCAGGGAATGGACTTAGAGACTCCAAATTTTTACAGTAATAGTTTTTCATTAGGGGAATTTGTTTAGAGGTATTTTCAAGTTAATATTCGAAATATTTTAAGACATTAAATTTTATTTTCGAGTTTTAGGCCACTTTCAAAAATAGGTAAAATTCTTTATTTAACATTGGAGTATAGATGAGCAATAGGAGAGTAGAATCAAATTTGTTTCAGCTCAATAGAAGCAATATTTCGGAAGTTATGGCAATCACATCTTTACGACTCTTTTCTGGCTAAACTGTTAAAGTTACAAAATTTTTTATAATGACTTAATTTGACGTTTGTAATAATATCTTGCTACTACCAAAATTTCAGAGAGTTAGGATTATTTTTACTGTCATGATCAAATTAGATTCGTAACATGTCAGAAACTGATCAGCTATCGTATCAAATCCCTGGGAAAGTCAAGATAAGGAAGTTCTCACGGTCCAAGAAGAGGCGATCCTATATATACCCCCTCCATAGCCTAAGCTCGCCCACTCAAGAAGCAGCAGTTAGACAGTGCAGACGCATTATATAGTAAGGTGGCCAGCTCTGGGCTCGTGGCGCGGCAAACTGCTAGTTTGTTTAACATCGGAAGAAATTTGGTCAGCATGGGTGAAGTTTTATTCTGAAAACTCATGTAACTAAGAAATCGTGGTAGCGTGGGGTTCGGTCGTGCTCGAATGGTCAGTCGAATCTGTAAGTCAAATCTGGAAAGGTTGTCTGATTGCCTGTGCAGTACTTTGACTTTGTAAGGTTTTGAAGAATATACTCATCATATCAGAAGTGAACTTTCATCATTGAACTATCACCTTTCCCTAGTTTCTTGGTTAAAACTACGGTGGCGACTGTGTTAAGAGCTTAGTCAGTACTGCAATTCATTAGGTTTGCACGATCACAGTTAAGATGCAAGTTTGTGCACCAACCCCAGTGCATATTTCAGTCTTACAACGAGGTATTGGTATTGATTTAGTTTTTGTTGCATTTGCTGACAATCTCCTTTATTTAAAGAAGAATGTTAGCCGAGAAACATAAAATGGATTGAAATAAATTACCAAGGGAAGTGCTAAACAATTTACCTGAAACAGCAAAGGAATTAAAGATAAAAGATCATGATATGCGAAAGTGGAGGTGTAGAGGGATTGCCATCAGGACTTGCATGTTTCGTCATAATAAAATAAAAGAATGATAGTAATAAGAGGAAGTTGTAGATATTACTCTGATTATGAGCAACATGCTAAATGCATATTTCACTAAATTATACCGAGCAGAATTCAGTATGGAAGCTGTGTCAAGATATTGTTTACAAGTATGTTTAATACAGGCATGTTTACAGCAATAGGCTATTTAGCAGGAAATAGAAATCTTCCACTTCAAATAAAAAAGTTATAAGTTTAAACAGCTGGAAAAATGTTTCAAATTTAAACAAAATGAATAATTGTATGGATGCTGTTAGGCCTTTTGATTTAATTTTTCAGAATAATTCATTTAATACTGATCAGGTGGAAAAATTATGTTTAAATATCCTTATAGAAATACTATAGCATAAGGCAGTTGGATACTGAGGTTATCAAAGATTCAGATATTAGGAATTTAAAGTAGAGCTTATCCAATGTGTCACTCACAATCTTAAACAAATATGTCTTTTAGTCATAGCTTCTGACTGCATGAAGATTGAATCTTTTAGTTTGGTATTGTATCTTAAAGAATCTTACTAGTTTCAAACCTGTTTGTAGGTGCCTTGTATGTTGAGATGTTTATTTAAAAATACATTCATTTTTATTTAATTGTGATATTTGAAAAAGATAAGAAGTCACAAAAACCCTTTTTAAAAATATTACACGCCTGTTACATAAATAACAAGTATTTGTTATTACTAGAGCCTCTTGTAAAAAAATGAGATAGCAATAATATAGACATTTGGTATTTATTTTTATTTATCAATCTTATCTCATGGATCCCTGCTGAGGAAGGACCTCTGGGATGTGAAACATGTCATGGTTAATACACATACATATGAGTCATAATCATAGTAAAAACAATTATATGTTACAAAGACAAATAAAGAGAATAAAAATAAACATCAATTTTTACAACTAAATTTTGCAAAAGTCATATTGAATACAATTAATTATTTTGTTCAAATTCTTGAATGGAGTAGAAGGAATTGCCAATAAGACAATCAGTTTTTCTTTAAATATTTCTTTATTATCTGCAAACTGTTTTATATACTTGAGAAGTTGATTAAACACATGCATACCAGAATAATTAACTGCTCTTAGTTTGTGTTTTGTGCAAGATATTTCTGTTTTTTTGTATTGAAATTGTGTACCTTAGAATGGGAAGTAAACAGGTTAAAATGATCTATAACAAAGCACTTGAGAGAATATATATACTGAGAAGCCACTGTAAGAATACTGATTTCTTTAAAAAGAGTTGTCTACAAGAAGTTCTTGGTTTTACACTATACAACATCCTAATAGCTCTTTTCTGTGCTACTAAAACTTTTTTACTTTTTGTAGAGTTACCCCAAAAAATTATGCCATATGACATTACCGAATGAAAATATGAGGAGTACACCCCTTTCGTTAATTCTAGATCTGCTGTTTAAGAAAGTGTTTGTTTTACATAGGTGGCACTAGTTAACTTCTTCAGTAGTTAAGTGATATGTTCGTGCCGACAGATTTTCTCATCTATTTTAATACCAAGGAATTTTATACTCTTTGTTTCTAATATTGTGTTATTTTCATAGCTTACTTGTAAATCTGGCTGTGCATAATTTTTTGTTTTAAGCCTAATATAATGTGTTTTTTTCAAAATTTAATTTTAATGAATTTGCCTTAAACCAATTTGCTACTTCACTAAGTACTTCACTTGCATTCAATTCTAGATTGCTGTTTGGTGTTTTTCTCACAGTCAGGCTTAGTGTCATCTGCAAATAAAACACTCTTAACTTTGTCAGATAAGTTTCCAGGAAGGTCATTGATGTAAAACAAAAAGAGGAGGGGTCCTAGGACAGAACCTTGTAGAATTCCATGTTTTATTTTCTCCCAGTCTGATGAAGCATCTTTACTTATTTTAAAATAAAAAATGGAAAGTTTTTGGATTCGGCTTTCCTTGTATGATTCAGACTATTTACTTGTGATTCCATAAATACCATAGTATTCCATTTTCTTCAAAAGTAATTCATAATTTACAGAGTCATATGCTATTGCAAGATCACAAAATATTCCTACAGGGCTCATTTTGTTATTCAGTTCCTCAAATATGTTATTTAAAAATGAATATATAGTCATCTATTTAGATGATCCTTTTTGGAACCCAAATTGTGATTTATTGAGGATATTATTTCGTGTAACATGTTTTATTACTCTGCAATACATGACTTTTTCAAAAATCTTTGAGAATTCTGAAAGTAATTAGATGGGATGATAGTTATCTACACATGTTGCTTCTCCTTTTTTAAACAACGAATTTACAACTGCATCTTTTAGTCTATTTGGAAACACACCTTGCATTAAGGATTCATTAAAAATGTGAGCAAGTACACGATTAATAGAATCTGAACTTCTTTTCAGTAATTTACTTGAAATATTGTCATAGCTGGAAGAATTTTTAGGTTTTAATTATTTCATGAGTTTATTTATTTCTGAGACTGTTACTGGTGGCAATTGCATTTCCACAAATCTATTTGGCAAAGCAGTCTGAAGAAGCCTTAGGGCAATATGTGGGGATTGCTTTTCTGTGTCAAATTTATCTACATTTTAATTGAAATTTTTGTTAAATATTTCACAAACTTCCCCTAATTCACTATGAACAAGTCCATTTTGTTCTATTTTTATGTCTTGAGATTGATTTACAGATTTTCCCGTATCAGTTTTTAATATATCCCATATAGTTTTCATCTCATTGCCTGAATTCTCTATTTTCTCTGACAGATACCTGTTCTTGGCATTTCTTATTACATTTCTTAGTATTTTAGAATGAAGTTTATAATGAGCTTTCAGTATATAGTTATCTGATTCTCTTACTTTTTAGTACAGGTCCCTTTTTGTTTAACAAGATACTCTAATACCCTTACCCAGTTCATTGTTTGGAGTATTGACAACATTCTTTATTTTTTTTTAATCTTCCTTCAAAAATTGTTAGAATTATATTGAGAAATGAATCAAATCTTTCATTAATACCCTGTGCATTGAATACTTCTCACCATTGTTCATTATTTAAGGAATCTATTAAATGTTTTGTATTGTTTACATTAATATTTATTTTATATACCCAGCTTTTCTGGATCTTTTTAACAGTGTTTCTCGACTTGATACATAACAGCTGGGCATCTTGATCTGAGATACCATTTATTACTGGAAGTATGTTGTAATTACTGTACTAAGAAATATCCATAAAAATTATCATTTACAGTCTTGCTGTTATTTTGTATTCTAGTAGGGAAATTTACAAGTGCCGTTAAGTTAAAAGACAACATTAAGGCTTCCATATCTAGCCTCTCATTGCTGTTATTGAGAAAGTCAAAATTAAAATCTCCACATAAAACTATTTGTTTGTTATTTGTGAAACATAGTAGGCCTGTAAATTGCTATTACTATGAGCCTTCCTTGCCATATTCCAGTTTAGTAACACAGAATTCAAACTGTTGTTCTATACAATACTTATTTACAACTACACTGTTGCACTGAATATTATTTCTAACAAAAATTGCATGTCCCCCTTTCTCCATTTTACATCTACAGATATGAGAACTTAGTTTATAATTTGGGATGGACTGTTGAGATATTCCTGTATCAGACAAATGTTAATCAGATATTGACAAAACATTGAAATTTCTGGAATTTTGAATCTCTTTTAGGCATAAAGTAATGTCATCAGTTTTACTAAATATTCCCCTTATATTTTGATGGAGAATAGTGGTCTGAACACTTTGATTCAATGAATTTAAGAAGTTTACTTTATTAGTACATACTGAAATGTCAGATGGAATTTCCAATTTCAATAAGTTTTGATCAGGAGAGACATTAGTTTCTTTTAAACATCTTAATACATTTATTTTATTTACCCTAAAAAAGACCATGACTTAACACCACTTATAACAGGAATACCTCTTTCACTCACCTGGCATCCCCGGATCTCATCAGCAATAAGAAGCGAAAGCTTCCTTTTACCTCTGAAATTCAGGTGGAGTCCATGAATTTTAGCATATTACTTGCTTTCAGACACTTGTCTGCTGTGCCACAGACTTGCTGGCATTAACACTCATTCGACCACCAAGTGAGTTTGATGTTGACATAGCTGTGGGTAGCAGTCAGAGATTTGGAGTACCTTTAGGATATGGTGGGCCACACGCAGGTTTTTTTGGCTGTCGACAGTCACTTGTAAGACTGATGCCAGGAAGAATGATTGGTGTGACTAGGTAAGTGTACTGAATTCTGTTATCCAAATAATATAGAGTATTTTTCTTTTTTCAAAATATATTTCTAGAGCTTTTAAAATGTGGTAAAAGAAAAGTTGAGAGTTGCAGATATAAATCTGAATTGCTAATGAAATAGAACTTTAAGCTTGAAGAGAGAATGATGTCAAATAAAACTAATAGACCAATAACAGTGTACTTTTACCTAGAATTATATCAGGTTGAAGGTTTGGTTTTTTATGTAGTGCATATTTTTAATATTGTATTTAGAATCCAAGTTTTTGACTTCCACACGGTCAGCAGAAATTTCCTAAGTCAGGAAAACCTTGATATTTTGATAGTTTTTTTTCAGTTTTTCAGCTATAATTTCTTTTTGATGAATCTTCGCAGGAATTATTTTATTTTCACTTTGACTTTTGCACACCAAAGTTGTTCCACACTCAAAACTATCAAAACACAGTTCATTAAAAATTGGCATAGTTTCACAATGTACACAAAAGATGGATTTCCACCTACATTGTCATTGTAAGTGACCTAGAACCCCTGTATGTATATACACTAAAGAAACTGGTACACGTGCCTAATATCGTGTAGGGCTCCCATGAGCATGCACAAGTGCCACAAGATGTAGATGTAGATGTAGAATACGATGTGGCATGGATTTGACTAATGTCTGAAGCAGTGCTGGAGGGAATTGACACCATGTATCCTGCAGGGCTATCCATAAATCCTTTAGAGTGCGAGGGAGTGGAGTTCTCTTCTGAATGTCACGTTACAAAGCATCCCAGATATGCTCAATAATGTTCATGTCTGGGGAGTTTGGTGGCCAGCGGAGGTGTTTAAACTCAGAAGAGTGTTCCTGGAGAAATTCAGTAGCAATTCTGGACGTTTGGGGTTTTGCATGGTCCTGCTGAGATTGCACAAGCCCGTCAGAATGTGCAACGGACATGAATGGATGCAGGTGATCAGCCAGGATGCGTACGTACATGTCACCTGTCAGAGTCGTATCTAGACATATCAGGGGCCCATGTCACTTCAACTGCACATGCCCAACGCCATTACGGAGCTTCCACCAACTTGAACAGATCCCTGCTGACATGCAGGGTTCATGAATTCATGAGGTTGTCTCCATACCTGTACATGTCCATGTGCTCGATGCAATTGGAAATGAGAATCGTCGGACCAGGCAACATGTTTCCAATCATCAATAGTCCAATGTCGGTGTTGACGGTCTAAGGCAAGGCGTAAAGCTTTGTGTTGTGCACTAAGCAAAGGTACACAAGCCCATATTCAATGATTTGCATGCAGACAGTTGCTGATGGCCCAGTATTGAAATCTGCCACGATTTGTGGAAGGGTTGCACTTCTGTCATGTTGAATGATTCTCTTCAGTTGTCATTTATCCCGTTCTTGCACGTTCTTTTTCCAGCCATAGCAATGTCAGAGATTTGATGTTTTACTGGATCCCCAATATTCACGGTGCACTCATGAAACGTTCATATGGGAAAATCTCTACCTCATCGCTACCTTGGAGATGCTGTGTCCCATCTCATGCGCTGACTGTAACACCATGTTCAAACTCACTTAAATTCTAATAACCTGCCATTGTAGCAGCAGTAACTGTTCTAATGCTTGCACCAGACACCTGTTATCTTATATAAGCGTTGTGGACCACAGTGCCCTACTCTGAGTATTTACATATCCCTGTGTTTGCATATACATGCCTATACCAGTTTTGTTGGCTCTTCAGTATACTCAACATTCCTCGATCCTCAGTGCCAAGAGCATAGTGTGATTATATAATTTCCAGCATTACCTCCTGCCATGGGCAATGTGGCTGAACATCTATATTTAATTACTGGCACCAGTGATGATATAACTCAAGGTACCAGAGTTGACAGGCTGGCAATGCTGCATTGAAGATCAGCAACACTCTATATGGATGTACAAATTACATGTCCGTGTAAGTGGGGCAATTAAATTCAGAGTTGATGGGTTATGTCAGCAGAATACTTCATCAGCTGCAGTGCCTCTTCTGGGTTGATGAACATATTGGTCAGAAATGACTGGGAAAAGGGTTGCATAGCCAGATGAGTCTCTTTTCTAGTTTGTAAGAGCTAATGGTAACAGGGCCATTGTTAGGGGGAGGGCCTAGCTAAATATAAATCAAAACCTTGTTTTAAAATCTGGATCTATTATTTTGAACATTTTTGTATTAAAATGTTCTGAATTTATACAAAAAAAAGTTTAAAGCAAAAACAATCGTCAGGAGGGTTACAGCCTAAGTATGCTTCCCTGGATCCTGAGAATCCTGGATGGTAGGAATTGAGTGTGGCTCAGATTATCTGAGGCCATGGACTAGTTTGTCAGGCAAGCACTGTGCAAGCTAATGATGCTTTCATTCTGGTCTGGGCAGTATTCATATGACATAGATTAGGACCTCTGGTAAACAGAGCCAACCATTCAGCTGTTTGGATACATTTGCAACCATTCATGGCCTCAATGTTTCAAAACAATGATGGACTTTCCAGGATGACAATATATCACATTTACCATGCCAAAATTCATTCATAATTGGTTTAAGGAACATTTTTCACAATTCCAGCAAATGATTTGCTCATGTAGATCATAAAATATTAATCCAGGCAAGAATATCAGGGACATGATCGAATGGTTAGTTCATATACAACACTTTCACAACTATGGAAGGCTTGAGAGGAAGAATGGCTAAAGAGATTTCCAACAACTTGTTAAGTGGATGCCACTTTGAGTTGCTGCACTTGGCAGGGAAAAAGAGAGTCCTATGCAAGATTAGGATGTATCACAACATTTTTGGCACTTTATTGTATGTATTTCAATATGACATATTGTATGCCTAGCAAATTATGCTTTGATTCATGATGGTATTTATACTATAGGGTGTTCACCAGGAAATACTACCCAGCTACTGTATTGCCAACAGCATCGTACTGGGAAATGGCAGCTCCCGCTCCCGCCAAATGGCTGCAGCAATGACCAGCAAGATTAAACAACAGTTCAGACTGACAGTCAAATGACACTTTATAATGTGATCTTTTCCATTGTTTAAACCGATTTCTTTGTGATTTGGCTATTTTGTGTGACTTCAGTCTCTTACAAATAAGTATGGTGTGCGAGTGTGAGTTGAATTATAGTATGTTCTAGTTTGGAACAAACAATATTCCTGCATGATGCATATGTGAAGAAGAAGTCATTTAAAAGATGTAGCAGTAAATTTCATTGTATATATCCTGGTGCTTTTCTGCCAGTTAAAACAACGATTCAGCGTTTAGTTAAAAAAGTATGAGACACATGAAATCAGCTGTGACTTGTGGCAACACATCACCCTTTTTAAACCCTTGTGACTTCTGTCTTTGGAGTAAGCTTAAGGAAAAGATGTTTGAAGAAAATCCCCACATGTTTCAAGGACTTGAAAACAAAATCTATCAAGCAATAACATCCATTGAGAGATATGAAATCCAGTGAGTGTCTTGAAACATGTTTAAAAGATATCAAATGCACATTACACAAGAGGGTAGACACTTCCAGCATCTTTTATAAGGTAACCTAATAAATTATTTATATGCCATACACATACATATACATGTCTATGGTGCGTAATTATTGCCTAGCGGTTCCACAGTTGACAGCCGAACTATGCGAGAAGCTGGCAGCTTGATTGCCGCGAGCTGTTTCTTCATTGTAGTACTAGCAGTGGGTAGCGTTTCCTAACAAACATCCTGTATTTGGAAAAATGTGTTATAGAAATGAAAGCACAAGGTTATGGCACAAAGTTCCTGTATACAAGGTCAAAATAAAATCACAATAATAAAGCTGTGGTAAACCATATATACTCACTACTGAGTAACAAGTACTTCATCAGACTAGAAGTATCAAAACGTTATTCACAAATTGATTTTGTTACTCGCATTTGTCATTAGATGTCAGTTTAATTCAATAAACAAACAAGTATGACACATCATACAGGAACTGGAATGGTTTATACAGCGACTAAATGAATCTGAATGAGGGAATGAACATTTGAACATCATGCATCACTTCTGGGAACTTTGATTCAAATTTGCTTCTATACAAAGGAAATGTTTGAGTATGAACATGTTGTGTGTAAATTATTTTAATATTAGGGTGCTAATAAATGTTGGTATTTTTAATGAAGTAAGTAATTTTTATATATAAAGAGTTATTTTGACATTTTGCATTTGTTAACATTAACATTTTTAGTGCATAATTTGTAAGTAGAAAATTTGGATAGATATTTTGAGATGGTTATTGTTTTTTTTATTGATCATACTTTAGTAAGATTTTATGGATTTAAAACATTTATGAAACGCGTTTATTTTAAAATGTGATATTTTATCATCCACTTAATTTTGCATTGCAATTTACCTATACTTACTTTACTAAATTAACAATTTATTTAAACTTCACAAGGTATGAGTGAAGTCATCCCATAACCCATAGGTGTTGGAGTCGACGCGATGCTTTGTGCTAGTGCTCGATAGTATCAAAAGTAACTAGTCATTCTGTACACAACACAATATGATGCATTGTTGTATGTTAGCACTTGATTGTATCAAAAGTAATGATTAGCATGACAATATGATAGTAATGAGTGCTGATTATTCTAGTAATGAATACATAAGGGTACACAATTTATCATTACTTTTACCGCTCTACACAATACTTCAAAAACATAATGAATCAATGTCTCCTCCATTTTGATGGTCCGGACTGATCAATGTCCTCATTGTATATCATGTACAGCAGTGTCTTCAAGCTCAAGAACACTTCTTCACCCTCAGGATTCCTTTTGCAAGAGAGGTCAAAGAAGTTTCTGCAAGCAGATGAACAGAACAGATGTGTGACAACTGTTTGCAGGAACCTTCAAAAGCAACTCAAGTGCAGCATCTTTCATTGTTGAGATTGTATTTAGACTGGACGAACCTTACCCTCATCCTCATTGAAATGGGTATGTTTCTCAACCCAGCCATATTTGCTCTTGGTGGTATGTGTGCAGTGAGTAAAACCTTGATGGATCTAATGATGGTGGCAGCAAAGATATGTTGAATGCTTTTTTTATGGTGGATTCCATTAACATTTTGTATCTGAGACTGTCTAATATCACACAGCTAATTTGTCCATACAGTGCTCGGATGAACTCTTCCACTGCCTGTTCTATTGACTCTCCAGACACTATGGGTTCTGAGAATTTAGCTGGGAGATGGTATTCAATGAAGGAGCAGAACACTGTTTTCCCATGGCCAAAAAATGCTGCAATTATATCACATCTTGTAAATGCATGGATGAAGAGAACTTGTGTAGGATCATTCTTGAAGGAAGTGGCTGAGTACAATAAACTTGCTTTCTTGCCTTTCCATTGTACATGAAGTACACGTTCTTGTAAGTGTTCCCTTGGCTCATTATCAAAACAAGAATGTCAATCTCTTGACTGATAATTTTGACAATATCAGATATCATTCTTGGAAAATAGCTTTATCAACAATCAACCAATCTCACCTTCCTTTGCCTGATGAAACTGAAAGTCTATTTTTTTTTTTTTCAATTTTGTATTAGCATCAAAATTAAATGGTTCTTGTTCCTCTGATTTACAAGAAACTCTTCCCACATCTCCGTGTTGTTTGTTTTCTCACTGTAAATGGTGTCTGCTGAAGTACCTGATATCTTCAAATCACAAAACCTTTCTGATGACTGTTTCTCTGCATAGCTCACATGGGTATTCAACAAATATAACAGTCATCATTCATTTGGAAACAAGCAGTAGACACTAGTGACCAGTCATGTAAAAAATCATTTAAAATTAGGAAAAGTATTCTGTTCATAAAAAATAAGATGCCAAAGGGTGCTTGAGGTGTCCTGTGTGTGAAATTGAAACAAAGAATCTTAACACAGTGACTGCATGATCTAAATCGACTCAGTGACCAGCAGGGCCACCACTAAACCTGATGAGAGATGTACTGAATTGTAATGTATTGTGTTATATTGTACATTGCTTTGTATTGTGTTTTACTCTATTTGATCTGTGAGTTCATACATTTTACAACACAAGCCAAGCCAGTAATCATTAAAATAAGAATTACTAAATATGCCGTTAAGCACAATTCAAGATCATATAAGATTAATATAACTAAGATAAGTAAAATATACAGGCAGTACCAGAAGCTCATGAAGTATATCTGTTCAACTGAAGAAAAATGAATTCATCGATATAAGTTACACAACAGAATAATTCAATCTTGTTTACACTGTTTCACATATTCATCGACTCTGTAGAAGCTATAAAGTAACATATTTTTCAGCTTGTATTTAAAATTATGTTAATTTGCTATTCCTTTTATGTTTTCAGTCAGAGAATTTTTAGTTGGTAGAGTACACTTTGTTAGTACAGAGCTTTCATGAGCCACTCTCTATGAAAATTGTCACTATTCCTAGATTCATATTTATCTACTTCCCTGTTTAGTGTTGTGTATTCTTGATGTGATTTCAGGAAGTTGCCATAATGAAGGGGCGGGGGATAATGGGCTTGGATTTTTACAAACCATATAGGCAATTAAAAGTAAAGTATTAACTTAGTCCACAACTCAATGATTCATTGAATCCTCCTGAAGGAAGTGTAATAAGCTTTGGGTCACAGGCAGTACAGCCACTTCCTTTCCTCTGGGACCTAGAGTATAATGTGGAATCCAGACCACAAAAAAGTGTCCTGCCATACCTCAAATGATCATCTCTTAAAAATTCCTACTCCCACAGGGATTTGACCCTGCAACCAGAGATAGAATGGTACTGAAGCAAGCATTTTAACCATTGAGCTACCATACTGCCTTGTTTTGAAGCATATGTGTGCTGAGTACTATCAAAATTGTATAAAAATTGTGGGTTTTTCTGAGAAACGTTGGCAAAAATCGAGGGGTTGTCATAAAGGTTGCGATGGATGGTTTTTGCAAAAAAAATTTAGACAGTATTTTTGTTTTGTGTTAAAGTACAGTTGTACAATATTCCTTCAAAATTGGAAAAAACTGTGGGTTTATTCAAAGACCATTTGAAAAAACTGAACGGTATGTAGGGAAAGAGTGGGTGCATTTTTGCTTATTCTTTTGGTCAGAAACCTTCGTAGGAATGCACACAATAATACACCAAAGGTTCATCACAATAGAATGAATGGTATACGAGTGGATAGAAGATGAACAAACAAACTAACAAATAAACAAACATAAATCTTTATATTTGATAACATAAAATTTATAGTAATTATATTCTTAAGCAATTACCTTTAAAGACAATATTAAAGTCTCCAGCTAAAATTATGTATATTGATTGATATTTTTCACTTAGAAGATCATCTGTGTTTTCTAAGAACAATCTAAGATCTCAGATGGTGACTGACATACATACACAATAGTATTTTCACATTTTATTGGTACACATACATAATATTAAAAAACTTAACATATTTTCCACTCTCAAATCTTATTCCCTTTGACTTCAAAGTTGGTTTTATATATGCACCATCTCAAAATGTGGAATCTGAACTGAGCTTGCTTGAAATTCTTCTAATCAGTGCTCACTTAGGCACAGTTGACAGTTTGTTTAGATTATTATTTAATGGCACTTTGAATTTATTTACCTTTTTGTTACAGCTTATACATTGTGATATAGAACCATTAAGTACTTTTTACATAATGTAATATGTGCTCATTACATCATATCCTATGTGTGCTTCTTTCATTATGTTACATATTGCGGGATGGGTGTGTTATCTTCTTATGTGGCTCCAAAAATTCTCACATATTGTTGGCAGATATCTCTCTAGGCAGGTTGCTTTCTTCTTATTATTTCTATTTCACTTTCAGTAGCAGTTACATGATTTTTGGTAGACAGTTCTTTGGGCTTTTTCTATAGAATATAGAATGCATGTTTGGTTGCAGCTATTGCTTTTACTATTGCAGTAATAGATAATTCTATTGTATGCATGACAGAATTCTTGTGTTCTGCACACATGGTCAGTACTTGACAATATTGCTGGAAGTTCTTTCATTTTCATTGTTGAGTGTCTTTGTGATTTTGATATAGTGCAATATCAGTTTAGCTAATACTACTTTCCCTTTATAGTTTCTGGGCAAACCATGTCTTATGAATACTTCTTTAGGACACTCAAATTTCAAATATTCAACCTTTTGAATATCTTTGTAGATCTTTTTCTATTTTCAATTTGTAGCATCAATTTCTTTATTCACACGTGACAGTGGTGTCATGTTATGTCTGTATAGAGTGCTGACAGGATAAAAATATTGTATTCATTTTTCTTAATGTTCCTACTCAAGATCCTGTTGCTGCTTTAGCATCATTCTTTGAGAGGTTGTTATCACCACAGTCTTTAGTGTTAAAGTTCCACATTTTTAAAAAAGTTTTTAACTTTTTGCCCAATGCATCATCAGGATTAACTAATCCACTAAAACTGAAATTTTAAATATTTTCTGCAATAATCTATGCTAGGCCTCTCTCATGGCTAGAAGCAAGTAAACAAATGCCAGTTTTCTTCCTCCATTCATGATCCCAGCATTTCTGGATCTTTTGTGTCCACGTTGGTAGTACAGGAGTCTTGGATTATTTTTTTATTGAATTTGTTTATTTTTCTATTGCAAAGATTTTCCTAAAGTTGTTTCAATGTTTTCTTCATTGTCAAAAATTATGGATTAAATCTTTTAACATCTATTCCTTCTTTCTACTCCAAAATATTTTTGAATTTTCTTGAAAAAATAAATAAATCTATCTATGGCTTCGATGGCATATTTATAACTGCACTTAGTGTTTCCTTTTTATTTTATGCAACCGAAATTTTAGAGTTACAGGACACAGTTTATTTCATGTTTTTACTTGTTCTTTGCACAATACGCACTAATAACACTGTCATGGTGACTCACAATTCAACAGTTTAAGAACATTATTTCAAGTAAAGATCAGACAAATTGACTTCTAATGGAAGAAATGTAAAGGAGAAAAATGTCTTCTATAACATATTCTGAGTTGGAGAAGTAAATTACAAAAAATGGATATAGGCTAGTGGTGGGCGTTGAGTTAACATTGTCCACAAGTAAGACATTAATACATGAAATGAAGCTTTCCAACAAGTCTGACATATTTAGCTTGGACAGTGATGTACAGCTGGATTAAATTCAGAACAAAACTAAAAAAAAAAAAAAATGTGTACCAAGCTTGCAGAAAATCAAAATATTAAACAGTGTTTCAGAATGTAAAAAGAACATAAACTTAAAATTCTCCTTTCACGTGACAGAAATGGCAGACATTACTTGAATATGTTAACAGATAAATAAGATTATTCTTACAATATAAAACCAATAATCAAACTAAATGCACCTATTCAAGAGTAGACAAAAAGAATGACTAATTGAGTGAAGGCAACAGTTACAAAAACCATGTAATAGTAATAGCAGAAACGAATAATTTAAAAGAAGATACTCGTGAAGATCTTTGTTGTGCACCAAATTCTGCTACATATAAACTGAAATCTGATTCCACTCAGATATGATGTGCAGGTTTAAATATAAAAATTAAATAAGATAATAGGTACTTTTGGGAACCCATCAACTCACTAAAAAATGTTAACAGTATTAATTTTGAGACTGAAAGCAGAAGACAATTTACAAGTCATAGGCTGTGTATAAACAAATCTGGAAGAGAATTGGTTTGTGACAGGATATCAGAACTAATTCAATAAACTAAAAGTGTATACAAGCAGGAAACGACCAGGAAACAAATCAAGAAAGCTTTAATAGACAGTTGGGTATCTTGAAAACCAAGCAAAAGTGAAAACTTTATTGTAGTATCCAAATCAAAGAATCTTATGAGTACTAAACCAAAACCTCTTCAAGAACTTGCAAATAAGACATAGGTTCCTCCAAATGAAGAAAATCCAAGGTGAAAACCAAGCAATTCAGAATTGATTATTCTACATCGTAATGTCCAATCAATTACCAATAAGTTAACAAGATTGAAAGTATTACTCCCATATAGGCTAAATATGATGTAATATGTATCACAGAATATTAGTTAAGTAGTGATGAAATGCATTTAGTTTTATTAACAGCATACAAACTAGCCAGCCATTTCTGGAGAAATGCTTCTGGGCATGCAGGTACTGCTGTTTTAGTCAAGCAATACATTAAATGTCAAAATATCTATACATATATTAAACTCTATGTAGAAAGAGTTTTGAGCTTGTGCAACTGTTTTGCTCGAAACCAATATAGTGGATGTAAATACTTATAGATCAACAGAAAGAAAATTACTAACTTTCATTGTTCAGTAGGAATTATTTATAATAATATGACTACATCCAGTTAAACAGTGCTTTTTAGTGATTTTGGTATTATTTTCCTCAAAGACAGTAGCAAAAAATCAGATGTGCTGATCTTGATTAAGTCATTCAACTTAAAACCCCAAAACAGACTCCTCAATGAGGATATCAAGCCATCATAACACTCTTCTTAAATAGATATTTGTAAAATAAACATGTTTCATTTCAAATGGGGAAGTAATAAAGATGGGGTACAGTGTTCATGAAAAAACTCATTGAAGATAAATTTAAAAAAAAAAACATGCAAATTATAAAAAATATTCTTAACCAGAGATTTTTTTTGGGAGTAACACACATATATTTGACTTCATCTTATCAAATAAAACCTGGGAAGATCTATATGATCAAATAGATGCAAATGACATATCTAATGAATTCCACAGTAGTTTTCTTTAGCACTTTAGTTCAATTTTCTAAAAAGTAGGAAATCTGTAGCAGAAAAAAAGTACAAAAAGAGTAACTATATATTTTTGGAGAGTTATTAATAAGTTCCCCTGGTAATGTATAACAGTCCCTGACCTTCTTACCAATGAATGAAAATTTTCCTTCACCCTTATGACTGAAATCAACTGCTAGCTTGTTGTTTTGGTTGTCTTTCCCCTTTCATGTGCCACTCTTAATTCTTCTGCCAATATCTTTCATTATTGCATAAGCTTAGTACACTCTCATCACACTCTTCAGCAACGTCTCCTGTTTTCCAATTAATCCTATTCTAGGTACTTTATCATATCAGTTACTGTTGTGTTCAGAAGTAATTTCTTTGCACCCCCTCCAACTCTCTATTGATGTCCAAAATGTCAGTCCAAAACTACACCATCATATTCAGGCAGTAGTCTGACACAAAGTTTTATAATCCAGTTCACTTACTTCTCTGGTACATCCACTCATTATAGTCTCCAATAAATGAAAGATTTTGAAATATTTTCCTACCACCTGCCTAGTAGTTTTCATTATCAAATGTTATTCCAAGAAATTTATAAGCAACTCCTTCCTCACACTACAGTAAACCTTAAGTTTTTCTTATCTCCTCCTTTTAAACTGACTATTTTTTTTTCATTTATCTTCATCCCATCTTGATCTACCAAACTAGCAGCTGTTCACATTCTTCCATTTTGATCCTATCCTATTCCACTGTCATCTGCAAAGAACCTAACTTCCTTATTAATGAATTAAATTGTTACATTATCATAATATTTCAGTGACCCTACTTTCTATTATATATTGAACAAGTCATAAGACTTGAAGTTTGCAACTTGCCTAGAGCGCATTTTTGAAAGACTGCAAACTTCAAGTCTTATAACTTGTTCAGGGTACACCTAAAGGTAGCATTGGAGAACAGTGTTGCTGAAATATTGTGTTTAAATAGCAATTTACCTTGGTTAGTTTCCTGAGAACAGTTCCTAAATATTGAATTCCGAGGAAAACTTCGTTTATTTATAACATAACTTTTGAATATAAACTATCAACACAATCATTTATTAGAACAATAAACAGCAATTGTCCCAATACATTACCCTATGCCACTCCCATTTTTACTTCACTTCTTTTTATAATGCATTTCCTACCCTACATATTAAGAATTCTTTTAGTTTTATCAACCAATTCAATGGTTTTTAACTTATTTACCACCATTTTATGGATCATTCTATCAGACGCCTCAGAAAGATCCAGTGATGCAATATGAATTTTATCTGAAATATCTTGCATATAGCCCACTAACTGAGATTCACATGAATAGCCATGTATAAGACTTGTGGTTGATTTGAAAACCAGTTTCTTTCCTCACAGACATTTCTGATGTAGTTGCATATTAATATCTCCATTAATTTTTATACCATCGAAGTCAAACTGATCAACCTAAGGTTTTTGACCCTATTTGTCATTATTTATGGATCATTTACAGTCCTCTGGTAAGCAGCAAGTATCCAGACTGAGTCTAAATAATATTTAAAGAAAAGGTACAATCTTGTATCCTGCTATCTTTAAGACATTTGTAGTAATATTATCTATACAATACTTTTTTTGCATAATTTATGGTGTTGTGATTTGATACAAAATGGTCATTTTGCTCAAAACTATTACTTTGTTACTCAGATAACTTCTAAAATGCTTTACTTTTTCAGAGAACTCTTTCTATGATTCAGTCACCAGTTCAAAAGATGGGGATTTCAAAACATTCTTCTAAATTATGTTGCAAGGATGTTTGAATAACAAAATTAAAAAATATTCAGGTCACTAAATGTTCTTAGATGCTTTAATACTTTTCTAATATCAGAAATTACCCTGAGGTTATGATAATGTTTATTGGAATCAATACTATGAAGAAACAGGCTATCTTTCAAGAAATGGTACACTCAAATTACAAGTCATTGCATCTAAGTGTTTAAAAGTAAGCACCTTTTTAATTTATTTATGGATTAGGTAACAGTTCTCATGATACTTCAGAATTTCTCTAAGTACAGAAAAGAAATCACTGAAATTATTTCTAAGTGAGATAAGATAACAAAGTATTCCATGACTGAATCTGTTTCATCAGAAAATTTTCAAAGTCCCATAGCTTCTGATTATACCTCAACGCCAGCAACAAACGTTGCACCTGTAATGTTCAAAAACTACTTGTTGTCTGCCTAGAGAGCAGCTGATCTCTGCCTTATATATCCTCGCTCCCAGGATCATCCTGTATGAATTGAATTGATTTGTGATGTACTGCATGCTCCAGTGGCAACTTCAAAATGCTCTACCTATATACTTTTGTCATTTACAAATCTTAGCTTTAAATTCAGTTGGCATTTTTTTTGTAAATTATTCATAACTTCACTTGTTGATTTATTCTATTCCCTGACTCCCTTACTGACAAAAGAAAATTTTCCTACTCCCTAGTTCACAAAATCGATTGCCAGCTTGTGCCCATGGTAATCTTTTCCTTTCCTTGTACTACTCCTAATTATCTGACCAATATCCATACAAGTTCATTCCCAACATCTGCCTTGTACATTCCCAGCACTCTCTTTACCCTCCTCCTGTTTTCTAATGACTCCCAATGTATCTCTTGAGTCCTGGGGAAATTTCCACAAACATATCTAACTGCTTTTCTATGAAGGCCCCCACTCCTGCATTTGAAAAACAAAATTTGTGTCCCAAAGTACACCACAATATTCAAGCAAATGTCTGATCAAAGTTTCATAATCCATTCCCCTCACTTCTATGGTACACACTGTGACAATAAATTTGGCCACCACTGAAAAATATTCTATCACTCTTATTTTACAAAATCTGACATCAATGTCATCCCAGGAAACAATAATGTAATACTGGCAAGCCAGTAATGCGTTACTGTTTTTTTTTAGGATGACATTGATGTCAGATTATGCAAAATAAGAATGATAGAATTTTTCAGCGGTGGCCAAATTTATTGTCAAAGTGTGTACATCCTATCACCATTCTCTCCAGTAAATGAAGGATTTATAACCTTTTCCTACCTCCTGTCCAATAAGTCCTGCCAAATTGAGTTAATTATCAAATATTATGCCAACAACAAACTTCCTTCAACAAATAATTCTGTCCACACCCTGTTATCAAAAATAAACCTTTGTTTTATATCTGTCTACATAACGAGCTAACTCTTCTTGGGATTTATCTTCATTCCATGTGACCATCCAGTCCTTCAGTCATCTCCGATTTTGATCCTATTATATACCATTGTGTTGTCTGCAAACAACCTAAATTCTGACTGTAATCCATCAACACAATCATTCATTAATATGATGAATGGCAATGGTCCCAACACACTACCCTGTGACACTGCCATTTTCAGTGTCACCTCTTTTGATACCACATTTCCTATTCTAATGTTATGCTTTCTGCCTTTTAGGAATTTCTCCACACAGCAAGTCACTCTTTTATCCACTCCAAAACCTTTCAACTTACTTAAAACCATTTTGTGGCTCACTCTATCAAATGCCTTAAAAAGTTCTAGTGCTACACCATCAACTTTTGCTCCTTTATTCAATTCATCAGAAATAGCTTGCATATGGCTGACCAACTGAGATTCACATAAATATCCATGTCTAATTTGAAAACCACTTTCTTTCCTCACAGACATTTATGATGTGGTTACATATCAATCTCTCCATTAATTTATCTACCGCTGAAGTCAAACAAATTGACCTATAATTTCTGCCCCTATATGTCACCCCTCTCCACTATTACACTTTTCCAATCTTCTGGTAAGCAGCACGACTCCAGACTCATTGTAAATAATGTTTCAAGGTAAGATGGTTTGAAAATAGTATATTAGGCTCAAATTCATACTCATTTACTATATGTGGCAATACTGTGTATACATCAGTTTCCTGCTCTAAGGTTATTCAGACTTCGATACAAAAAAAAAAAAAAAACAACCAGTGAGAATTGTTGGTAACCTGCCCTTTCACAGTCACTGTAAGCATATGTTTCTTCATCTTGGCATAATGACTTTACCAGCTGTATTTATCTGTTAGTGATTAATTTATATTAAGGAGAGTGAGAAATATGAAGTGTGAGGTGTGAATCATACTTACATTACCAGGGATAGAGAAAACATATATTTCTTCAGTTGTAAATACAGTTGCACTCAAATTTTTTTTACTATGTATCAATTATGCTTTCTAATGCCATACCATACAGGATAAAATTACTTTCAATTAATATGTTTAAGAATGTAATAAAAAATCTAACTATATATATAAAAGACAATGTTTTTTTTATTATTATTATTGCAAATAATAATAATAATAATAAAAGACAATGTTTGCACATGTGTCCACTATAGACTAAAAAAGTATTGTATTGATTGATGGGCAGTTATTTGTGAAATGGTCCACATTTCCAGGAGAAGGTTTGAAGCTGTTGAAATCCTCAATCTGACACATAGAAAGAATCCATCAATCACTAAAAAGGAGAATTAGTTGTATGTCTAAGCCTGCTGGCACAGGAAAACCCTTTCTTATTTTGAAGGCAATCGCACATGCACAATATAATATCGCTCTGGCAATCGCTTCATCTGGAATGGTGCAGACTCTTTTGGATGGTTGCTGAACATCAAATTCAGCACATTAATTGCCATTGAATCACAAAACAGTCAAATAACAATCTGTAACTTTTCAGAAACATTGGGAATGAGTAAAGTACTCCAGCAATGTAATATAATAATACTGGATGAATGTGCAATGGCACATGAAAAATTTTTGGAAGTATTGTATCGAACATTGCAAGATTTACATCGAAATGAATGGCCACTAAGTGGTGCTCTAATATTATTAGCAGGTGATTTTCGACAGACATTACCTTTTGTTTCACATTTAACATCAGCTGATGAACTAAATGAGTGTTTAAAAACATCACATTAGCAGAGCTATGTTAATAAATTTTTATTGACAGCAAATGTGTGTTAAATTTATTAAAAAAAATTATCATTCTTCAGAATATTTTACTGTAAAATTATTGGATATTGATAAAGGGGAAAATTACCTCATGGACATTTATATATTGTGCACTCCTGTGTAGGAAAACCCAGGGATTTTTTTAGTATATGCTGAATGGAATCACCAATACAATGTATATTCAATGAACTTGAAAATGAATGAAACAGTAATTAAAATTCGTGTGTTTCAAAGCAGAGAAATAATAAAAATAATTCTGTGTAGTCATAATGACCTGGAGATAGGGTTTTTATTGGCTGCACATTCTGCCCCTAACACAGCTGCCTTAACCTAACTTGACAATCCTGCCGGGTACAGGGGACCTACAGTTTAACGTGGAATCTGAACCACGGAAGCGTTCTGGTGTATTTACTTTACACAGCAAGCTGTGGCAGAGGTGAAGGTCGGGTTAATCACCTTTCAAAATCCCCGCCGAGACAGGGATTTGAACCTGGGACCTTTTTATCTCCAGTCAGACGCTTAGCCACTGAGCCACCAGACTGCTCAGAGAAATAATAGTGTATATGTAAGTTTCTAATTTTAACTAAAAGCATAATATAAACTTTCAAATTTGTTCATTTAATCTATATTTGTACTAAAGTCCAGCAATCAGCGATAGCAAATCATTGCTAGGTCAGCTAGTTACTTATACGTAATTGTATATATAAAGCTGAACAGTTTTTGAAATAGCAGCTAATATGATGTAAATCTGGAAATTAATTGAAGTATTAATTTTTATTGACTTTGTAAAACTACAGTTGTAAAACTGTCAACTGTCTATTGTGTCCCATCAACTTTAATATATCTGTAGTAATATTAACTACAATTATCTCTTTGTGGTTTTTCGGTTAACTTAGTTCCTTCATAATTTTCTGATGACCTATTTCAAATTCTGAAATTCTGTCACTGCTACTTATATGGTGACACTCCTCTGTTTTA
The DNA here is from genome assembly GCA_031002005.1 of Vandiemenella viatica. NCBI lineage: Eukaryota > Metazoa > Arthropoda > Insecta > Orthoptera > Morabidae > Vandiemenella > Vandiemenella viatica. Next base: position 126,252,617 of record CM061921.1, on the reverse strand, counting down.
TTCCCTCCTATCCCATGATGATAGTCAATAATGATGTCATTAAACCAGTCACTCAATATTTCTACTACTTTGAAAGTCTCAGTTACTTCTTATCCAGTCTTATCCACAATTGTCTGAATACCTTTCTTTCACTGCAGTTTTCTAACATAGCCATAGAAATTTCCTTATACATTATTCAGTGGCCATGCTGAACCAGTAATAATCTTCATATACCCATCTTTAGCTTCTCTCTTTTCTCTTATTAATTATTAATTCCATTGTTTTAAATGTTCCCTACTTTCTTGCTGTCTCTTAACTCTGTGGTGTTTTCATTTCACTAACATCTTGTAATTCCTCACCTCCCAATAGTGTTATGTAGGTTCTGTACTTTTCTTTATTTATTTTTTGATAAATATTTACCCTTTTTACTATCTCCTTGAACTCTTCCTACTTCGACTTTACTGTACTTGTATCATCCTTTCATTTGCTGAAACTTTCCCTGAAGTACCTGTTTGATTTTGAAATATGTTGATTATTATAATGACACCTATTTCCCCCTTCAATTTTGGCCACAGGTTTACTGAATCCTCTATTATCCATCAGAGCTGCTTCGTGATCACTCATTCCTTCAGTTACTTGACACCCAACAAGGTTATCATTTGGCTTTATTAGGAAGATATCCAACATGTTTTATTCCCTTGTGTTTTGCTCTACAACTTGTATATAGCCTCCTTCCCTTATTAAATATTTGCAAATCTTGTTCCCCTGTGTTATTAATCTTATTTCCTAACCAGTTGACACATGGTAAGTTCAAATCACTATCAATCATGAACATTCTATGATCACTTCTGAGCTCTGAATATGAATATCATGCCTCCCTGAAGATTGCGATATGAAAATGTTATGGGAAGGACTTGGGCAATCTCTCGGCAATGGTATAATGACGGCCAAACCTTTCACACCAGAAACATTAACATTTGAATGGTAAATTTAAATCTCCACCTGTAATGACCATTCTACTATTCCTTCAGAATTCTGTGTATGAATTTAGTATCTCATCAACTGCTTTATCATTATTCTTCCACTGTGGGAAGCAACCAACACCCTGATTTTTTCTTTTTTATTACCCCAGAAATCTACTCTAAGTAACTCATGGTCATGATCTATAAGCACTAATGAGCTGTAGTGGTCTTTGCCAACCAGTATGAAAACCCCTCCAGCAATTGCTACTCTATTCTGCAGCAAATTTCAATGTTTGGAGGTGATTTTAATAATAATTTCTCTTTGTTTGTGTGTGTTTTTTTTTTTTAAAGATAAGTTATATGGGAAAAGAAAGTTGCATAAATAAATAAGAAGATGCAAGTATTGTTAATCTAATATGGGATTAATAAATAATGACAGTTTCAAGGGTTAAATGAAGTGGTTTATAAAATTTAATGAGAATGGAAAGTTTGTCAAGGTTAAGTCTGTTACGGGATTTGTATATAACAGCTTTCGACTGAACTTTGACCATTTGCATGGCCCAAAAGTGGATTGTCATTTGGTCATGCAGTTGCCATTCAACTGATAACCTCAGCAGGAGAAGGAAGGATTGAAATAATGTTTACTGTAGACTTTCCAATAAATTTCAAGCTACGAATTCTGAAAATAATTACATCACTTGATGACCAGTCTACAGCACCGATACTGCTTTTTGAAAAATAAACTTTAATTACAGGTATGAACCATAATGCAAGCCACAAACAACTCCTGAGAAACCCCTAGCTATTTACCAATTAACTACATCATGAGTATGACCACTCCGGCACCTTTTGTTATAGTCAGCCCAATATGACTGACATGCAAGCCTAGCGCCTGTTTACTCACCACGCCAAATCTGATGTAAAGCCACGTGTGACCACTCTTCATGAGTGCTTTCCAAGAAATGTCCTCACCATGATTTTCTGGGGTCTATTTATAGGTAACCTAGGGGTTTTCCCAACATCCCCAAGAATTTTTTGCTCATTTAACCTTATTTTTCCAATAATTTTGTGAGAGGCAGGCCTTTGACTAAACATCAAAATCAATCCTTATGAAACTTTCCCTATCTTTAGTAGTTTAGCTATAAAAAATTATTTAAGTAGTGACACCTAAAATTCTCTCAAATCTTTCAAGCTGAAGCCATCACCTTGGAATTACAAAAAAAAAAAATTAATTCTCTTATTGTGGCCATTAGTGAGTGTTGCATGTTTTTTTTTTTTTTTTTTATAAAAAAAAAAACTTTATACTCATAAAAAAATCTACTTTATTTTAAATATACTTCCCCCTATGCATTCAGCAAAATTATGCTATGTGAAAACTAAATTTCTCCCTTGGAACTATAAATTTTCTACAAAATCCAACAAAAACGTTGCTTTACTTTTACCCACAGATTTCAAATTTTTACATAATGTACTAAAAATTTGGAGCATCTTTTAAGCTATAAATCTTTTTGGTAGCTTGAAAACTGAGGGCTGAGGAATTATTTAACTGTTTATTTTTGACATTCAGAACATGTGGTTGATTGAGTTACAAAATCAAATATATGGTGTGTACTATTTTATATCTACTAAGTGTCATTCGTCATTTTAATCGTCATAACTTAATGTACCGGTACCTCTGAAAATGAATGTAGCATGTTCTATTAGAAAATAAGTTGAATCCTTTATATGGAAAATGTTATGATCAAATTTCATTGTTTACTTCAACTTGTTGCTTGAAAATTCCAAGAATGTGATTCTAAACTTATTTTGCTGTTGTATTAAAGTTAGATTCACACTCTTTAAACAAATTTTGGTGATACAGTGACAAAATTTATGTTATATGACAAGTAGTGAAAATTTATAATTAATTTACAGGAAAAGTACTAAATATATATAAAAATTAAAAGATTTAAAAAGTACTTAAAAAAAATTGATGATACATTTTTTAGATGTCAGGAAGGAAATGTTCAGTTTTTAATTCTAACATGCAGTATTCGAATAAAAGTATGGCAGGGAAGAATCGCATTTTAGGGAAAATTAGACAAAATTTGGGTGTGTGTTAATTTATCTAGGAGCTAAATACGGTCATGTGCTTTAGGCTGTGTAAGGAGAGGTTTTTTCAGGCAGAGGCATAGTGTGTATGTGCTAGAAACAATAGGGAGCAAATCTATGTCCAGTGTTTGAGTAATTTTCTTGAAATAAGCTGGAGTGTCTTGTAGGAGGCAGGGCAGTGGAGCAGCCATGGTAGGCAATCAAAACTGAAACAAAGTCCAGGTACCATAAAGAAAAAGCATGAGATGTAATGTAATTTTGGGCAGTAATTCAAAATAAATAGATTTCAACAACTTTTAAAATTGGACTTGTGATTGTTATTGTGTGTCTGAATTTCCTAAAGTAAACCTGTAGTCTGAGAGTTGGGATGAATGTCAGAGTTTGATTTGAATGAAATAATTCACTGAACAAAGAGCTGTTTGAAACAACAGAAAAATTAGTTTTCAGCAGCATCATTACTGTGCTATAAATAACTAAATCTCATAATATTTTGAGCTGGTAACAATCTATAGTTTTAGGAAAATATTATGCAACTTCAGAGACAATACATTGACCTCATTTCATGTTTACTACTAATCCAAAACCATCATTTTCTGGTACTAACATGGTCACAGAACACAGAGAAATTGAGGGGTTTGCTGAGATGGCAAACTCGGAGAGTTTGGAATCAACCAATATACCAAATACATTCCTGGGACACAAATTATACAATTATTACTTTTATGGTTCAGTGTTTCTTGATACTTTTTTAATAGTAGTCTTTTACAGATTCCACCTCAAGCCATATTTTTCCCATTGCTATCACCTGTTTTTCAGTTCTTTTTCCAGATTCTGTTCTGTCTCCTCCCTTCTCATCTCCTATGTATACCATAAAACATAATTCTGTTTTCCTGAGCTTCAGCAAGGATTTTTCTGAAACCACATTAAACAAAACAGTAGACAATAATACACTTCCTTGATTTACTCCCCTCATTATCTGGAATCAGTCCAAGTTTTATTATTTACCCTTATACAATTCTCACTTTCTTCATAAATTTATAATTTTTTTACGTCTATAAATGCAATTATAATAACCTGACCATATTCTTAATTTCTCTCTCTTTCAGAATATAAAAAATTTCTTCAACTGTTGGTCTTCACCTGAATCAGTGCGGTGTCTATTATTTATTTGAGTTTACATGGGATAAGTTTGTTGTATATTTTCAGGCAGTAGCTCATCAGTGTGATTCCCTTTTAATCCACACATCTTGATTTTTATGAATTGGAACTATGAGACACTTCTACCAGACTTCTGGTAATTTCTTTCTTTCCAGGCTACCTCTGTAACAATATACAACCACTGCATTCCCATTGCTTTTATGGTATCTGCTGTTGGTTCATCAGTTCATGGTGATTTACAGTTTGGAAGTTCTCGCATTGTGTAATGAGAGTTAACTAATTGGTTGTATTTAGTTAACTAGTTATCAGTAATTAGTAGTTAAGTGAAACTGTCCAAAGTTGGATAATGCCACAGTCAGCAGGTGGATTTACCAGTCAGCCACTGGTAGTATTAGGAGAATTATCACAGGGAAGTCATACAAGTTCAGAATCTGTAATACTGTTTAACTGTTAGTTTATTTCTCAACACAGTCACACACACAGAAATTCAATTGGTTCCATCAAAATTAGTAGTTAGCTATTGGAAGTTCATGATCCGAAAGTTGCAGTTTTTGAAGGTGTAAAATTAATAAGTAGGTTACTATCGATAGTTTGTATACACAGCTCAACACAGTCAGTCACAAACAAAACCAATATTGTTCTTCAACTGTCAACAACAATGATAATGTTCTATTTATTACAAGTAATTAAACTAGTAAATGACCTATTCTTCACCCCATGTTACCACTATCACAGATGGCCAATAATGCCCTCGCTTCACCTACATGTGTGGAAACATCCGTACCACTCAGTACAACTAACTTAGTAAATACATTCTCTGTATTACTGTACAGGTTTATTGCTGCTTGCACAGGTGGAAGGTCACTGTTATGTTACATTATTTCCCTAATCAACTGTGATAATTGATCATTTCCTAAAATAAAAAGATAAATATAATGAGAAAACACTTCCCCTCCAGTAGTATGATTACATATACACAATTCTAGAATAAGGTACATATTGAAATTCTGTGTGGCCAACCATCAAATCATATACCTCCATTGTGCATGATTATGATACAACTGAATACAAAAATGAGAATCCAAAACAGGAAAACTCAGAAGAAACAGAAAAATTCTTATACTATCTTCTGCTCACACTAGGAGTGAATGCATAATTTACTTATGCAAATCTGTTACTGAACCAAACACTGAAAAAAAGAAACACATACAGTAGGTAAATAATATTGTTTGTGCCCGCTGTCTGGTGTAACTCTTTAAGGCAGCTCTGTTGTGTATGTTATATGTGGCATTAAATGTTCACTTTATGCACACAAAACATTATTCAGCTCAAGGCTACTGCTTAGCTCGACATATCCCGGGTGAAGGGAGCAACTGTGACATAACATAAGAAATTTCTTTTTACTGCCAAAACATAAAAACTATTTTATATTGCATGAAAAAGAAGTTGAAATAACTGCAAGTGATGTGAATTGAGAAAGTGTCAGCTGTTGTTATTCATTAAATAGCCTATGATGTATTGGATTGTTATCATACTTGTCTATGATTGGCTGGTCATATTCCATGCCAAACCAGTCATGTCATATGAGTCAGATATATACAAGCAATATAACGTCTAGTTTTAAGCTTTTAGTAAACATCTGTTGTATTATAATTGGAAATAATTTTTCAGGGATGCCAGTGGCCACGATGCATACCGTTTAGCATTGCAAACTCGTGAGCAGCATATACGACGTGATAAAGCAACAAGCAACATATGTACAGCACAAGCACTGCTAGCGAACATGGCTGCTATGTACGCAGTTTACCACGGTCCACAAGGTCTACGAAATATTGCACAGGGTGTTCATAACCTTGCTCTAATTCTAGCAACAGGTAACTAAGTTGCTATATATAATAATACTTTAGTGATTGTTGATGAAAGCTTTTAACAGTATACTTTTGCTTAACATATATATAACTCTCAATTTAAATTTTCATATTGTACAGGAACAAACTTAAAATATAGGACTGCATAAAAACACTAATTTGTACCGGGTCATCTTCCAGATAAATGTTAACAAAAATGCGATAAAAATAAGTGCACAGTAACTGGATATTTTGGAACATTTTTCTCAAGTGCAGATAGTAATTTTAAATTTATGCTAAATGATTACTGTCAATTTGCAGAAGCACTTACAATGATTTTTCATTTTCAATTTACTTTAATTTATATCTGCACATTAAACCCAGCATTAGTGATTTTGACCTTTGTACAATAGGATATTTTCTGCTTGTTGTGTATTTACTAGAAAATATTTTGCTACACTGTATTGAACAATATCATTTTCAGATAGGTAGTGTACAATGACATGCTGTACGAGAACTAAGCTAAAATCCCTGACCCTGGGATTAAAGTATAGAGATAACCAATGTAAATGAAAAGATAAAAAAACTTCTGAAAATGTTTCTACAAATAAGGCGAAATGTGTTCAATAAGCAAATAAATGAACATAAACTTCAATTTTGTCAACAGTAACCATTTATCATCTATTTATAACAACTGTAGAAAAATTTGTGCGACTGCCCCTAAATCTTGTGAGAGGGAGGGGCAATAAATTTTGAAGTAGACTAAAAAGTATGACAATAAAGAAAGATAGTTTGGGCAGGCAAAAAAAAAAATAATAAAAAAAATTAAACAAATAGAAAAATAAAAAATTAAAATTATTTTTATAAGTAACCATAATACATAAATGTGTGGTTTATCAAATATGAAGTTCACAAGAGGGGTGGAATGATTAGAGGCTGAGACATATCAATAAGCCAGTTTCGACATAATATGCTCAGATACCTTGTTGGCAATAAGTGAGAAGCAATTACTGTGCTTCATTTGGTTGAGGATGTACTTAATTATTTTCTGTCTACTGAAACATATATGGCTGGCAGAGGAGGAGTTTGTGGCACAATGAATCACATTTCTGAGATTGACTACACAGAACCATTCCTACAATGAAGGGTCTATTTTATAAATTCAAGACCAGCAAAGGACTGATTGAGAAACATCACACTTTGGTTGAACATGTATATCCAGGAAGCATTTTAGAACACTAAAACACTAAATGTGAGGAATGATAAAGTATATGCAGGATAAATCTAAGATATTATAAAAGTGTGTGGATACTGTGGAAAAATGTTGTAGAAAATAAGATTTATGGCTTTGGATGAAAAGTTAAAGATATTTGAACATTTAGCTAGAAATATGCTCCATAGGCTATCTATTTGCCAAATCCATGACCAGAGTAATGACCACCTAAAGGATTTTTTTTTTTTTTTTTTTTTTTTTTGTGCCAGTAGGAGCAAAAGGCTTGTTGGAATGTAGAGGGAATTGATTGTGATGATAGTGCTTGCAGAATATTTCAGGTGTGGATAACCATTAAGATACCACAATGATTCAAGATGTACTCAAGTGGTTTTTATGTCAGAGAGTGGTCTAAATACTTTTGCTAGATGATCATAAATTTCAGGAATTCTCATAATGTTGGAGTAACTGGTAGCTGACAGAGCCTAGGAAAAATGGTGATTTCATTTATTTATTTATTCATGGTTATTTTGTTTATGACTTTATGCTTAATTGAAATTGAGGTAATTAGAGTGATTTCAGACTGGAGATAAACAATTCCAGGAATAGAAAGTGGGGGATACATGTGGTGAAGGTGAGGTACTGCTTACAATAATCAAAGTCCGGGAAGTTTGCATGTTTGATACCCTTGAATAGAACTGAATGATAGTAGCGAGTGGTCCAGGACACATTCTTGCACTTGAAGTTTGAAACGGTCCCTAAAGGTGCATAAATCAGAAATAATCAACGGAATGGGTATACAGAAGGCAACTGGAATCCACTGCATTAAAAACCCAAAAGGAGTCCTGAGGTAATGTAATCATCGCAAATTACATATACAATGATTGTTTTTTTCTTGGGTAAAATATTGTGGAGGTAAATTAGTGCCCAAATTGGATTTCCATTAGGGGACTGTACAGGGCAGAGTCATCAGAATGTATACAAATATTCTATGAGTTGGAGTGTGGAATGTTAGAATTCTGATCATGGATGTTAGCCAAGAAAACTTAAGAAGGTGGAATGACTTAAGTTAAAAGTCTCTGGGTTTAGTGAAATTAAGTGGAAGGGAACACAGTATAATTAGCACATAAGCTGTCAGTGGAGTTACTGGTGTGGGGTTTTGTAATGAACAAGAGAGTATGGAAATGGGTGAGTTATTGTGAACAGTTTAGAGACAGAATTATTTTGATGAGGATCAATATTAAACCTGCTCCAACCACCTTAGTAAAGGTAAATATGACAAAGTCACAGGAAAATGGTGAAGAAAGAAAGAACATATATGATGAAATTGAAGAATGAATCCCATATGTAAAGGAAATGGAAAACTTAATAGTCATAGATGGTTGGAATGTGGGAGAGGTATATGGAAATGAGGATAATACTGTAGGAAGTTTCAGTCTAGGAGAAAGAAATGATCAAGGAAGTAGTTTGTCATAATTTTGTGAAAAGTATAAACTCATTGTGCCTAACATTATGTAAGAATCATGCATGTATTAATTTTATTTCCTTACCTATAAAATGTACAAAATAGGAACACATGTTTGTTTATATATATATATACTGTATATATAATTTCTATGAGTATTTAAGAATTTTATCAATGTAAATTATTATTACATCAGAATTCCACTAAGAGTATTATTAAGTATGGAATGGGTTAATGGAATTTCCCCATTACTTTGGAAGATAATTTTAGAAGTTAATTTTAGAAGTCTAAAAGTTTTAAATAGTGGCAGTTGGCATGGTCGTTTGGTGATCTCAGTATCCGCCAAGTCCATGTGTTCAGGGAGGTAGAACCCAGTTTTAAATCATGGGTTGAAACTGGTCATCATCTAGTGACGTCAGAATCTGCTGGGTCCATGGGCTCGGGGGTGTAAACCCCAATTCGGGAGCATGGTGCACTTGGAAGAAATATGCACCTAGGCTTCCGGACAATCAGTCTGCCATTGGTCATGGAGTTGGCAAGTCCGTCAGGAAAGTAAACGGACAATTAAGTCGAAGAGATCATGTGTTCGCGCTAATTCATTATGATGAAGCATTAGTCTCGTAGAAGGTGTTTTCTTTGGTGATATGAAGGAACTTTAGTAATGAAAAACATATTTGCAGAATGTTAATGCATTGTATTCATGGTGGACCATATGTATGCTATAAGAACTTATAAGTGTGATGATGTATGAATGAGAAGTGTGTGTGTTTTCAGTCTAAATTTTTCAGTGACATTACCTGTAATCTTAAAGGATTGAAGTACCAATAGCGAACTTTCATAAAGGTTGGGAGTTGGAGCGAGATTATACTATTAACTATTAAATGCACATATTTCAAATAAGAAGGTGCAGTTTCATTTCATTTGCCAACTTAACGGTTGTTGGTGGCTGTTAGTGATAGAATCAGGAACTAGCGAGTGCGCAGAAACTTAAAGGTTCACAGTAAGGATTGTAACCTAACCACAACCATAACTGCAACAACTACTTACATAAGCTAATTTACAAACATTTAATGTTTATAACAGAGAATCAAGAATTTACTTAAAGAATATAAGTCTTAATTGTCTAGGTAAGCTTTTAGTTTATGTCTGAATTCTGTGCCACTTAACAACTTCAATTCCTTGGGGAGTTTGTTGAACAATATTACCTCTTTTTTGAATGGGTCTTGTTCAGTATATTTATTACTCACTCTTATTTGAAATTAGTTGTTTTGACCTCTTATACCATGGCTGTGAATATTGAGGTTGATGATAAAGTAAGCGATTGGTAATGCTGCTGGTGTTGGTGCAAAGTTTAGTCCTTTTTCAATCAACCTCCTCTTCTTGTTGCACATCAATGACCTTCCTGGAAACTTATCTGACAAAGTTAAGAGTATTTTATTTGTAGATGACACTAACCTGACTGTGAGAAAACACCAAACAGCAATCTAGAATTTAATGTAAGTGAAGTAGCAAATTGGTTTAAGGCAAATTCATAAAAATTAAATTTAAAAAAAAACACATTATATTAGGTTTAAAATAAAAAAAATTATGCACAGCCAGATTTACAAGTAAGCTATAAAAGTAACACAATATTAGAAACAAAGATTATAAAATTCCTTGGTATTAAAATAGATGGGAAACTCTGTTGGCACGAACATATCACTTCACTACTGAAGAAGTTAAGTAGTGCAACCTTTGCAATACGAACACTTTCTCTAACAGCAGATCTAGAATTAACAAAACAGGTGTACTCCTCATATTTTCATTCAGTGATGTTATATGGCATAATATTTTGGGGAAATTCTTCACAAAGTAAAACAAGTTTTCATAGCACAGAAAAGAGCTATTAGGATGTTGTGTAGGGTACAACCAAGAACTACTTGTAGAATACTTTTTTTTAAAAAACTCAATATTCTTACAATGACTTCTCAGTATATATTTTCTCCCATGTGCTTTGTCATAGATTATTTTAACCTGTTTACTTCTAATTCACAGGTACATGAATTCAATACAAGAAACAGAAATAACTTGTACAAAACACAAACATCTCTGTCATTAGTACAAATGGGAGTTAATTATTCTGGTATACATCTGTTTAATAAACTTCTGAAGAATATAAAACAGTTTGAAGATAATAAAGATATATTTAAAGAAAAACTGAGAGATTATCTTACTGGCAGCTCCTTCTATAACATTCAATAATATGAACAAATTAATTAATTGTATTCAATATGACTTTTGCAAAATTCAGTTGGAGAAATTGATGTTTATTATTATTCTCTTTATTTGTCTTTGGAACATATACTTGTTGTTACTATGATTATGACTCGTATTGTATGTATGTGTATTAACCATGACATGTTTCACATTCCAGAGGTCTTTCCTCAGCAGGGATACATGAAAAAAATTGATAAATAATAAATAAATAAAAGTAAACAAGTTAAAATTATCTATGACAAAGCACATAAGAGAATATATATACTGAGAAGTCATTGTAAGAATATTGAATTCTTTAAAAAAATTTCTGCAAGGAGTTCTTGGTTGTACCCTACACAACATCCTAATACCTCTTTTCTGTGCTATGAAAACTTTTTTTACTTTGTGAAGAGTTTCCCGAAAAGATGATGCCATATGACATCACTGAATGAAAATATGAGGAGTACACCTGTTTCGTTAATTCTAGATTTGCTGTTAGAGGAAGTGTTCGTATTGCAAAGGTAGCACTACTTAACTTCTTCAGTAGTGAAATGTTCATGCCAACAGAGTTTCTCATCTATTATAATACCAAAGAATTTTATACTCTTTGTTTCTAATATTGTGTTATTTTTATAGCTTACTTGGAAATCTGGCTGTGCATAATTTTTTGTTTTAAACCTAATATAATGTGTTTTTTCAAAATTAAATTTTAATGAATTTACCTTAAACCAATTTGCTACTTCACTTACATTAAATTCTAGATTGCTGTTTGGTGTTTTTCTCACAGTCAGGCTTAGTGTCATCTGCAAATAAAACACTCTTAACTTTGTCAGATAAGTTTCCAGGAAGGTCATTGATGTGCAACAGGAAGAGGAGGTTGATTGAAAAAGGACTAAACTTTGCACCAACACCAGCAGCATTACCAATCGATGACTTTATCAGCAACCTCAATATTCACAGCCATGGTACAAGAGGTCAAAATGACTAAATTCAATAAGAGTGAGTAATAAATATGCTGAACAATACCTATTCAAAAAAGAGGTAATATTGTTCAACAAACTCCCCAAAGAATTGAAGTTGTTAAGTGGCACAGAATTCAGACATAAACTAAAAGCTTACCTAGCCAATTAAGTCTTATATTCTTCAAGTAAATTCTTGATTCTCTGTTATAAACATTAAATGTTTGTAAATTAGCTTATGGGAGTAGTTGTCGCAGAACCTTGTGGAATTCTGTTATCTGTGTAATTGGCTGTAAGGATGCGGTATAGGGTATTTGACTTATGCCCGTTGTACTGTAAACAAACTTTGTTGTTAGGATTTGCAAAATTCTGAGGTAGCTTACAAATGGTTTTATTGTTGGCTGATGCTCTATATATTCTTATGAAATTTTTTAACTTTTTGTGATACTAATTGGGAATGTTTTAAATTTTGTCTCAGAATTACTTTCTGTAGTGTCTACTATTAACTGAAATTCATTTAAAACTGGTGATAATGAGGATAACATATTCTCATGGAGCTTGCTGGGCAATTAGCTTTGAATTTGTTTGCAATCTTGAATGTTGTCATTAGTTTTATAATTTAAAGATTTTTGTAGTTCAATATTTTGTTTAGAATTAATTTGCAAATATTAGGAATTATGATAGTTCAAGATTTGAATTTGTACTGGCTGCTTGTAACTTGAGTTTGGAATTTATACTGATTTTTAGTGATTTGGCATCAGAACCTATTTTGGCCGTCATTTGGTAGAGAAAATCCATTGCTAGTGTGTCTCATTAGTAGTCCTTGCCAGTGAAGCAACTACCATTTCTAATTAGGTGATTCACTATTTGAAGGAGTTGTGTTAACCTGGTGTCATGCTTGTATACTGAAGATGGAGATGCCTGAAATTATAGCTGTAACCAAATTGGTGGTGACAGCTGTCGTTGGATCTATTATACTGGTTCATGAGGGACAGTTGTTAGTTCTTATAATGGGTCAATGCTGGAGGGAACTTCTTAAACTGTGTGAAATTTAGAGTTATTATACATGAGCTTGTAATACCAGTAATTGGCTGTCATAGTCACTATCATTATCATAAGGAAAGTCATTATTCGTAGGCAGAGTCTGTCAAGCAGGTGAGAATTCTGTTGTCGGTTATTACTTTGCCACAGTCAGAATCGAGACTTGTCTCTAAACACAAATGTATGCCATTCATGTGTCCATTTGAGTTTTGCATTACTCTAGGTTTAGACGATGCTGGAAATTTAATCAGGTTAATGGAACACATTGTGTAGCAGTCAGAGGAAGTAACCCAGATTGAAGCAGTTTGTTTACAATCATCTGGAGGCTACTCTCTCTGTAACCACTGCTTGGATCTAGCCTGCAGCCACCTGTATGCTAGCAGTAGCCACCAATACAATTTGGCAGTTTTCACGTGCTGTTGTCCTTCTCTATGGAAGTGTGCCTGCTCTAGGAGTTGTAGAGCCTTCTTTTATTCCCTGCGTAACAAGTATGTATACTGACATTACACTACAACCAATCCTTTGGGAGATTTCACGATATGATGTACCCATTTCAAACACACCAGCTCTCCAACCTCTCTTACAGTTAGATATTTGGGTGTAGATTGCAGTCACTCTTCACCTCGGCATACTTGGTCAACAATAACTTATGGGGAAAAAAAGTGTCATGTTACAGCAAACTGTTCATTACTTATACACTAAAAATATATCACAATATTTTATAATAAATAACTCCACAACTATCATGCTTTTACATATAAAACTTTCAATTTTTAATCATTTTATACTCTTTTTTCCAAAGTTGATTGAATAGTTTTTACTGGCAAATAAATGTTAGCTATTCACTTCTAGCATTTGGGGGCACTTTTACATGCAGATTGGCCCTCAATGGATTGACATGCAGAAGAAATGTTTCATGTCTATGGAATGCTTAAGCATATCTGCTGTCTGCAACAATCACATATCCCATTGTGTATTAGTATTGTAGCTGTTCACTCTTGGCAAAGTACATACTTGATCACTCTCGAAGTTGCTTAATTCGTTGGTTGACTGCCACTCAGAGACTTTGAAAAAATTAACTGTTATATATTCAAACAAAAACTCATTCAGTCAATAGTGAAAAGGTGCTATACTAAAAGTTCTTTTCAGCTAGTTTATTTATTTGAATTTGTATAATTAATCCTCAGATCCCAAATACTAATTAGAAGCATGAAGAATGATTACCCAAACAATAAATTTCATTCAGTTTATATGTCCTTTAGATCCCAAAAACCACAATTCCATGGATATACATGCTTACAGCAGCAATTTTGCAATGGTGCATGATACTGAAACACGTATTGAGACTATATGGATTAAAGCAACCTTGGTTGAGAGTGAAGTAACCTCACAACTGTTCAGAGCAAAGTCAGCTGCAGGTTGATGAAAACCAGTTTTTCACAGCATTATGATCCCCTGTATTCATCATCCACATAAGTTATATTAGCTAACCCCACACTGATTTCTCCAGAACTTCGTACTGAAGAAATTATCCTGCCATGAACTTTTAAGCCTTTTTTTTAACATTATTTCATTATTATTATTTTTCACAATTTCCCTCAAAATAGTTATAATGACACCAGATTCATGGGAAATGTTCCTCTTATTTGCTGTACCACTTTCTTTTTTATAATTCCTCCCAATTAATTAATCTTTTGCTTAAAACCTACCGATTTTCTTCAGTGAGTTAAATCATTGTTAGATACATCTTTTTAATTAAATTGCTGTGTGATGTATTCATTTAACTTCCACAACCTCCTTTAAAATGATTATATAAGGGCAAACCCTGTTCTGTTACACCTACAAACTCACTGATAGGTTTTACAAATTACTTTTCTGTATGTTTGATATTGAAAGTTTAAATATTTAGTACATAATGTGTTTTGCAGTGAAACTACTATAATCAGTGTCTAGTGATTATTCAAATGCTGCAACAGCTATGAACATTATGAGAAAAGTTGTAACATTCCCTACAAATGAATCAATTTCTTTATTTAATTAGTATGACTAAAAAGCAGGTATTCATACTTCACTAAACTGGAGATCATTGAACAACATTTCTCAGTGTCTGTTACACGTTCAGGCTTGTCAATGTATTTGTTTTAGTTTTGAGTAAAGTATTGGAATTGCTAATCTATCAAGTCTTGGATTTTGTGTAATATCTATCAGCTATTCAGACCATTAAGGTAGTCATGTCTAGAACAAAGCAAAGAGTCTCACGAATTTTGTCTCGGACTGGAGAAGAAAGAGAATAAGGAGCTACATAATGACCAACATATGCATATTAAAGTAGTGAATAGAATTGTACAGTTGGAAAGAGTAATAAATAAAAAAGAGTAACAAATAGGATAAATATAGAATTATCTATGATATTACCTTTAGAACTTCATGCAGTGAGTTGTGAAACAAATATAACATTTTACACATTTATCAGGTATCATGTTAGTAAAATACACAATTATGGCAATAGAATCACAAATGATCTTCAGAAGGATTTCAAGTCATTGTCATTTGTTCAAAAGGGGGTCCCATATACAGGAATATGGTATATGTCTTTAATAAACTCCCAACACATGCAGGAAGAAAAATAATAACAAATTTACAAATTATTAGCTATGTGTTTTCCACAGACAGGGTTAGAAATTGGAGACTGTGGCAACAGGCTTATAAGAGTCTAATAATGCAGAAATATGCTAATGTGTCCAATTTTTTATCAAAAAATGTCTGTGCTGTATCAAATGTACTTCCCATATCCTAAAGAACTGATATCTTTCTGTTTCTATAATTTCTCTTGGTCTCAATAGACATAAATTCCCTACAAATCAAGATATCACAGAGTCTCAGTAGTGCTACGATCTCATACATGCAGCAAACTTTAACATATGTTCCCGTGTTAGACCTGCCATATTTCTCTTTTGATTCCTGCAAAATTAAGTAATATTTTAAAAATCCTATATTTGTATTTGACTTGTGATTTGCTGTCAAAGCTCTCTTCAGTGAAGTCTTCACAGGTGTAACACCGGATTGTGTTATGAAACACAACCGGGCAGTACACGCGTGAAGACTTCACTGCAATTATATGCCAGGAAAGTCTCCGTTCTTTGGTCTTGGAGATTTCCCTCCATCCACCTATATTTTAGTTCATCTTGTTTGCTTTTCTGTTGTGGTGTTAAAAATGGAAAAGTAATATGAAAACAGAAAGCAATAAGAAATGTAAACCCATAAGTCATCAAAGTGACAAAACACAGAAAAGGGACATAATTACACAGTATTTTAGCAACTTACTAATCATGCAGGAGAGTGATGAAATAGTAATGAAGTCAAAACTATGCAGAGCATAATAAAATACAAATGGGAAAATCTGTGGATCATTCAAAAGATATAATTGAATTTGAACACAGTACATTACTGGCATTTGTAAAATATTTGACTTCAGTTGTTCAGAAGTAAGGTATAGAAAAAGAATCTCCAGATGATGCTCTAAGGGTTCTTCATACTTCTTTTCCAAATAGATTTGTAGGGATTCAACTGTCACCACTAAAATTATGAGAAATATACTCGTATAACAGTTAAAACCAAAGGTTCTTGTAGCTTAGGAAACATGGTACATCTCATTGTTAGTTTGCCTCCAACATGAGTAAGGTTATTCACTGAACTTTTTTAAGTGTTAGTGTTTTGTATTTGTCCTAGCTCTCTGCCTTTATCTGGGGTAGGTGGCAGGTTATTTTCCTTATCCTTCATTGTTCTCATTGCCTAATACCAGTTTCATTGATATCATTATCCATGTAAATAACTGAATGATGTTCAGATTGTATAAGATACATACTGGCTCATATTTGTAATCAATCCTTAATGCAAGGTGTATTACCAAATATATTAAAATATACAGTTGTAAAATCATTTTTTAAAACAGAGAAGTGATATGTATATACAACTACAAACCAATTTATTTCCTTCCAGGATTCTCAAGAATTTTTTAAAAATGTCTAATATCTTAGAGAAATAAACATATTGCACACTAGCATATTCTTGCTACTTCACAGTTTTGATTCCAAAAAGCGTCATCTACAGATACAGCTATATACTTATTTTAAAGTATCACATAATAAAATGTTTATTTGGAAAGGAAGGATAAATTCTACCCAAGACACCAAAATTGAAATTTCATATTGCTGCTGTACTCCTCCCTTCAACTTTGGTGAATGTTGAGTATAATTTATCTTTCCTTTCCACATGAATATCACCTCGTGACAATTCTTTTACTCCATTGCTAACTACATAATAAAATGTGCGCTTTAGGTTTTTTTGTGTTCCAAAAGCATATTACTCTGTTAATGAAGAATTATCATTGAAAGAAGTGAATACTATGGTATACATGGAACTGTGGATAAATGGTTTAATGCATAAATAGAAAGCCAAATGCAAATGTGTCCCATTATTTATTCTAAAATCAATGAGGGAAAAAGCATAGTAATAAGCTATTAGGATGCTGTATTGGGTAAAACCAGCAACTTCCTGTCAATAACTCTTTAAAATCAGTGATCTTACAATGACTTCTTGGCATTATTGCATTATTATTAATATTCTTACTTTCTAATACCCTGATGGCAATTTCCCTACACGCCTACTTTTAATTCTTAAATACTTTAGCCTTTACAGACTAAGGTAAATTGTTCATTGTCTCACAGGGAAATTTGATCCACTCCCCCATGCCCTTGTATCTGAATTCAATTCATAATTTATTCTCATTGTTCTCTTGTTTTCTTCAACATTTTATTTCTAAACTGCTTGGTATCGACGACTTCGTTCGTGTTTGTAAAGAATTTGGATTGACAGCTACCAACATCTAACAACCATAGTGCACAATGGGAGACTCGATGCTATTACCAGACACAAAAGCCAGTCATCTGTGCAATGTAGTTCTGGCGGCAAAGTAATATTTATGGACACACATGTCTTTGGACGAAAAACGAAAATATCCTTGATCGACCACTTTCAACCACCATATCTCCCACACTCCCAAAGTTACCTAAATTTGGCCAACATTGTGACCGATGGGTGATTCTGTGTTACTACAACACACAAAGACCAGTGATCTGTGCTTCATAGTTTTCGCTGAAAAGTGATACACATGGACACATGCGTTTTTGGTAGAAATTTTGAAAGATCCGCAGGTCGACCAGTTTCAACCGCCATACCTCCCACACCGCCATAGCTACAGACATCTAACACCCATAGTGCATGACAGGAGATATGATACTACTACCACACATAAACAACAGTGCTCTATGATATGTGACATATGCGGAGACACATGTCTTCTTCGAAATACGAAAATATCCTTGATAGGCCACTTTCAACCACCATATCTCCCACAGTTACTGAAATTCGGCCAACGTTATGATCGAAAGGTGACTTTGTGTTACTACCACAAACAAACGCCAGTGATCTGCGATAGATAGTTTTTGCTGAAAAGTGGTGCACCATGACACATGCATCTATGGCAGAAATCTACATCTACATATATACTCTACAATTCACAAAATTGTGGGGTGGCCGAGGGTGCTCAGCACCAAAGCTAATCTCTTTCCTGTGCATTCCAACCCCTAATGGTACGAGGGAAAAAAGAATTCATATAAGAATCTTACCGGCACCTTATTTCTCTAATTTTATCGTTCCTGTTCCTTCCGACTCAAATAGGTTGGTGGAAGAAGTATTTCACTACACTCAAAAGTGGAAGTGGGAGTACGCATGTTTACCAATAAGTTTAAACGAAATGTGTGTCATCTATCTACCAGAGACTCCCAACCTAGTCTACTAATCAGTTCTGTGATGCTTTCATAAGGACTGTAGCGAACGGTCACGAATCGAGCGGCTCTTCTCTGTACTTTCTCTATACTTTCGATCAACCCTTTACAAAACGGTTCCCAAATGGCATAAAAAATAGTCCAAATGTGGACACACAAGAGATTTGTATGCTATCTCCTTTGTTTGTTCATTACAATTTTAAAGATTTGACCTATCAATCGCAGCCTAGAATTTGCTCTACCTACTAACGAATTAATGTGTATGTCCCATTTCATGTTCCTTTGTACTGTTTACTCCCAAATTATTTCATAGAATCGACCATATCAATAACAGTATTGTTTTAACTCGTATTTCTGAACAATTGGATTCTTTTGGTTAGTTATGCTCATTGTCTTGCACTTTTTACATTTAGAGTAAGTTGCCACTCAGCGCACCAAGCCAAAATAACATCCAGATCGCTCTGAATTTCTAAGCAATCGGCCAAATTTCTTACTTCCCTATAAATAACCGCATCATCAGTAAACAATCTAAAAAGGCTTTTCACTTTGTCTCCTGAGATCGTTTATAAAAAATAAGAAAAGAAGTGGTCCAATTACACTTCCTTAAGGTACACGCGATGTAACATCTAGATTAGAAGAACTTTCTCCTTCAACGACAACATACTGCGACCGACCAGTTAGAAAATCCTTTATCCATTCACAAAGCTGATCCGATATACTGTACGCTCAAAGCTTTGCTAAAAGGCGGTTGTGTGGCACAGAGTCAAAGGCTTTCTGGAAATCTAGAAAAATTGCATCTACTTGTGAACCTGCATCGATAACTTTCATTACGTCGTGTGTAAATAGGGCCAGCTGTGTTTCACATGATCATTTCTTCCGAAATCCGTGTTGATTTGTTGTAAGCAAATTATTTTCATCTAGAAAATTCATAATGTTCGAGCATATAATATGCTCCATAACTGTACTACAAACAGATGTTATAGATATGGGACGATAGTTCCCAGGATCACTTCGATCACATTTTTTGAAAATCGGAGTTACTTGCGCGATTTTCCAGTCTGAAGGTACTTTTCGCTCTTCTAATGATTTACTGAATATATCAGATAGAAATGGCCCGATTTCTGCCACATACTCTTAAAATACTCTTACTGGAATTCCATCCGGGCCCTGGTGCTTCCCCCCACTTCAGGAGCTCTAATTGCTTAATGATACCTGCAGTATCTATTCGTAATGATTCCATCACCGACTCGCCATAGCATGGGAAAATGGGAATACTATCCTTATGTTATTTTTTAATTCAGTATTTAGTACGTTAGCTTTAACGCGGCTTTCATTAACCTCGGAACCTTCACGAATTAGTGCTGGAATATTGCTGTTGGTACAATTAACTTTTCGTATATACGACCAAAAATTCTTTGGGTCTTCTGTGAGACTCTTAGAGAGAGAGTTGGAGTGAAAATCGTTAAAGGCCTTGCGCATTACATTCTTAATATGTCCTCTTAAATCAGCTAAGGTTTCTAAATCGTTGCAACACCCCTTCCTTCTTGAGCGTGCATGTATTTTCCTTTGCTTTTTGAGTAATCTTTTGACTTCGCATGTGTACCACGGTGGATCATTCTCCACCTTTATTGTCCGCTTTGGTATATGTATTTCCATTCCTTCCCTGACTATATGTATAAAACGATGCCACATCTCTTCAACGGTGTCCTTTGTTGACTTGAAGTTATGGTAATTATTCCTCAGGTAGGTTCTAAAACACTCCTTTGAGGCCTTATTGAATCTGTATACAATCCGCCCTTTTTTCCCTTTTTCGCTTGGTCATTAATTTGATTGTCGCAATTACCGCTTTGTGATCGCTTATTCCTGTGGGTCGTTGAAATGTCGGTGAATAATTCTGGCCTGTTGGTAACCAGCAAGTCTAAAATGTTTTCACTACCGTTATGACACCACGTAGGTTCATTAACTAGCTGCTCGAGATGATTATCGGAGAATAAATCGAGAATTACTTCAGAAGCTGCCTTATCCCTGCTACCTGCGATGTGAACGTAATTATGCCAGTCAATATAAGGCAGATTGAAGTCGCCTCCAAGAATCATAGCATGATCCTTAAAGCGGCTAGCTATACTATTTACATTATTTCTCAACTCCTCTACGATAACTATGTCGGATTCGGGTGGACAGTAGAAGGCGCCTATGATGAGTTTTTCACCCAGCAATGTTGAGTTTAATCCATATGATTTCACAGATCGTATCGACGTCTATTTCATTACATGGGAGAAATTTACTCACAGCTATAAATACCCCACCTCCATGAGAATGTAATCTGTCTTTACGAAAAACGTTCATGCTATCTTTAAAAGTTTTGGCAGAACTTATTTCCGGTTTCAACCAACTTTCTGTACCGATAACGATATCCGCTTCTGTACTACAAATAACGCTTTGAAGTTCCGGTTGTTTGTTGCAAACGCTTCTACAGTTAATTACGAGAACTTTTAACCGTCGAGATTCTTTTACATTGCTCCTACATTCCGGTGTTGCATCTGATTGGGTTGCCCGTAACTGAATTTCGTGTTTCGGGTCTTCCTCCCTCAGCCTAGAAAACCACCCAGTGCATTCCACACGGCCCCTGCCACCCGTGTAGCCGATTCACATGTGTAGTGCACACCTGACCTATTAAGGGGAACCCTACAAGACTCTACCCTATGGCGAAGATCGAGAAATCTGCAGCCAATGTCATCACAGAAACGTCGTAGTCTCTGGTTCAGCCCCTCAATACGGCTCTGAACCAGAGGTCCACAATCAACTCTGTCAACGATGCTACAGATGGTTAGCTCTGCCAATATCTTGCGGTCACTGGCACAGGGTTCACCCTTTCAGCCAGCCGCCGGAAGGAAGAGAGGATAACCTCCGACCCAAGGCGACAAGCATCATTGGTGCCGACATGAGCCACAATCTGTAGTTGGCTGCAGCCCGTCCCTTCTATGGCATCCGGGATGGCCTGTTCCACATCTCGGATCAGGACACCCGGAATACACACTGAATGGACGTTGGATTTCATCCCTGAGGAAGCCTCCATTTCCCTAAGGGGCTCTAATAACTGCCTAACATTAGAGCTCCCAAATACCAGAATGCCCTTCTGCGTTTGCTCAGACCTGGCGGGCTGAGGGGCCGTCAACTTGCAGGATGACAATTGTGAGACTGAGTCAGCCTCTGACAATACATCAAACCGGTTGGACAGACGAACACGTTCAGCGTCTTGGCCTTTAAGCCTGTTCGACTGCCCCCGTGTGCGGCTTCGAAGTCTAGAAGCTATACGCCAGTCACCGACAGGCGACCGCGACACAGCATTCAACACTTCAGCCTGGGTTGCAGGTACGACGGTCGATATGGGAGAATCTGTGATAGGCATGGCTATATCAGTTTCCCCAACATCACATCTGCTGCAGCCTTTTATGGCAGCTTCCAGCTGTGTAACTTTAGCTAACACAGCTGCAAGCTGTGTGCGCAGATCAGCCACCTCAGCTCGCGTCTGCACACAGCAATCACAGTCCCTAGGACATACTGCTTTTGAAAAACGCAAAAAGAAAGGAAAAAAAAAGTACAGAAGAAAGGAACAGAAACTCGAAATAACCTGTACTTCCTACAAAATATATACACTCAGAGATTGCACTAACCGAATCTACACCTACTACAGATAAAATAAAAAAACAAAATACCCTAATGCACTCGGCGACTTTCCAAACGCTACTAACAACCGCTGTTTACAGAATGTAAATACTCAGAGATTACACTAATCAAATCCCCACACCACTACAAATAAAATACAACAACAAAATACGCTACTGCACTCGGCGACTGTTCAAACGCTACTAACTAATATGGATTGACGCAGATCGACCACTTTCAACCCCCATATCTCCCACACCCCCAAAGCTACCGACATCTAACAACCATAGTGCCCGACACGAGACTCGATTTTACTACCACACACAAACACCAATGATCTGTGCTATGTACTTTTGGCAGAAAAGTGACATATGCGAAGACACATGCCTTTCCTCGAAATACGAAAATATCTTTGATTGACCACTTTCAACCACCATATCTCCAACAATACCACAGTTACTGAAATTCGGCTGACGTGTTATCAAAAGGTGACTCTGTGTTACTACCACACAAAAACGCTAGTGATCTGCGATAGATAGTTTTCGCTGAAAAGTGATGCACCATGACACATGTGTCTTTGGCAGAAATATGAAATTGCCGCAGGTCGACCACTTTCAACCCCCGTGTCTCCCACACTCCCATAACTACCGACATCTAACAACCATAGCGCATGACAGGGGATAGGATTCTACTATTACACACAAACACCAATGGTCTATGCTATGTAGTTGTGGCAGAAAAGTGACATATGCGGAGACACATGTCTTTGGTTGAGATACGAAAATGCCCTGCATCGACCATTTTTAATCATATTGGCGCACATCAAGATGATCAGGCTATTAAGAAAGAAAGACTGTTGTAGTGTAGTGGTAACGCTAAGAGACTGTGGGACTAAGGGTCGTTGGTTCGAATCCAACAAGTCCTGTAAAATTTTAATTTCTTAACTTTGCATAAAATGTTCTGGAATATTCTTGTTGTAACCAGTGTTAATGTTCTAGATTGTTCTTCATTACTATATAAGCGATACTCCCTTCTAGCCGGAGTCAGTTTGCTCCGTGCTCCTGTAGTGTATAAACTGTTTAATAAAGCTTCGTTGCGTTAAAATGTGTTTGTTCATCAACGACCCTGCTATGCCCAAGTACTCTGATTGTGGTTTACTACATGACAATATCATCTACCACATCCCCACAGCTATCGACATTCGGCCAACATTGTGCATGATAGGAAACTCCATGCTACTTCCACACACAAAGACCTGTAGTGGTGGCTGAAAAGTGAAATATAGGAAAACACACACACATATATATATATATATATATAAGATTTTCCACCAATATTTATCCAAGTCTGATTGCCTTATACATGCCCATGACTCTCTTCACTCCCTTTCTATCCTGCACTGACTCCTAATCCTTATTTACCATTTCAGCCACTAAGTGCATTCTTTGGTAATTTCCAGAGACATATCTAGCTGCCATCCTCAGCATGCCTTTCAAATTCAATAATTGTTACTCATTATGTCTGTTCTGTATCATCCCACAGTAGCAAGAACCTGGGGAAAGTTTTGTAACCCATCTCTCTCAAATCCCTACAACACAAGCAATACTCAGAACCCTTTCTCTGCAACCTCCCAAATATACACTGCCCAGTTTATATTACTGTTAACTGATATTCCCAGGTATTTATGTTTTATTCCTTTGAAAAACAATTCTCCTTCAAGTGAATAATTGTATAAAACAGCGGTTCCCAACCTTTATTGGTACACGACCTACTTTAAAGTAAAAAAAAAATTTCGCGACCCACCTAATATGAGAGTCTATCTAATATCAGAATGGAAAATGTTGTATGACCTCGATACGCTATCGACTATCCTATCCTGCAAAAAGGCAAATTTTAGTACAAAGCACATAATATCAACAAAAACAAGGATTGATAATACATAAAACAACAAACATATTATAGAACGGGAGGCGGCTGCACAGACCATCATCTTACCAAGTTAACTGCTGAAATTCCACGATTAGAAGTAACGCGATCAGCATATTAAAATGCAACTGGTCTTCAAAGTCGCTTTTTGGTGAAAACCACCTGCAGATCTGATTTTCGTGGTTGATTGGGAACTTTATAATTGTGTTTTACTGCAACCAAATGTATGAAAATATAGAAGACTGGGAGCAGGAAAACACAATGGTAAACTTACCAGTCAACCACTAAAATGGGTTTTATAGGTGTTTCCCACCAATATATGACTTGGCACATCAGAGCCATTTTAATTTTCAAATCGAGTTTTAATTAATTCTAGAATTTCAGCCATCAGCTCGATGAGGCGATGCTTTGTACAGACGCCTCCCGATTTTTTCAAAAAAAGATAATGAAAAATACGTTTAATTATAATAGAAACACAACTTTACAATAAGTGAGATTTCTGGCACTGGTGTTTACTGATGAGGGCGTCGATATCAGTGCTAACACTGGTTAATTTTAACCTTAAGTCACTTTGTATACATAGTTTATTTCTGTATTTTGTTTTTCAAAAACATTAAGATATATTTTGGTGGCAAAAACCTCGATTTTTCCGCGACCCACCAAAACACACGCCGCGACCCACCAATGGGTCGCAACCCGTAAGTTGGGAATCGCTGGTATAAAACATTTATTTTCCTATCTGTATTCCTTACATACTTTTCATGTCTTGAACTTGAAGTTTCTTACCCTAGTACAGAGCTAATTGTAATTACAGGTGGCAGGACAACTTTGGCAGACAAACAGGTGTTCCATAGCTGTTGCTGTTCCACAGTCACAGTCTGTATCATCCTCATGTATAAGACCCCACCTTGATAGGTTGCTTTTTACTGGGGCCACACCAGTTCTAATGTGGTTCTGTATTCTCCATACGTTCCAGTATAATGATGAGCCATTTGGCATTTCCAATGCAACTGGGTATTCAGGTGTGGTTCATCCAGTGGGATATTCACAAAACTTCCTAATGACCTGAGCCTCCTGCCACCATTTTCTACTCTATGAAGAGGGTGGCATTTGTCAAAGATTGTTTTTAAATTTCTGTGTATATTCAATCTCATGATTCTATAGCAGGCAGCTCTTGTGAAACTAGCTGCTCAACAGAGATTATTTCATACATTCTTTAACTAGCCTCATTGAGGCTTATATCAACCTAGACAGCATGTCCTGATCTAGACCACACCGGGAAGGTGTGTTCAGCAGTAGAGAACTGTAGTGGTTTTCAGAACTTCTGGTTTGGCAATCCAGTAGCTGTTTGCCAGCTTTCTCATTATGTTATTTTTAGCAGAAACTTTGTGACCAGTCTTTGCTCATTGATGTTTATATGTGAAGGAACAGTGAAGTATAACTCCTAGGTAGGTTGGCTTTTCTCTGGTTCTAGACTGACTTCATTCCAGTTTATATGTAATTTCTGCTATGCCTGTGGGGGGTGAAGATAAAAGGCACTAATTTGAGTTTTTGTCAGATTTTGTTTGAGGAAGTTTAAGATATAAAATTGTTCAGCGCTGACTCTAGTTTCAATTCCACATCTGCAGTTTCACCCTTCAGATTTAATGGCAAGGTTATCTGTGTAAAGGAAGTGCTTTCTATGGCTGGGTGTCAGCTGATAGTTAGTATACAAGGGGGTACACAAAAGAAACCGAACTGATGTTGTAGAAGGTGGAGTTTTTGTCACTTGGAATGTGTAGACCTTCTATCCCCGAGTCATTATATGAATTGTTGTCACAAGAGAAGGTTGTGTTTGGCTGGTGTCAATATTTTTTGTGACTGCTCAAAATTTTTTGATGGCTGATACTAATGAACGGCTGCATAGCTATGTAGTTTTCATTCTTGCTTAGAAAAACTGCTACACAATCTCTTGAAATGTTAAAAACTGGGTAAGAATGGTAGTTTGGGTTTTGTTGGTTTTTCTCTGTTTCAAAAGTGGTGAAATGTCAATTGATGACTAAACTCACTATGGGTGGGCCTTCAACAACCAGAATCGAAGAAAAGTCACAAAATTTCATGAAATCAAACTAAAAGACTGACGACAAACAATGGAAGATCTTGTAGACCCATCTGGAGTGACTTAGAGCTCAGTTCACCACATCTGAAGTGAAGATTTGTATATGAGAATGGTAGTTGCCAAATTCATACCTCAACTGTGACTGCACTGCAAAAACAAGACCATTTAGAATTGTGTTGTGCTTTGAAGGAAGAGCTCTGAAATGATCCAAACTTTTTCTTCAAGATCATCACAGGTGAAGAATCCTGGTGCCATTGTTATGACCCTGAAATGAAGCAACAATCGAGCCAATAGCAGGCTCTTAGATTGCCTCTTGACAAAAAAGCAAGACTAATGAAATCAAACATAAAGGCAATACTGATTTGTTTCTTCAGGAGGAGTTGTCCATTCAGAGTTTTTTCCACAGGGTAAGACAGTTAACCACACCATTTAACTGTGTGCTTTGAAAAGATTTCAAAACAATGTGCAATGTAAATCCCTGATTTGTGGCAGTCGGGTGACTGGTTCTTCCATCACAATAATGCCCCTGCTCACACAGCTCTTTATGTGCACTGATTTTTGTCAAAAATGCCATGTCCCCTGTTCCCCATGCCTCCATTAACCAGACATTGCCCCCCTGCTACTTCTTTTTGCTCCCTCAAATAAAAAGAGATATGAAAGGAAAACTTTTTTCCAACATGGATCAGGTGAAGAAAAAGTGATGGTGCAACTGTCCAGCATCTCTGAATAGGAGTATAAAAATGTTTTGAACAATGAATAAAAGATTGTACATGTGCACCAGTTCCAATGAGCAGTGCTCTGAACAGGATTCATTGTGTTTTCTCAAAAAGAATGAATTTAAATATAGTAGTTTACTTTCTTTTGGGTACCCCATTATATATATTAAAAAGGATTGGTATCATAATACTACCTTGATCAAGTTAATATTTTTGATTTCTCAACCTACTTTTCTTTCCATCCAGTGTGACATAGAACCACTACCTGAGAGGATGACTTTTATGAGGTTGTAATCCTTTATAATATCGTATATTTTTTACCTCTGTATTTTGTGGTGTCAGAAGGGAAGAGTCTCCACAAGAGTGTTTTGAATTACAAGATAAACAAAAACACTGGCATCCCCGGAAAAGCTGCCTGTATGCCAATAGCTAATTTTCCAACCACTAGAGGTTCTGAATTCCTAATAAGGTTCCTTGGCATTTAGCTTAATTCCATGCCTAGTCACAATACTATGAAGATATCCTGTTCACATCCCTTTGCACTTCAACACAATTCTCTGTCTATGAAATCCTTTTGTACTACATTGTGTCATCTGCAAACAACCTAACCCCTGACTTAGATTAACGGCAGGAGCATTCTTTAGAATAGTGAACAATAATGGTACCAATACACTACCCTGTGCACAGCTGTTGTCACCCATCTCACTTGATACTGCATTACCAACCTTGACTGTTTGGTTAATATTTCCTAAGAAACCCTCAATGTAGAAATATACATCTTGGTTTATCTGAATTGTCTAAAACTTATTCGCAGCCATTCTGTGGTGTCAGGTAACCTAAAATTTTGTGATTTCATGTCAAAATTTGTTTATAGAACTGCCAGTTCACTCAGATAACATTTCAGATTAAGTTTAGAAACAATTTCATAATTAATCCAAGGGGGATATCAAAGTAAACAGTCATATAACATAATTTTAACATTTTCACATAATGGGATTTACAGTTTCAAAACAGAAATGGTTGCATTCATATTCACAGATAGTTTAGACCAAGTAAAGCAAAATGAGGTATTTACCTTAGAAGAAACGAATTTTTCCAGAAGAGTTATGGGATTTTGATAAATCTAACTTGCATAAAAATGGAAAATTCCTGAAGCCATAGTTTTCAAGATAGGAAAATGATTTATGGTTTAAAAGAAATGTAATTTTTCATTATACATTACAGAAAAGTTTGGAAAGGATAACTAACGTTTAAGAGTTGGTTTTGAAGGATTTAATGAAATTAATTATCCATGAGGTCAGAGGAGGCAAAACTTCCAGAGAGGGCAGTATGTTTAAATGAAAGGGGAATTTTTCCTGAACACGCTACACACATTTGTATTAGAGTATACACAATATTTTGGTTGATATCTGAAAAGGGAAATAATTAAAATTCATCCGCAGATGGTGGCTTCTGGTAGAGGTTTTGTAAGTATTCAGATTCTGAGGGGGGGGGGGGAGGTGAACTCGGAAAACTATGAAAAAGCTCAGTTAGATAGTAATGATACCTTAATGAAAAGTTAATGTAGAATTGTTTAAAATAATTTTCAGAGCCATAACTTCAATACTTTAGGAAATATCTACGATTTAAATTCACAATTTTCATTTTAAATTGTTATAAAATAGTAACAAAGTGGATTTAGATATCAAATGAAAGAGGATAAAAAAATAAATCATTTCAAAGGTTATTTCTGGTTTGTAGCTCTAAAACTTTGGGAGTTTTGGAAAAGTTAGTAAAATAATTTTATACAGCAAAACTATGATAGATGCAGAAATTTTCACTAGGATTGATTTTAACATTGAGAATCTCAGCTACCTATCGTAAAATTTTAGATCAATAGGAATAAATTATATCCACAAGATTGTTGGGAAAGAGCGTGAGAAACCATTTGCATCCAATTTCACAAGCCACATCTATAAATAGAGGATGCAGATGCTCCTCATTGTCAATTTGTTAGAATCATTTGGGCAGGAACCATGTCGGTTTGTTGAGGATTTTCGTGCAAAGATGTAGGCAGTCGAGCACAATTGCGACTATGGCATAGTGTTTTCGGCAGCCATCTTAGAAAATTTGGAATGTGTGCATAATATTTGCAAAATCCTCATGCAACTGTAAGCAGTCAAGAGTTAATGAGGGTTACCTGGGGCGAATCATTTATCAGTGCTTGCAATCATTTAATTTGGAGAGTTTTTCTGATGCCAAAAGATTGTTCAAACACTTGTAATATTTTTCTGAAGAATATGGTGATGATTTAAATTATCCACAGCTGCAGTGACCTTAATTTGAACTTACCTTTCGTGATTGAGGTTATCCAATCTGATGGTGACCGATTTTATTTGATTGAACAATGTAGTTATCCAAAGACAACACATCACGTTAAAGTTCAGACAAGGTGTTAGGTGTGAATACCCCCACAGAACATTTGTTCCTGACAGTGGGTAGCTCAGTCAGATGCCTTAGAAAGATACATTGCCACACTAACTATCTGGCCTTCCCTGTTCATTTAATCTGCATTATCATGTACATAACCTATTAACTGTGGTTCACACGAACAACTCTTCTAAAGCCATGCTGCTGACTTGAAAACCATTTCTTTTCCTCACTGATTTTCTGAATTTAGCTCAATTTCCCACCACTGAAGTCAAACTAATGGGTCTATAGCTCTCAATACTATTTGTATCCCCAAGCTTATGAATTAATACTACTATGGCACATTTTCACTACTTTTGAATACAGGAAGTCTCCAGAATTAAACGAAATATTTCTTCCTGGAATCCTTGCTATCTAACTTTAACACATCTGTGGTAATATTATTTACACCAGTCACTCTACTTTTTTTTTTTTTAACCACATAGATGTCTTAAAACATCTTGCAACTCATTTCTAATTTCTCGGTATGCTCATATTCAATAAAATGGGAATTATCCTCATGAGCTAATTCTTACTTTGTCCCTGTGTGAAATCCATAATAGTCCCACCAAATGACTTGCTCAATACTTCAGATATTTTATATACTCTGTAACTTCTTCTCCATCCTTATCTGTAATTGTCTGATTATATTCCTTACTCTTGTAACATTGCTATAGAAATTTCTACTAGCATTATTCAGTGTTCCCTGCTCAGTCAGAATGAATTTCATAAATTTATCCTTAGTTTCCCTCTTTGCTGCCATTTATTCCGTTTAAAGTTGATTCATCTATTCTCTATCATGCTGCTGCCACAATAGCCTGTTATGTTCCCTTTTAACTAAGCTCTTCAACTTTGACACATCCCAACTGCAGCATGCAGGTTCTGTGCCACTCCTAATTTTTTGTTTTATGGCAAACATTTCTTCTCATGTTATTATTATTTCTTTGAACTGTACCCACTTACTTTTTACTTTGTTCCTATCATACACTGAACCTCTCCCAAAATTCCTCCTTAGTTCTGAAATCCTTGCCTTGTTATCAATCCCTATAACCTCTCTCCTCCTTGGTTATTGATCCCCTTAACTCCCTTATGTCCATGACAACTGCTTCAAGATCACGTATTCCCTCTGTTCCACATATATTTATTCATGTTTAATTTTTTTTTTTACATCGTCTAGCTAATTATTTCCCCTTGAATTTTGCACTATCACTCAAAAAAATCCTCCTTCCCTCACTAATGTGCTTGAAAATTTCTGCTCCCTTGTGTTGCTAACTCTATTACCCTTACAGTTGAAAACTCGTACATTTAGATTCCCACCTGTTATTATTACTATAATTCCCATCTCTGAACTCAAAATACGAAATCATCCTCTATTTCATTTCCAACCCCTCAAAACTCTACCACCAATAATTCATATTCATCCTGTGCAAATTCATACCTAATATGCAATAGTTATCACTAACTCCTCTACTAGTTCCTTTTTTGTTTCTATGGTATACTACTTAACCCTCAGGAACTCTTCTTTTAATCAAGATTCAATCCCTGTGGTTGATGTATCTCCAATGAGCTACCAAAATAACCTTTATTCATTATACTCCTAGAATTTGCTAATAAAAGTCTGATTTTTTGTTTTTTTTGTTTCACCATATAATTCCAGTATCCTTCCTTAGACCAACCCCCTTTTTTATCCATTCATTAACCTTATTTTTTAAAGCAGCAATATTGTTTCATTATAAATTTACATTTACATCACTGTTACAATCCTGAATGAAATATTTGTGTTGTGGTGATTTCATGTAATTCTGAATGCATGCAAATAGGTTCTAATCTGAAAAATAAATTAATTTACCTTTTATTTTTTGAATGTTTTGATGCAAATATTTTATTTGGATTTACTTTTTCCAAATTTTTACATTAATATAAAAAATTTAATTGCACTGAAACCAGTAATAATAGGCATCATGTCTTAGTGTAAAACTACTGTATATTTGGTTTTAATAACAGTCAAACTAAGATGATTTTATTGCACAGTCTTGGCCGCAGTAAAGACAAGTTAAAGGAAACTTCACAGAAACAATTTAAATAGCCAACCCATTCATGTACATGAAGTCATGTAAAACAACTGGTTTTATGATGTTTTCAAATATTAATTAGTAGATTACTCAATCCATCTAATACTTGGTATCTAGACTTCATTTCTTTTAGTAAGCTGGTCACCATGGTTCGATAGCCAGTGTATTCACAGTCAACTCAATATTTAAAGATTTTAGATGATAAATATGCAGTAGGATTTGGTCACATTTGTCACACATGCTCACGGAATGCCAAACCATAAACTAATATTTTCACAGTTTTAATAGTACAATACGCCAACCACCAACTGAAAAGTTATGAAAGTAAACACATTCTAATGTGACAGAACTGTATTCCGAAGATTGCAAGTTCTTTTGAGTGAAATACAGGTTTGGTTAAGTCTGTGCAGCAGTTATTAATATCATTCACTACAACAATCACAATGCCATGAAGACGCATGGTGTATGTTCTTCCGGCACATAATTAAACAGTTTCATAGTCTTTGGCATGAAGCTGTGAAAATGACTACCAGTGTTAATTTTAATGACACGGGAGCCTGAAATATGTATCCATATGGACCCGTTATGGTTTCATAGCACTTGTACTCAACTTCACTCTACCAAAGCTATTCCGTGACTGCTACTCGCATAGCTATGTGTCAATCAATCAATTGAATAGATACCATGAATATCATCAATACATATACATACAACCTCATCTTAACATATCAGTCATTACTACTTGAAATAAAGGATCACCAGCCTGCCCTATTGTGACAATAGGTAATAGTGTCTCCCATTATTTTTTCCATTATTTCTTAAATTAATCTAACTTTGCCTTCAAGTTCAGGAGCAGACCATTTCTTGTCCCAACTGCACCTACTAGAACAGTACATACAAGAGGTTGTGAATTAGTTAGCAGCACAACTTCCAGCTCCATCTTAATAGCCTCACAGATATGTTTAAACAAGGCTGATTGTGGTGCTGGAATACCTCCATAAAACCTATATTTTCATGAAAAGTCAATGCACCTATCATTCCCAGGTCACTTTCTGCAATGAATTTTTCATACTTAGCCAGGTTATTTCTGTGCCCCAATATTCTCTCCGAACTTGTTAATCCTAGCACTTGGCTTAAATATATTGTCTTTGGGTTTTATAATGGAGCTATTCTTCCTCTGCAACAAACTCTTCCCTGTGAGTGCAGGCTTTGCTGGCGAATAAATGGCAACAAATTTTCTCGGGTTTGCAGCCAGATTTTATTAAAAAGTGACAAGCGTTTGGCAACTTTATACCTTGTATTCGCCGGTACATAATTGACCTGATGATGGCTGCTGAGCTAGTTGCCGAAAGCTTGTCGCTTTTTAATAAAATCCGGCTGCAAACCCAAAAAGATTTGTTGTCAAACTCTTCCCTTTTTGCCAATTACCTGTTAACTGTTACCAGCTCCTGTAGTATAGTACCTCTCTTAACTTCTCTATTTCATTATACACATTTTTTATTATTACCTCCTTAGTTCTATATTGTTTCTGATATATGTAGCTAACAAAACCATGGATGAGTCTCATCTCATTTTGAACATTCTTCCCCACTATATCTTCCCAGTGAAATTATATACTTGAAACTGCACTCAATACTCCAAAACTTATTGCTCTATGGCAACATGACAGTCTTTGAAGTTTCTACTTACAATACAATAGTGTAAATCTAAAAGACACTCTATGTTTGTATACTCAAGCTTTAACAAATACCAGAAAAAAGTTAGGTGGAAGTTAGATGATAGCTTATGCAATATGATTATATTATTAAAACGGTATAAAGAAAGAAATTTTATTACAAAAGAATGATATGTAAAACTACTAACTCAGAAAGAAAAAAGTATATAATATTTCCAGTCCCATAGTTATAGTTAGAAATGTAATATCCAAGTAATATAAAAGAATGCCCTTTTCCATAAAATGTTTTAACTTGTTTGTATCAAGTTCACAAGCTACACAATTTCAATACAAGAAACAAAAATAACTTTAATAAAAGATAAATATCTTTGTAATTATTACAAAGGGGAATTAATTATTCTGGGACATATCTGTTGACTACTCTTCTTAAAATATGAAACAGTTTGTGGATAATAAAGGTATGTTTAGAGAAAAATTGAGAGATTATCTGACTCTGCTCAATGCAAGAAATTTTAGGGATGAATTACTGTAGTTGTATGTAATATGATTTTTGCATATTTTATTTCACTTTGTTTAAATTTTTGATAGTTTTCCTCTCTAATTATTAATAATCTTATATGTATTTATTTTAACTATGAAATGTTCCACATCTAAGAAGACCCACCTTAACAGGTATATAAGGAACAAGGGTAGTAAATAAATAAATAAATAATGGGGAGGATGGCAGTAGGGTTATAGAACAGAAAGCTGTCAGGTATGGTTGTGGCATATTGATTCACTTAGATATGACAGAATTATTTTTGTTATTGGTTTTTAGTTGTGTGATTTGTTCTGGTGATCTAAAAAGTAAATACTGTATTTTAAAGGGATAGTCCAAGAAATTATGCGGAACCTCAAAGCCCACTATCCAGTGTAACATGAATGCAGAATATAACCAGTTAAAATAGTGAGTGTAAAATTTGGGGTTTATTTCAAACAGTTGTCAACAGCCTTAGGGTTTATTTCTTATTAAAAATTATTGGTATGTCAAGAAAGGTTTGCTGTTCAACTTTTACTGTAAATAAAATTAATAAAACAATGTCAATGATTCAATAGCAAAATGGCATGTCGAATCCTACGTGGGCTCCTTGCAGTATGGTGTCAAGATGTACGTGTGGCGAACCAAATGGCTGCATATTCTCTATGTGAATAACATATTAAATCACAAGAGGTTACATTACAGTGTGTAAGTGTAGTTCTAGCCCTCCTGCCTTTAACTTTGAAATGTGAGAGTTTTAATTTCCACATCTATTCTGGTTTTAGTTTTCCATTTTTACTCTTACACATTATGATAGCAAAACAGTGTAGATATTACGCATGATGTTAAGTTCATACACTTATGGTCAATACATTAATAATAAGAAAGGTCTGCTGTTCAACATTTACTGTAAACAGAATTAATAAAACAATGTCAATTTAACACTAATATTATTTTCAAGTATTCAAGCAAGAAGTAGGTATGGAATTTAATATTCTGAAGTTTGTATGCCAATTTTTTTGAAAGTAATAATGATGATTTGCAGTACAATAGCATAAAAAATATAAAAAAATAAATGAAAAAATCAGAAACTGCTTCAAAATACAAGTTGTTAATTACATTGTTTCTGATGTTCTAGAGCCGAAACAATGAAGCATTTTCTAATCTGCTAAAAAATTTCTAATGAATCCTAAAATTCAATAGACACTGAAAGAATATTTTTTTAAATATTGTTCACAAATATTTTTTTTTTTTAATATGGCTTTATGACTGATTTATGTCAAGGTTATTAAAGACAGGAGATAAAGGAATGTGAAGGAATTTGGCCAAAGAACCATCCCAGCATTTATTTGGAGTACTTTCTCGAAACCATGAAAAAATGCAGTCTGGATGGCTGGATAGAGATTTGTTTCCAATGCCAAGCCTATGTGTTGTGGTTCATCCACCAGGCTATGAAACTGAATGTAATATAAATGAATATCTGCTTCCAAATGTAAATTATTATTTCTAGTAAGAAGTATTACATTAGATGCAGGCCAAGAGATCACCTAGATGAAAAAATTTCAGATAATTTTTAAAGGTTCTTAGTTGATATGAGTACTGATACTTTTGAAAGATGGTTGAAAGTGCTAAATTATATTATGCAATTAGGTTATGACAGGGAAATGTCAACAGTAATTTTCTGAAGGTGATAACTTATATGCAAAATGAAGTGGATCAAGCTCACAATATAGAAGATGGAACATTGTAATGTAGTTGGCCTTATTGGCAACTGAGAAAATGAGAAGGGAGAATGTTTGGTATTGGTTTTAGTAGGTGACCCAAGTGATATTTCTCCCAAAAGGTAACACTATCAGGTGTAGAAGAGAATATAACAATCACATTGGTAGTAGTCTCAATGTTATATGAATTTTCTAAAAGAAGTTGTGTGCAATCTGAAAATCAGAACAGAGGAGCCTTGTAGCTAGGATGACGCAACAGCCAGCAGATTCATGTAGGTATGAAAGAATGGTAGTCAATTAATTAAGATACAGGGATAAAAGTAACAGATCTTAGTTTAGAAGTACAAAATATGGTTTCAAACAAAATTTAGAGTAAATACGAAGAGTTTTAAGGTAGTTTTTCAATTAAAAAAATAAAAAAAAAATAGTAAGTCGCAAATAAAAAGGGTAATCAAAAGAAAATTACATCAGGTTAAAAATCTTTTTTCGAAAATAAGATGATAACAGTTTGAGATTGTTGAGTTGAGTGCAAGTATTTTAAAAATAATTTCAAAGCGAAAGTTATTGGTGCGTCGTGGAGGAGCAGATTTCCCAGAATGGGTAGGATCATTAGCGAAACAAAAGTAAAGAAAGGTGAAACTAAACTAGACAAAACATCTGAGACGCATCCTATTTTTATGAAAGTGCAATTTTTTTAAAGTAAGTTTGGTGGAATGTTTGTATCAAAACAATGCACTCAATATAAGATATTTAATTTCAAAGTAGTTAATCTGAATTTAATAATGGCTGCCAAGAAGGGATGGAAAATTCGAGAGACAGTATTTTTTTAATTAAATGTTTTTAATAGGGAGAAGATACACCAAATTAATCGTCAAAATATATAGAATTTCTTAAGATTAGAACAAATGCACTAGAACAAATAGTTGGGACACTAGATCTAGAAAATTAGGTTCATTAAACTTCGAAAATTGATAACAACAATAGGAGAGCAGATATGAAAAATTTTATAAGGATGGAAAATGCTTAGAATGAAGAACTCTACATTATTACGAAGGTTCATGAAAATTGGAAAAACTTTGGGAAAAGCCTTTGTATTCCATGCCACTAAGAGAGAGAGAGAGGAGACAGAGAGGGTATAAAGAGTACCAGAAACGGTGTAAAATTCCATCAATGGTAGTGTCACTTGGGGGAGGATATATAAGAAACCAGAGGGATGACCTCAGCCACATTAGTTTCAAACAGTTAGAGGGTGAATGTGTGAAGAGCGGGCAAGGACAGCGGCATCACGTAGCGTAGCATAGGCAAATCACGCATTGCTGCACTTGGAATATTCGTAGACAGCAGCTATAATTTTGAAATGGATCATTGAATAAACAAACTTCTTTTCCTGAATTTAATTTGTCAGTTAGTAAAATTTCGTTTGAGGTTTCAAGTGGAGTAAACTTTCATTGTGTCTGAATGGAGTGTAGATAATTGTCGTTGCATTAATCTGCAATTTTCGGAATGAAATCTTTCTGGAAACAACTTCTGTTGTCAGAGTAAAGATTCCTTTGAACTTTGAACAATAAATTACTGGACTTTAAAATCTGTGTTTAGAACAATCTTTTGACATTACCCATCATTGGAAAATCGTATTAAAATATTATTGAGATTGGCGACTGGTCTAATTAAATTAAATATTGCAGAGAACTATAGGAAAGAAATGAAAATTAGCACATTGGGATTATCCATGCTTTTAAATCGTTGTCTGTAAGAAAAAGATGAACCAGAACAGAAACCAAACCCAAATTTTTTCCTACAACATCAGATATTTTTTTAGGGTAATTAAATTACGACAACACCCAGCTGGACACCCAAGAGGATTTTATTGTATTTGAAATACCATTAGAAGTTTATAAGGGACCCCTAACTTTGAATGAAATATAAGCAACTCAAAACTGGTTATTCTACATCATAAAGTCCAATCCCTCACTAATAAGTTAAAAGAATTGTAAGTATTACTTCAATATAGGTTAAATACTGATGTAATGTGTATAACAGAACACTGGTTAAGTGGTGATGAAGTGCAACTAGTCTTATTACCAGGATAAAAACTAAACAGCTGTTACTTCAGAAATACTTCTATTCGTTAATGTACCGCAGTTGTTGTCAAGCAATACAGTAAAAGAAGCTTGTTTGACAGTTTTGCTTGAAACCAATATAGTAGTTATAAATATTTATTGGCCAGCAGATAGAAAATTTTCAACTTTTGTTACCCAATTGGAATCATTATTCAATAATGTCACAGCACCCAAAAAAACATAAATGCTTTGTGGTGATTTTAATATTAACTTTCCTGCAGATAGAAGTGAAGACTGTAAACAGCTGCAGGGTGATCTAGATAGGATAACTAGCTGGGTGAGTCAACATGGGATGAAGATAAATGCAAAGAAGAGTCAGCTTATTAGGTACACAGACGAAAAGCTAAAGGTTGATTATGATTATTAAGTGGGGAAGGAGCTACTTATTGAAGACTCAAAATGTAAATACCTTGGCATTACATTTGATAGCAAACTTAACTGGGCTTGACACATTGATAGGTGGTAGGGAAAGGGTTCAAAATCCTTCTCCTCTTGGAATGAGTGATGAGGGGTTGCACTACAGAAGTTAAGGAATTGGGGTACAAAACTTTGGTCAGACCACTGCTGGAATATGGTGGTATAGTTTGGGATCCACATTTTGGGCATCAAATACAGGAGTTGGATGGGGTGCAGAGGAGCGTGCCAGTTTTGTCTTTGGAAATTACCACAGAACATAATCTGTAACTAATATGATAAAGGAGCTGGAGTGGAATTCATTGGAGGATAGAAGGAGGGTGAAGAGAGTCATGGGAGTGTATAAAGCCTATACTGGTGATGAAGCATGGAAAGATATTGGTGGGAAAATTGAGAGAGGTGTTGGCACTTGATTTCAGGCGAAGGGAGTGGGAAAATTCCCTTTCACAGGAAAAGGAGTGAGAGACTAGAATAAATTGCCAAGAGAATTGATGAATAACTTACCAGAAACACTGAAAGAATTTAAAGTAAAAATTATTAGATCGCAAAAGTTGGTTGAAAGGTGAAAGGGATGGGGTGTAGGAACATTGCTACTGGAGCGGGCACTCCATCGTAATTTTATCAATTATTATTATTATTAAATCGTTCAACTAGAAACCAAAAATAGACTCCCCCACTTGGATATCAAATCATCATAATATGCTTCTTAATCAGGTATTTGTAAAAGAAACATGTATCTACTCAAAAGGGGAAGTATAGTGACCATGAAGCACAACTCTTATTACTAAACATAAATAACAAAAATATTGTTTGTGAAGAAAAAATAAGTTTATCAGGCTCTTCTCAAATGAATTTTTGAAATATGTTTACGATCAAACAGATGCAAATGACATCTTTAATGTATTTTGCAATACCTTTCTATACTACTTCAATCTAGCTTTCCCAAAAAGCAGAAGGCAGAAGGAATTAACAAAAAGTTGGTAATTGCAGGCATAAAAATATCAGGAGTGAGAAACACATTAAATGTAAACGAAATGAGGTTTGTCAAGGTTTTACAAAGTATGTGAAAAGGTATGAAAAAAATTATAAAAATGTAATCCAACAAGCAAAAATTATGGCAAATGATAATTATGTATACAAATCTTCCAACAAAATGAATGCAATGTGACATGTTATCAGACTAAAAAATAAAATAAATAAAAAAATAAAAAAATGCAAGTACAGAAAATGAAAGAAAGAACATCAAACTATGTGCAAATAATTCAATAATAAGTTACCCCAAAGTGATAGCTGAAAAATTTAACAAATATTTTACTTCCTTGGCAGAAAAATTAATTAAAACAAACTGCAATAAGAAACATAAGTCTTTCCACAAATTCCAGTGCCACAATGTATCTAAATGAAACAAATCATAATGCAATTATAGAAGTCATAATGATATTAAAAAATTGTTGTTTGTGTGGACTGGATGAGGTCACAGATTTAATTTTGAAAACCTGAGCTATGTAGCTGTCTTTAATACAGCTGTACAAACAGGAGCTTATCCTAGAGTACTCAAAACTGCTAAAGCGACTCCACTATTAAAAAATGTCCTCCTGATCAGTTGGAAAATTAAAGGACCATTTCCCAATCAAGAGTTTTTTTTTTTTTTCAAAGCTACTTTAAAAACTCTTCCTTGAGACACTGCTTAAGTTTATCAACAAATATACACCACTTTCTGACCAACAGCATGGATTCAGGCAAAAAAGTTTACTCTACAGCAAGTTCTTAATTCTTAGATCCCATTTTAGAAGCTTTGTATGGATATGAAATGGCTACAGGTATTTTCCTGGACCTCTCAAAGGCATTTGATA
This sequence comes from Vandiemenella viatica, assembly GCA_031002005.1. NCBI lineage: Eukaryota > Metazoa > Arthropoda > Insecta > Orthoptera > Morabidae > Vandiemenella > Vandiemenella viatica. The sequence goes on along the minus strand of CM061921.1, from coordinate 126,212,598 downwards.
TAATAGATCACAGTAGGCTGTTAATTAAATTGGAAAACATTGGGATAAGAGAGAATGCAAAAAACAGGAATAAATTGTACCTTGAAAACAAAGAGTATCTGTAGATTATGAAACAATACACCAGAGAAATTATACAATTTTTTTTTACCTCAAGTTAGCAGTTTACTAAGTATGGCATACCCCAAGGTTCAGTGTTAGCACTTATTTCATTTCTAATATATATAGATGATCTCACTAAGAATGTTCACTCAAAAGATACAGTTCAGATTGCAGATGACACAAGTATTTTACTCACCTCTTGTTAAAAGAGAACCTTATGCTGAAGTGTGGCAACAGGCCTATTTTTAAGCTATAACCGCAAGATGGTACCAATTCCTTATGATACCCCAAGAGATAAAGGTATTGTTCATAAATAAGATGGACTATAGACTTCAGCTGAAATTTTTAAAGTTCTATTCTTCAAAAGTTTCTTAAAATAATCCATACCAGTTACAATAAGACATCAGACTACAATCAGAAAATAAAGCTGATTACAGATTAAGCATTCAAACACACCATTAGCTGTTTCCAATGATACCCCAAAATACTGAAAGTTTATTTACTCATTGCAAGGTAAACATCACATCAACCAGGGGTAAGGTTAGGCAACCCCCTATGAATTATACAACATCACGATAAACACATGATCACTTCTGACTACTCAAAGGACCAGCTTCCATGTCTTCCGAAATACTGGATGAGGAAGCTGGCAGGGGAAGGTCTTTTATAGATTTTCCAGAATCTTCTGCAATTTCTTGGTGTCATATACAAAGACACCAACTGTTTTGAAAATTTAACACATTGTAGCCCATAATTTTCATGTCAAATTAAGTTATTAGAAATTTTCCTCTAAGTGTAACAGTTCTTGAGTAAAAAAATACCCATGTACCAAAACATAACAAATCCTATCCTTTGAAAAGTTTTCCAAATTCTTCTTTTTTTTTCAAAATGTTCTATGAAAAATTTTCTAACTTCTGATGTATAATATCATCTAGTTCTAAATATATTTAGCATTAAAAACTACCCTTAATTGTAATTGTGTCCAATTTGCAAAGCTTTGATGTTATCTATTTCCCAAAATACAAGTGCTATCTGGATTATATATCATTTTTACTCGCCAAAATTCTAATTTCCTCTGGTATTCAATTTACCACCATAAGTATTGTCTTTTCATACTATCTCTAATATTTTCTCATATTCCATTGTCAAGACGAAAATCATCCATTATCCTCCATTATTGAATACTTTAATTTTTTCTTTATGGTGTCAATATTGCTATAATCGACAAGGCATTCACTTTACATACTTGGTAAAAATCTTACTTTTCTTTGAACATACTTTCATTGCTGTAGTTAGCCAAACTCCTGAAAATTTTGAAATGTGAAAATTAGCCAAAAACCTCTTTTTCTTCTAAAAAAAACCACATTTCTGTTTTATCTTCTGCCTTTATTTTTCTATACAATATACAGCTCTTTTACCTGAATCTTTTGAGCTATAAGCCTCACTGTAAGTTGCAGTTTGCAATTGTTAAATTAAAAAACCGTTTCGGAGCCGTTTTTACCATATGCTTGGTGATATCACTAAATCTCGAATATCTCCATAATACAGTTTTATCGACCTGAAGTATTGTACCTCATTTTAATCATAATTTAATTCTGTAGCTGTGTAAATGAAGGGAAACAAAATCTGTAAATAATAAGCAATACTCTGTATATAGCATGTGGTAGCTTCTTGTTTCAATCTAAATTTGCTTTCTACAATGATTTTTATATATGAAAATACTAGATAACTTTTTTGAGAGTGATTTGCTATCTGCTCATAGCTCTTTTAACTAATTTTGATGATATGTTAGCAAAATTAAGGTTATATTTTAGAATTTGGTAACAGATGAAATCACGAGTGAGTTGAAAAACTTTTTTGATGCAAATAAACTAATCTGGAATGAGGGAAAGAAAAGTTGTCTGAACTATTATCTACCCCACTTAGCTATCAAAAAGAATATTCAATTAGCCATAAATGATAAAGGTCTAAAAAATTGCTAATGGAACCAAATTCTTGGGATTATAGGTACAACAGAACATGAAATGGAATGTACATTTAAGCAAATTGGCAAAAAAAAAGCTGAATACAGTGTGTTATGGACTGTGAATTCTCAGAGATACCACAAGTATTAGTAAAGTAATGCACTGATAAAGTATGGAATTATTTTCTGGGGTAACTCATCAAAAATGCATTAATATACGAGGTGTATTTTTTAAGTAAGTACCGTTTTGACACACTATGGCTGCAGCGCTACGGTCGGTGTTCCATGCATGTGAACTGGGTACCTGTATCTCTTGCCTACACACTGATGCCATTGCAGTCTAATTCTTCGGGATTGTGCATAAACTACGTGGCTCGGTCTAGGGGGGGAGGGGAGGGGATTGGCTGGACAGCTACGTTGAGCTACATGGGGGGGGGGGAGGTATCCGAGCCAGGCCACGTAGCTTCTCTTTCATAATATTTGTCACAGTTAAAATGAGATACAGAACGCACAGAAGCATGTAAATATTTACTTCCGTCATTTAACTATCTCCAGATGTAATTTACGATAGTCTGACTAGAGAAAACAGTACAAAATGTCTTCTGGAATAAATATGGAAAAAAGCTACGTGCTACGTGGGGGGGGGGGGGAGGGGGGGGAGACAAATGCCACGTAGGGCTACATGGGGGGAAGGGGGGTTCACAAGAAGCCAAAATGGAGCTACGTGGTTTATGCACGCTCCCTTCCTTGTTTATGTTGTTCACTGAGTGTTTAAGATTCCTCCGATAATCGTGAGTCCCACCAACTGTGAAGTATGGGCTGTTATAAGATTTCTTTGTGCTACAGGCCTAAAACTGATTGATATTCATCGTGAGATCTGTGCAGTTTACGCACAAAACATTATGAGTGATGGAATGGTGAGAAAGTGGGTGAGAGCATTTAAAGATGGCTGCACAAATGTGCATGATGAACAAAGGAGTGGGCGTCCTTTGGTCGTTAATGAAAGTTTGGTGCAGAAAGTGGACAATAAGGTGAGAGAAAACAGACACTTTACGATTTCCTCCTTGTGTGATGACTTTCCTAATGTTTCTTGTAGTGTTTTGTATGGCATTGTGACCGAGTACTTGAATTACCAAAAATTGTGGTTACGCCGGGTAATGAAAATATTAACGGATGTGCAGAAAACCAAACATTTAGGCAGTGCATTGACTTTACTTGAGTGGTACCACAACGATGGTGATGATTTCTTAACCCTTTAACTGCTACAGTTTGCCCGGCCGAGCCCTCGCTGAGTGCTGCTTTGTTTAGGCCCAAGCTGTTTACCTGCGCTGGAATGCCGCGTTCGACCAGACCGCTGTGTACTGAATATGTCTGGAGCGTTGTGTGTGACGTTCTTCTGCTGTCACTCTGCAATTTGAAACTCCAGATACGAAATAAATGCTGTTAACATCACATCTAAAGTTTTTCAATTTAAAGCCCTCTAAAAGTGAATGTCTGCGTAAGCAAACATGCAGGTACTTCATATACTAAATAGATATTACAGCAACTGAAATGTTTTTAGTTTGTGAGCGTAGTAATTTATCTGGAGAGAATACATTTCCGAATACCTTTCACAAATTCTGCACATATTTTCCAGCCTTCTTTTTGACCCGGACTATGGACCGCCACTGGCGAAGTTAAAAATATATTTTGTTTTTTAAATTTTTTTTTATTTCGTTTAGTTTTAGAGGCATATAAATGTAATATAATTATTACTCTGCAGTTACCCATGGCTAATAATTCTTTTTGTGTGATAAGCCTTGAATAATGGTACAAAACACAGTGGTATATTACATGTTCTGCACTGGTTTCTCGACGCACTTTCTGTTTCCAACATACAGTGCATTTACGCATTGGCATGCTCTTCTTTGAATTTTCAAATGAATGAAATTTGGAAAATGTCTCCCAGTAAATCCTTGACGATATTATTCATCAGAGCGTCTTCCATTGCTAGGTTCGTTCTGTTCTGTGGTATATAATTCAACAAGTTCTCTAAGGGGGTGTCCATAAATTATGTGAGCTGAAATGGGGGGGGGGGTGTCTTACCAATTAGGAAAGGGGGTCAATGGAAATCTGACGTGAGATTTTTTAAATTTTTTAAATTTTTTTTGGACTGTAGAGCTAAAAAAAAAAAAAAGTCTACAAATGACGCGAAAGTCGATTTATTTCCTCCAAAAGTGCAGCTATGGACTGTTGGTACCTAAAAAAGGATAAAGGTCTCAAAAAGTTAGGAGGGCTATTTCCTGGGGAGGGGGGTCTCACAAATCAGATTTCACAAGAGGGGGGGGGGGGTCCGGAAATCCGGAAAAACACCTCACGTAATTTATGGATGCCCCTTTACCAGAGACAGATGAAACTCTGCAACTGGAATTTTTCGTTCGGTTACTACTCGGCGAAGAACGTGAGCATTTAAAATGCAATGTTTATACCACTTCATAGTGAATATATAGTGTGAACTGAGTCTCGCGTATCTGTTCATCTCATCAGCAATAGATACCATATGATCTTCTGTTAGAAATATCAGGAAAAATGTCAAACTGTTGGAATGTTAACCTAATCCACACTTGTATCCCCCAGCTTAATCGTCAAGCGCATGCAAGCAAACGTGTCATTAAAGCATTCTCTTTTTCCACACATTTCGCTCTCACTATCTGTAGCTTCAAGAATTTTCACCTCTTGTGCAGACAAATGGTCGTTTTCAACTAGCTGATCTCCACGGTTTAGGACTATCACTTCAAGATCCTGTCGAAGGGTCATCAATGTCATCCATATCAAAGATATCATATTCACTGTTGCTTCTAGTAAGAATCACCATGATTCCTTCCACTGTACAAACACGACGGCATGCCATTTTCTCAGCGAAAACTAAAAGGAAAAGAGGAACACAAAATAGATTGTAGCTGCCAACGCTCAAGGGCCGAATGAGGAAAACAACTAACCACCATGGGTGGAAATATGGCTACATGACCAGGCCGCTAAGACGCTAGCGCGTTAACGCATGCAGAGCACACAGGGACCCGAGGGGCCGGACGTGTATACACGTCCAGAGCACAGACAGGGCAGCAAAGTGGTGCATGTATATACGTCTAGAGCACGTGTGCGCAGTAGTAGCTACACGTGTTAACACGTCTAGAGCAGTCAAAGGGCTAAGCCAAATTGTTACAGGCGATGAGACATGGGTGGCCTACATCACACCTGAATCAAAGCAACAGTCCATGGAATTGCGGCATTCAGATTCACCCAAAAAAGTGAAGTTCAAGCAAATGATTTCTGCCCGGAAAATCTTGTGCACAGTTTTTTTTGGGACAAAAAAGGAGTATTGCTTGTGGAATTTCTGCCTCGTAAGGAGACAATCAATGCAGCAGCTTATTGTGAGACATTGAACAATCTGCGCCGTTCAATCCAGAACAAAAGACGTGGCATGTTGAGCAAGGGCATCGTTTTGCTGCATGACAATGCCCGTCCACATGTGGCTAATCAGACCAAAGATCTCATCACATCTTTTCTGTGGGAAACTCTAGATCATCCTCCATACAGCCCTGATTTGGCGCCCAGTCACTACCATCTGTTGCTGCACTTGAAGAAACACCTGGGCAGTTAGTGTCTTTGAAGACGATAACGAAGTCAAAACAGTTGTGATGCAGTGGTTAACAAGTCAGGCGGCAGACTTCTATGAGGAGGGTTTTAAAAAACTGGTACTACGTTATGACAAGTGCCTCAATATGGAAGGGAATTATGTAGAAAAGTAGAGTGAGGTACATGGTTTCATGTAAAAATAAAATTATTGAGATATATTTGCACGTCTTTTTTAAATTTCAAAACGGTACTTACTTAAAAAACATGCCTCGTGTTTATCATGCAGAAAAGAGCAATGAGAACCATATAATGAATAAAAATTTATAATCATGTAGAACACATTTCAAGAACTTTGTCGTTCTAAATGTTCCATGCCTATACATCTATGAAATTATTCTTTAAGACATTCATCTATGAAAATCATTCTTTTTACAAAAGATTATCTTCTGAAAAACAACTAATTAATCAAAAATGATATGGTTCTGAATTACTTCATTGCAGGACATTCAGACATCCATAAAATGTTTTGCAGAACTTCAAAATATCAAAAAAGTATTTTAAATTCAGGAAAATCACTTTACAACAAAATACCAGGGGAAGTAAAAAAATGCTTCCTGTAGTTCATTTAAAACAAAACTGAAAACATTTTTAATGGGGCACAGTTTTTACTCTATTAACGAATATATGGACTCATAAAAAATATGCTTTAGGTTTTCTGTTTTATCCACTATAGTATTGAAATTAAATTTTCTTCTTTTATCCTTATTATGTCATTGTATTGTCAGTCATCTGCCATCATCTCATATTTCATTGTAACATCAAACCATAATAATGATTTATTCAAATTAAAATTTGCACCTGTACTCTAAATTGACCAACTGGATTAATAAGTATCTTATCTTATATAGCAGAATAAAATACAAATAATTAAGCCTAAATGACATTGTGCACCATCTCAGCAATTCCTGTACGTCAGGAAGGGGTGAAATGAAAGTATGGGAAGGAGGTGGAAAACCCTGATATTAGGGATTGAAAGACTTAATGGAGGATAAAGATTTTAATTTTATATCTGGTACATAATAGCCCAGCACTTAGTACCTATTCTAAGCCCAAATTTTCTATGTACTACAAGATGTACAAATGATTAAATTCTAGTTTGACTTTAGCAGTTTAATATTGTTCAGGTTGTAAGTCTAATTTAACTTATTAAAGACACTTATCATGTTTTGCCAAATTTAGTTACTTAACTAAATTAACAATGTGAAAGAATATATTTAATGGTTGTTAGTTGTCTGAAATAGTGCCTTTACCAATTAATCCTCTTAACAGACAATATGTGCAGATATGTACATCTTATACCATATGGTCAACCAGTGTGGTGTACGTAATAGATAGGGAATTTTGGCTCCATAAAGTTGCCTTTTGATATGTTCTTTAATTATTTATTACACATAAACTTGTGAAGATTGCAAGTTCGGACCTGGTCACCACCAACAGAAAGTTGGAAAATGTTCTGAAATATTTAAGTTTTCAAATAAGAAGTCAGAAGCTGCTGCAAGACAACAAACATTTTTAACCATCTTCAATGTTTACTGTGACCACCACCTTACAATATGACAATATTGATATTGGAACTTTGTATTTCCGAGATGCAGGTTTCTGCATTTTTTAACACTTCCACCAGCTTGATAATGAGTTTTGCCTCCAACAGTTATTAAGTAAGCAAAATCATACACACTGTTCCTTACAGTTGAGTGGCTGTCTTTTACTGTTTATACCACCTACTTCCACTGTTTTGAAGTATTTACTCAACCTGGCTACACTCAGACATTATCTGACCTAATTTCACACTAATTAATTCATACTTTGCGTTTTTGTCGGAGCCGCACATCATGTGACTTGCCTCCCGGCAATCGCAACCGTTACTCCTGACTCCCTCTCATTGGTCCAAGTTCGTCACGTGACTATCCAGGCACAGATATTCTTCCTGTTTGTTCCTGTATACTTACAGTGGTTGTATGCATTAAAGCACCACCACAATGGAATGAGTAGGTACAACATGTCTAAGTGCAAATCCTGGATGTCCCAAGTGTTGTGTCTATACAGTTTTTCATAATTACCTTGGTGAATACTAAGACAATCCTCAATCTTTGCCTCCTATAAAACATATTTCCCCAACAAAAATACACTTATCACATATAATACAAGCTACATGTTTCACAGACAGATGGCAACTTAACAATTGCCCCATCAAAACTACAATAGGCCTAGCAAGCCAGTAGTGATGGTTCCTTGCTTTTAAAATAAACAAAGTCTTTGGATGAGGATGTGTTTGACAAACCACCGGAGTGGAATCTTTCAAAAGATAGACCTTCCACTAGCAATACCATATCCACTATATAATCACAAAAAAACCTCAATTTTGCTGTCTAATAAGCTGATTTATTTTTCATATATCTTCATTTTGTTTGGACATATCCAACTAGATAACCTATCCACATCCCTCCAAGTTACTCATAAATTTGTCATCTGTAATGTTAACCAACAACACAAGAATCCATTACAATGACCATAATACACTTGCTTATGGCTCTTGTATTCTTACTTAAATCTATTTAGTGACAGCATATCCCATCTTCTTGCTTCATATTTCTTAAGAATTTCGTAACACATTATATACTTAATTCCTCTCCCTAACTCTTTCCCACTTCCTCCTCTCATCATTGAATGTGTATTTAGGTTATCCCAAAGGTACACATTTTTCTCATTCATCTTTCCTCTACAGTAAACAGCAAAGACCATTATCTTTCCGTTGTATTCTCATGGAATTATACTTCCAACAACTAATGTTTATAATCTAATCTATGAATACCAGCAAGCTGTACTACTTGTTACTAACTAAATAATATCACATATGATCTTTGGCTGTGTACATTATTCAGCCTAATACATCCTGGTATTCATCTAGGTTTGTTTCCAGTTAGTGGCATTTCAAAATATGTCTTAGATATTCTGTTTCATGCCATTCTCATCAAGAGACATAACCATTTGAGTCTTAATTTTCCAAAGATGTTTAGATTTTTGTTTCTGAATCAATTTAAATTTCATTCTGCCATAATTTTAAATTTAGTGATTTGCTTTCTTGTAGACTATCAAGCACCCAACTTTTGATCTTACTTATTTTAAATCCAAACCTGTCTTTCCACCAGCAAATCCACTGTTTCTGTTCTTCATCACTCTCTCCCAATACATAACATCATCCACAAAAACTATGGCATCAATGTTTTTACCTTTCTTATTAATGGATTTGATAATTTTGTCTATAATGCTTAAGGAAAGTAAAGGAAACAAACAACTACATTGCTGCACTCTACTTCTTGCCTCAAACTATCCTTATCTACTGGCTTGTACTTGAATGCAACTCTCAGTATTTTGATACAGTTGTTTAACTGTTTCTAAATTGCCTTATAGTACACCCTGCTTAATTAACAGTTCCAAAATGTGTTCTGCATTTGCATTTCCTTGCATTTATATTGAAGTTATGTTTTTTTTTTAATTAATTTGAAACTTTTAATTGTAATATGGGTAGTAAGGGTTGGCTTTTTCCAAACAAATGTCACCATATCCTTTAGATGGTACACCCTGTTTGCAAGGACAAGACATGGCAAGTGGATGATTCTGGGTGTAATGAGTCACCCACTGCTTGCCAACAGCCTCCTGATAGTAGTGCAGAGAATCGGGGAATAAGAGATAGTACCAACTTGCTCTTGGGGTTTGAAATGACCCCTAAAGGCTGATGAATCAGAAATGATCAATTGCACGGGGTTTGGAAGGCTCCAAGAGGCCACTGCTTTAAAGATCCAAATGGTATGTTGAGGTGATATAATCATCTCAAATTAGTGTTACATAATGATAATTTCTACATAGGTAAAATATTCTTGATATAAAATATAACTCCAATCACATCTCCATGTATGCCCAGCTCAGGGAGGAGTCATCACAATGAACAAAAATATTCTGTGAGTCAGAATGTGGAATGCTGGAAGTCTGAATATGATAGCTTAAAAAGGATGGTGGAATGACTTAGATGTTGTTAAAGTTAAGTGGAAAGATGTGTGGGATTCCTGTTATGTGAAATATATAATAATTAACACAGAACGAGTTAGTGGAATTACTGGTGTGGGAACTGTAATGAACAAGAGAATAGGGAAATGGGTGAATTTTGTGATAAAATTCTAACTACATTCTTCCTCAGTTTAGTGGCAAGATTATTTTGATGAGGATAGCTTTTAATCCTCTATCAACAACATAAGAGCAAGTGTATATGGTGACATCACAGGAGGATGGCAATAATAGAAAAGGTGCAGAGACTGGCAGTTGGAACTAAACACTAAAAACTGCCAAGTCATGAATGGATATAAATGGTGACTGCATTTAGCTCTGAATATACAATTAATGAAACAGTTATAAGTATGGTAGACTCCACATAATTTGGTGTTGAGTGAATATAGTGAGAAGGTAATTGTGAAAGCAAACCATACATTCAATTTCCTATTTCGTAACATAAAATAGTGTATACAAGAAGTTAAAGTGATTGCATACAAAACAACAGTGTGACCTCTCTTAGAATATTGCTCTTCTGAATGGGACCTGCTTCAAAAAGCACTAATAGAGGTACTGAAGAAGGTACAAAGAAGAACTACCTGATTTGTGACAGGTATATGTAGTTGGAGAGAAAGCAAAAATGTGATGTTGTAGGAGTTGATTTGGGAAGATCTGGATTACTGTAGGTATTGCACTCATGACAGATCTAATTCTGCTAACAACATTCATTTCCAGTAATGACTCAGAAAATAAGTTAAGAGAAATCGAGGAGAGAACTGATTTATTTCTGTAATTATTTTTTATACAAGCAATAGGGAATAGAAAGGATTTATCAAGTAAGAAAATTTAGAATGCGATGGGTATGGATCTTGGGAAACTGCTCTGGCCAACCTAATCTGGGTTGCCCATGGTTTTCCTAGATTGCTCCAGGCAGATGACAGATTGGTTGCTCAATATATCCCATGGATGCCTCCTATAATATTCCATACATCTCTTCCCATTCATAAACAATTATGAATAAGGATAAGTGCAATGTATCCTCTACCACCTGCTTAGAAGTGAATTGCATAGTGCAGTGTAATAGAAATGAAATTGAAGGATTAATCCAACCTGTTAAGGGGGAAGAAAATGTTATAATCATGGGTAATTGGCATATGGTAGTAGGAGAACTAATTTGGGTATTTGGCATTTGGTAGCAGAAGAAGGAATATTGTAGGAAGTTTTAGTCTAGGAGAAAGGATTTGAGGAAGAATGTTGTTAGAACTTTGTGATAAATATAAACTGATCATACCAAACATGCTGTTTAAGAACTGTAAATTAAGAATACATAAATGAAAACATCCAGAAGACACAATTAGATATCAGCTAAATTATAGCTTGGCTAATAAGAGATTAAAAAACCAAGTACTGGAAGGTATGAAGTATCAGGTTGTGCAGTAAACTCGAACACTTAATAAAACATAAAATAAAGCTCTCATAATATAATAATAATTGTCACAGGATTAAAGACAACTATTTGTATGTCATTGGTAAAGAAAAGAGTGAAGATATGGAAATTATTTAGTTCTAAAAGTGGGATGTAAATTTAGTAGAAAAGAGATGATTGTATAAATTATGAGTTCAAAGTAATGAGAGTAAATATGATTTTGCAAACCATATTGATATATATTTCTTACAAGAGAGGTATTTACTGTTGACTAAAATGCCTCCTTATAAATACAGTGTGTTCTTACAGAAAATATTCATGCTATTATTAAAAATTTCTTCTGAATTATATCTCATTTTAAATAGATTTCTTTATCAATTACAATATCTGTTTCTATGCCACTAACAATACTCTTTAGTTCAATCTACGAGGGCTATCCAGAAAGTAGATTACGTTTTGGAATAAAAAATAAACAAAGTATAGGAAACAAATTTTATTATATACAGATGAAAGCCACACTCAAATACTACTTTTCTACATAGTCACCATGCAAATTAAGGCATTTATCGTAGCGATGTACGAGCTTGGAAATCCCTTCGTCGAAAAATTCGGCCGCCTGCGCCTTCAACCACTTCGTTACCTCTTCTTGCAGCTGTGCGTCGTCATCAAAACGCTGCATAGCCAGCCACTTCTTCATTGCTGGGAATAGGTGGAAGTCGCTCGGTGCCAGGTCGGGACTGTACGGCGGATGAGGAAACAACTCCCACTTAAAAGATTCAAGAACTTCACGAGTGACATTTGCCGTGTGGGGCCGGGCGTTGTCGTGAATCAACAAGATCTTAGAGCTCAACATTCCTCTGTGCTTGTTTTGAATTGTTCTTCTGAGTTTTTGGAGAGTTTGGCAATACCTTTGAGAGTTTATTGTCATGCCTCTTTCCAGGAAGTCCACCAAAATCACACCTTTTCTGTCCCAAAAAACAGTCGCCATCATCTTCCTTGCCGACATTGTTTGCATGCATTTCTTGGGTTTTTGGGGAGAACTTGTGTGCCCCCACTGCATTGATTGCAATTTCATTTCACAGTTCACGTGTTTCACCCATGTTTTGTCACCAGTAATGGTGTGATCGAGTAAAGAGTCACCATCCTTATGGTAAGCGTCCAAAAAGTTCAACGCTGCAGCCATTCGCTGATTTTTGTGGTCCTCTGTCAAGATTTTTGGAATCCATCTTGCACAAAACTTGTGGTAACCAAGCTTTTCGCTGATGATTTCGTGCAACAAACTTCACGAAATTTGTGGAAAACTCAAAGAAAGTTCCGTTATTGTGAACTTTCGATTTTCACGGACTTTAGCATCGACTTTTTCGACAAGTTCGGCAGTCACTATGCTGGGTCTCCCACTTCGATCTTCGTCGTGAACATTGGTTCAGCCATATTTAAATCTTATGACCCACTGACGCACTCCACCTTCAGTGATAATGTTGTCCCCATACACTTCACAAAGCTGCCAATAGATTTTCATCGGTTTACAGTTTTTTGCAGTCAGAAACCTTATTACTGCACACACCTCGCAGCTCGCGGGATTTTCAATTAACGCAGACATTTCAAACCGTCACAGTATCTGAACGGAGCACAGCACGAACCTCTCACTAGCACGGCTAGATGCCGACTGAGCTACGCAACGCTCTGACCCCAAGATGGCCACGCTAGCCCCACCCCTAGCGGACACAGACGAAAACGTAATCTACTTTCTGGATAGCCCTCGTATATGTTACCAATACTTCTACGGTTAACTATGAGAACTTTCACGATTCTTTTAAGTATCAAATTTATGTGGGTTGCGGATAATTGTATTTCATATCGCAGGTCTTCCTCTCTTTGTAAAAAAAAAAAAAAAAAAAACAACCTCTTAGTATACTCTACACAGCCCCTGCCACCCACATATCCAATTCACAAGTATAGTCTATATTCAACCAATTCAAGGGAGCTCTATATGACTTTATGATGTGGATGGAATAAACAGAGACCACATGGTAACAGCATCTGATTCAGCCTCTTAAACAGCCATTTACAATCAATTCTGTCAATGATGCCGCATTTTGTTAGCTCTGGTAATATCTAGTGGCCATGGCCCACAGTGTTTATGCTTTCAGATAGTCATCTGAAAAACAAGAGGATAACCACTGAGGTGGCATGCATCATGAATGCCGACATGCGCCGTTCAGTTGATTACACTCCATCCGTCAATGGCATCTGGGATGGGCAGCTCCACAACTCAGATCGGACATCTGAGAATACACCTTAAGTGCTCATTAGATTTCCTTCCTGAACCATATTCATAAATGGCTCAATAAACCAACTAATGTTTGAACTTGTGACCACCGTGATACCCTTCCGCAGTTGCTCAGTCCTAGTGGGTTCGAAGACCACAAACTGCAAAATAATTTAAGGGACTACATCTGAGTGAACAATTTGATGCCCTGCCCCCCATATGTGATTTGTGAAGTATGTGTAATGTTTCCAAGTCTGCTGCACTGTACTCATTTTCTTATCTGTTTTTACCAGAATGTGTAATCTTTGGACTGCACAAAGTCTGATAACATTGTATTATGTTGAGTAAATATCATTTTGGTATTGAAATATCACCTACTGAACTTAATTTAAACTGAATCAACTCTTAAAAAATTTTCCCTTATTTTGCCTTTCCAGTTAATTAAGAAAGTGGTATTTTTAACAAAGTTTTCTCACTGGTGGCTGGTCAGCCTGCATCTGTCTGGATTTGTATTAAGAATTTCAATATGTGAGAATATCGAGTAACCTTCAGTTACGTAGTTTCTTTGAACTATTTGGCACCTGATATTAAATTTAGCCAGTATCCACGAACATGATTGCTGCCTAGTCTTGCTTTAGGCACTACCTGTAATTTGGCATATACTGTCTCAAAGATCCAATTCATTAAAACTAGAGTAAGATAAATGATTGAACCCAGTTTCTCAATATTTGTATCTAACTACGGCTATCATAAAAACATAGAAGCAGTCTCCCCTTTCCAAAAACCTGTATTTCTCTGATAATGTTGGAATATCTGAGAACCCCATACTTTCTATGTAGACACTTAAAAAAAGAAAGAAAAAATTGAGGTAATTTGTTTGTTTTTCTGTATGTGAATATATGGTTTTTTTCAACAGGTATTAAAGAAAATGGAAATGCTGTAACAAACCCCTTGTTTTTTGATACATTGAGGATAATACCTAATATGGACACAGCAGAAATTTTACATAGAGCTCGTCAGAAAGAAATAAATCTAAGAATTTTTTCTGATGAGAGCGTAAGTCATTCAATTATTTTTATCTTTTTATCTAACTCATTTACTGAGGCTAACATAGCAAATAATAAATAGCTATTGGCCCAACACAGTTTCCATGCTATATATGGAAACAAACCCTTGAGGTATAGGAGTTCATCAATAGGTGTGAGACTTACTTTTTAATATATATATTTTGTCTGCAATATTGTCTCTGCTATCATTCAGAATGTAATAAAAAATCTGGGAATATGTTAAATCTTTACTGATCTCACCTTCTTACCTACTCCTATATTTGAGCATATAAAAATAGTCCGTGACTCTCTAAAATTCTGCTGTATACTCCACTGTTGGTATCACTTTGCCACTCATGGCTGTGAACAGGGGTATCAGGACCAGCCTGCTAAAATTCAAACCATCATCCACAGTTGACCCACCAGTTCTTCCCCAGAACCATACCCTCCAAATTTTCTAGGATTTCCTGTCTACTGCTTTGGCTTCTCTCCCTTTCCTTAAATCTGTAACAAACACTAGTAATCTTAGCCCAGCTGAAACCTGCACCAGGAATCAACTCTCTAGTAATCCAGATATCATTATCCTTCCAGCTGACAAGGGCCCAACCACAGTTGACATGAACTGGAGTGATTATGTTGCTGAAACTCTTCATCAGTTATCAGACACCAGCACTTACTGCCGCCTATCCCATGATCCAACTCAAGCTGTCAACTATAAAATACAGGAATATGTTCAATTTAGTGGGCCCCTCCAAGGTCTTATTCCACAATTCTCCAAAGTCCACGTATGCCTACCCTTTATCTCCATCCCAAAATCCATAAATCTGATAATCCAGGATGCCCTATTGTTGTAGCTTACAGATCACCACTTGAACACATCTCTGCCTTGGTTTGATTAATACCTACAACTCATAGATAGTCAGCTCCCTTTTCACATAAAAGACACACAACACTTCGTCTTCTGGCTTTCTACTATACCCACTCCTCTTCCTACCAACTCCATATCCGTAACCACTGAGGTACACAAACATTCCACACTGGCATGGCTTTAGGGCTATAGAAGTTTTCTGGATCAGTGCCCTCCTAACAGCCTCCCTATGATATCCTTCCTCACCAAATTGGCCCACCTGATTCTCTATAACAACTACTTCCCCTTTGAAGGCAACATCTATCACCAAACCTGTCGCACTGCCATGGGCACCCGCATGGCCCTCTCTTATGCTAATCTGTTCATGTGCCATCTGGAACAGACATTTCTGGAGCAAACCCCACATTTGGCTTCAATTCATTGATTCATTTATATCTTTAATTAATTTTAATTTAATTTATTGTAATTGCAATGGAGCACAAGCTCCGGTGGCAATTTCCCTACACCCCCATCTTCCCCCTATCCTGCCGCCACCTACATTTGCCCTCTACAAATTTTATCTTTAAATTCTTTCAACGTTTTCTGTAAATTATTCATCATTTCTCTTGGTAACTCATTCCAATCCCTGACACCCTTACCTAAAAAGGAGAATCTTCCCACACCCTTGTGTCTGAAATCGAATGCCAGGTTGTGGTCATGGTGATCTTTTCTCTTCTGTGCACTACTTTTCATACCTACTCCAATATCTTTCCATGCCTCATCACCAGTACATTCCCATGACCCTCCTCATCCTCCTCCTGTCTCGCAATAAATCCTATTTCAGCTCCTTTATCATATCCATCACTGATTGCATCTTTATGATCTGGACACATGGAGAAAACCATCTCAATACCTTTAGGGATCCATGGAACAAGATTGATAAATAAATAAAATAAATAAATAAATAATAGCATGCTGAATCTCTCTTGAATCTACTACCACACCCAGGCGACAGTCTTGGATGTGAATTTGTCCCATTGCAATGGCTACCTTAACTCTTCAGTCCACATCAAAACCACCAACCTTCAATAATATCTCCATTTTGATAGTTGCCACTCATAACATATGAAACATTCCCTTCCCTACAGTCTTGTCATTTGCGGTAGTCACATATGCCCCAACCAACAGACCCTCATGGATTATTTAAAAAAAGTTCCACAAGCTTGATATCTCACAATTACCATCCAGCTTTGGTGAACAGACAGCTTTCATGGGCAACATTACAACCTACACAGCCCATCAATCAAACCAACCACAATCCAGTCTTGGTCACACAATACTATCCAGGTCTTGAATCCACTAACAGAATCCTCTGGCAAGGCTATGATTTCCTGAAAACCTGCCCAGAAGTGAGATCCATTCTTCCAAAATCCACCCTTCCCCTCTTAGAACTTGTTTCAGCAGACCTGCTAACCTTAGCGAACTTCTAGTCCACAAACATAGTCTTCCTCATACCAACAGTCAGCCGAAAATCTCTTTCCCATACAATAGACCCCACTGCAAGATGAGTGCATAGACCATGCCACCAACACTTTCACCAACCCTGTCTCAGGGGAAAGCTTTCCGATCATAGAACACACCATCTGTGAAACCTCCCATGTAATTTACCAGTTAACATGCAACCATTGCCTGGCTTCATATATATAGGTTTGACCACAAATTCACTTGCCACAAGAAAAATGGCCACTGATAGACAGTGTTCACATGGAACCCAAAGCACCTAGTTGCTGCCAATGCCAGCAACCATGACTCGAATAATTTCAACACTTGTTTGATGGTCCATGCTATCAGAGTCCTCCCAAACAACAGCAACTCCTCTGAACTCAGAAGGTGGGAACTTTCATACCACTACAAACTAGGCACAAGGCAACCACATGCTCTAAACTTTAGATAATACCTGGTCACTATTATTATTGTTTTTACTTATGTTGACCATTTTTTAATCCTCTTTTTGCCTCCATCCACACTACCTATATTGAACCACCCCTAACCTAAGGTAATATTTACTTCGTAGTCTCTTTGGTTTGAAAAAAATTTATTAAAAATTATTATTTTTTATTTTTTAAATTTATATATATATATATATATATATTTGATTATATTATCTTGCTCTTCCCGTCTACCAGATATTAGTTCTAATATTTATCTATACTCAGGTATTAGTTCTGAATCACTGCCCCTCAACTTGTCCTCTGTTTGAATTTACGCCTACCATTTTGCTGGTCAACAGTCATTCTTTGAGGCAGTCTCCCACATCACCCACCTCCCATAATGTTCTCCTGTTGACAAAGGGCTCATCCCAAAAATTTCTGCATCATTTGTATTTTTGCCTTTTCTGTGTGTACATGCCCACATCTATCACCTAACGGTAAGTGGTGGCTCATTTCCCTATCCTAATTTAATACCTTTTTGCTACTTAGCGTCTTTGATTTCATTGTTTACTAGGTGCAGCTTGTATTGTAGAGAGTATTTTTCCACACGAGAAAGACTATTTGTGAAACTAGAGATGTGACAGTTCCTGCAGTGCTTTATCAAATATAATAGAGGGTAAAACTGGCAAGGGTTTAAGAAAATGGTTTGCCAGTATCCTCCTAGTGCTGTGTGCATAATCTGTAGTATTCTGTTGCTGTAGCCCCAGGTTACACACAGAGAGAATAGATGATTTCCACCATGTTTAATAAAATAGTAATATTGTTTGATCTAGCTTACTTTAAATAATGGTAATTTTATTTTCAGATAGGAGTATCTTTGGATGAAACAGTCAGAACAGATGATATCAATGATTTGCTGTGGAGTTTTGGGTCAAGGCAGACAGCTGAAGAGGTATCTATTGGAATTACTTAACTGAAGTACTTTGTTTAGTGATATAGCTTATGGACAAAATTGTTCTTAAACTAAAATATTTTTTTTCATAATTTGTACTTCAATTATCAACTATTTTTTAAATATACCACATTGTACATTTTCAGCATTGTTTAATTCTAAACATTACAATTTATATTAATCTGCATCTTTCTTGTCTGAACTAATAAGGGAACCATCTGAAAAGAAATTCCTTCAGTCTACCTTTAAGTATTAAAAGCTTAATAATTTGTAATGTATTAAAACTTAAATGAAATTGAAGAAAATATTTAACTTTTCAGTAGTTTATGAACCTTATTAAAAAAAAAAGAAGAAACAACTGTGTGGTTTTATGAACCCACTAAGCAAGTGAATATTTTTTAAGCATTTAACTGAAAATTTTCAGAAAATTATTCGATTTAGGGTATTAAAATTGCATTCTTAAACTTAACTTAATAATTGCAAAATGGGAATGATAATGGGAAATCAATAGTAAACAAGATATCCAACTATAAATTTTAATTTCAATCTATGTATTAGAGTATGGAATACATAATAAATACAATCGCACAAATTAGTGAGAATGTAAATGCTAAATGGTCAACTGATGTGAGCTATGGACGCCGCCATATTGGCTGCTTTGCCGAGCGCCTTTCACTTTATCCACACTCCACGGCCGTCTGTAATGCAACATGTGATCGATGGACGAAGAAATAACACTTCCAGTTTTCAGAAGAGAAGATTAGAAAGCACCCGTCAGTTACCAATTACCTTGCTTCAGTTCAACTGTAGTTGACGCCAGACAGATCTCAACTAACTAGGAGAGGTTTTCAGTGTGGAATTCGCAATTGTAGAACAAACAAGTCTGGTAAATATCACGTCACCTCTGGTTTCTTGCCCTAAAGCAGTTCTGCCTGCTGGGCCTCTGTTTAAGAGAAATTGGGGATTAAAAAAAAGTGATTAAATTGTATGTAAATGAGCTCTACTTTTACAGAAGACCGTTAGTTTATAATGTCTATTTAGCAGTTGTCGTTAATGTGGAGTGATCAGCTGCAATGTGTTCGAAGTTCGATCCCACTAACCGTGAATTTCTTTTTCTATTTTTTATTGCCATTCTATCTTGTATCATTAAAAATTTGTTTTGAAACAAAATCTAAAAAAAAAAATATTCTTTTCCTTTGACAAATACACAAATATTAGGATGGTATTAATCATAAAAATATTTGAAACAAAAATTACGTGCACACTAGGAACATTTTATGAAGGATCTGTCTCAACAGTCATACAGTATTTACTATTGATTTAGGAAAGCAGGTTTCATAAACATTTGTAAATTTTGGCCTTTTATTCGTTAATTTTGAACCAAAACAGGAATATTTTACCATGTCATAAAATACAGGCACTCACAAAATGTGGTGAATAAGAGAATATATCTTAACAGCATCGTCATGAGAATATATTGCACGGTTATCTTGCAACAGTTCCAGCACATTTTGCAGCTTTTTTGTTAGTATTTTTACCTGATGATAGAAATACACATCACATGGCTGACATAAATGCGTACATTTCGGTGCTACCATTGTAATATTTGCGTATTTGTCAAAGGAAGATAAAAAAAACTTGTAGAATTTGTTTCATAACAGTTTTTAATGCTACAACATAGAATAGCAATAAAAAAAATACAAATAGAAAAAAAAATCCGCACATGGGGGGATCAAACCTCAGACCCATCGAATCTGATCACACCACCTCAACGAGCACTGCTAAATAGACATTTTAAACTAACGGTTGTCCGTACAAGTATAGCTCATTCACATACAATTTAAGCACTTTTAATCCCTGATTTCTCTAAATGGAGGTCCACAAGGCAGAACTGCTTTAGGGCGAGAAACCAGAGGTGACGTACTATTTCCCAGACTTGCTTGTTCTACGATTACGATTTCCACACTGAAAACCTCCCCTTGTGGGTGTTAAAGGACATGAGGCCTCCGCACTAGGTCGCGTCATACCTGCGCGCATGCGCCTGGCCGGCTGTAATGCGACATGCGATAGATGAACGGAAATATTTGAGGCGATAGAATAAATATTTCACTTTAAAATTTAAAAAATGAAAGAAATGTTGAAAACATTCAGGTGATAAAAAATATTTGTTGTTGGTATAAAGTAAAAGCTTTAAGAGATAATTATGATGAGTCTTAATAATCTAGCAGAGATTAAATATAACGGTATAAGGTAAAAAGTGTTAGCCAATAGAAGAGTAATATGTTGCTCTAAAATTATCACGAAAACTCTAAAATCAAAACATTTTGGAGGCTTGTAAGTATTATTATATTTTGGACCAGCATAAGGTTGAGTTGAAATTGGCAGTAATGAGTGTAGTGTTCACTGTAAGCACTTGCCCATTTGTACTGGCACACTTTGAAATTGCAAGGGCCATCTGCTTCATGGTTGGTCCGAATAAACACCACCAAATCTTCTAGAATAGAGGTGAGGGCATTTAAGGAGTGAACTGGAGTTCGAGTGGTGAGTCATGTGTGATCAGTATCCTTGCTATATTGCGGTAAGAATTGTGCCTTGCTGAGTCTGGTATGTCCAGCTGTGACAGAACTGTGGAGTTGATGAGACAATAGTATGGAGTAGCTGAGGAGAGTGTGAGCTTTGAGTGTGGTTGTGTCTTGTGAAGGACTGAACGGATTAGCTTGTATCATGTAAATAGCAGCGGACTCGATTATTGTTGTGTCCATAGAAATGATTTCTTCTGAAAATTCCTGAACATCGTTTGCAGCCATAATATTAGATTTAACTGTTTAATAAATGTTAGACTTAGGAATTGAGTGTTAATTAATGTGGAATTTGACCCACGGATCGCAAAAACTGGTGTCAGAAATGGGACGAGAATCGACCAGAAGTGTGACTTTTACTTTTGAACTTTGTAACTGTGTTTGTTCCTGTGACCATGGCTACTGTGGGAGTAAAATTAAATGAATTGAAGGTAAACGAACTGAAAAAGGAATGTGAAAAGTGCAACATATATACCATTGGAAGCAAGGTCGCTTTGCAGATGCGACTTCATACGACTTTGGAGACTTCAGGTAAGGATCCGGAGGCCCCCTGTTTGAAAGATCTACAATCATGAAGGGCCTTGCTGAAATGATGAAACACCAGGTCAATAGCTCCAGATTGCTGGAAGAAAAAATAGAGGAAATTTCTTTAAACCAAATTGAAATGTCAAGGTTACTGAAAAGTAAGATGGCGGAAATTCACCAGCAGTTGGAAGAGAGATTAGAAGAAAGAATTAATGAGAATTCTAGAGCAATCTAAGAGGAGCTTGAGAAAGCTGAAAGGGATATTCAATAAAAAATCACCGAAATTGGAGGAATTTTAATTCCCTCCAGAAGGCCATGGAATCACGTCCTATTGAATCTAAACCAGCAACTGGAGCTACTACTAGGGACGTTGTAACGTCACAGTTACCTTCCGTTGGCTACGAAGTAGTGCCTGAGAGGCGTAGGAACAGATTGCTTCGGAGTCAGTCAGTAGCCGGCCACCGCCAAAGCATGATCGGGATTATCGCGGAGTGCGGGTAGCGGTGAGCGGTAGTTACAATGTAGTGCAACACAGTGTGCGCAAACTTTCTTTAAGAAGAACTTTCTGTCATCGATAGGAACTGTGATTGTAAAAGTGAAGTTTGAACAGTATTTAAATGAAGATTAAACATCAAGTTGTGATAGTGCATGATTTAGCGTGAAGGTGACATGAATTATAATTTTCCTTTTGTCTCAAGAACTCTGTAATCTTTCGGATACGAAGTTTCAATTAGCCTTTACTTTGAAATTTGATTGTGGCCAAACCGTTCACAAGTGTTAACGTGCTTTATTAATAAACTTGTCATGGATATAATTCTTCTTATTGATGAACTTAATGACCTTTATTAATTGTTCTTATAATTGCTGCTTAGGATGGCTTTGATTTCATCATCTAGCGACTGATGGCACAACGAACTATATAACATTAAATTAATTTGCTTCTTGAACTGTGTCTTTGAGAGAGCATGTTTTCATGAGTATCAATTTACTACTAATTATAAAAGAAAGCATAAAAGTGGTCTTACATGGATTACGGTGTTCAGGACTGAAAAAATATATTAATAAAAATGTTCTTACAACGTCCATATAAAACCACCCACATATGACGAGTGAACTCTATGATCTACATACCTGAAGCAGTTTGAGGCTGCAGCTACTGTCAACAGATGGAAGCAGATAAAGCTGTAAGCCCCGTAGCTGCTTGAGGTGATGCTCTGAATATTATCCAGACCATTTCACGCAATGAGCAAAAAGATTACGCATCATTGGTGGCAAGACTGGAAACGAGGTATAGAGTAAAACATCTGCAGCAAGTCCACCATACACAGCTGGTTAACAGATGACAGAAACATTCAGAGACACTACAGGAATTTGAGGTGGACATCGAGTGTCTTACTCTGGTGACCTACCCTTCTGCACCAAATAATTTCATTGCCACATCCGCAATGTCAAGGATGAACACATGGCTGTGACACATCGATGGGGAAGAATCCCTGGACAAGAAGGTTGAGGGGATTGTCTTGAAACTTTTACAGAGCAACAATTGTCCGCACCGGAGAGGGGAGACACACTGCTGAAACTTTGGTAAGTTAGGCCATGTTAGAAGCCGCTGACAGATTGAAACCAAGAACCAGGAAACTAGATCGTCCCAGTTCTTAGAGGCGAGCACATTATAGCAGCCCAGGGTCCCGAACGAATATGTGCAGGTTGTCTCCCTAGTGCATCAGACATGGAGCCCTTCATGGATGGAACCATCAATGGTATAGAACGTAACCTGCTCTTGGATACTGGAGCAACTACTACAATTGTGAAGAAGGGCACCATTAAAGGACCCCTCCAGCTGACAAGTGTAACTGAAGAAAATGGCAATGAGCAAGCAAACACCTATGTTGGAATAAGTTGCAAAAACCATCACAGTTCACTGGCGTTCATAGATCAAGACCATGAGTTACTTGGGGTAGATTTCTGGGGTAATAAAAAAGAAAAAATCAGAGTGTTGGCTGCTTACCACAATGGAAGAATGACAGATGAAGATGAGGCTCTTGGGGAGAAATTAAATTCATACTCAGATTTCAGAGGTGAGAATAGAATGATCATTATTGTTGGGGATTTAAATTTACCAGGTGTAAACTGGGAAGGAAATAAGATTAATAGCACATGGGAACAAAGATTTGCAAATATCTTAATAAGGGAAGGAAGATTTACACAAGTGGTAGAGCAAAACACTAGGGGACAAAATATTTTGGATATATTCCTAATAAAGCCCGATGATAACATTGTGGGGTATCAAGTAACGGAAGGAATAAGTAATCATGAAGCAGTTCTGATGGATATTAGAGGATTCAGTGAACCAGCAGCCAAAATTGAAGGGGAAAATTGGTAAAATTATAAAAAGGCACAGATTTCAAATTTTAAAAGATATTTCAGAGAATGATTCAGCAAATGGAAGGAAGGCACAAGTACAGTAGAGTCAAGGTGGGAAGAGTTCAAGGAGATAATAAGAAATGGGGAAGAAAAATTCATTCCAAAGCAGAATATAAAGATAAGTGGAGAACCTGTATACTATAATAGGGAAGTGAGGAGGTTAAAGAGGTTGGTATGAAGAGAACATAACAGAGTTATGAGACAGCAGGGTAGTAGGGAAAATTTGAAACAACTAAACAAGGACTTAATAACAGCAAAGAATGTGGCTAAAGATGGGTTTATGAAGAGTATTGTCAGTGCAGGAAGACCACTGACTGATGCATCTAGAAATTTCTATGGCTATATCAGGAAACTAAGGGGAAGGGAGGGTGTAGAGACGCTAATAGATATGGATGGAGATGTAGTTACTGAGGATTTGAAGAAGGCAGAGATTTTAAGTAACTGGTTTAGTGAGAGCATTAGGGAAAATGAATCAGAAACGGGAAGGTCTATTTCAGAGAACAAGCTTAACAATACGATCAGAAATAAAGATACTAAAAATTTTGAAATTCATCCTGAGGAAATCATGAAGGAAATAAGCAAGCTGAAAAAATATAAAGGGGCTGGTGTAGATAATATTACTACAGATATCTTAAAGATAGCCAGATGAGACATTATACCTTACCTTGAAATATTATTTAAATTGAGTCTGGATACTTGCTACTTACCGCAGGACTGGGAAAGTGTGATAGTAGTACCGGTACATAAAGGAAGGGTGAGAAATAGAGTCAAAAATTACAGGCCAATCAGTTTCACTTCAGTGGTAGGTAAATTAATGGAAAGATTGATATGCAACCACATCACAAATGTATGTGAGGAACTTAAGTGGTTTTCAAGTAGGCAACATGGGTTCAGGCAAGGATATTCATGTGAATCTCAGTTGGTGGGATATATGCAAGATATTTCAGATGAAATGGACAAGGGAGACTAAATTGATAGTGTAGCACTAGATCTTTCAAAGGCATTTGACAGATTGAGCCATAAAATGGTAGTAAATAAGATAAAAACTATTGGAGTGGATGAGAATGTGATTTGCTGCATAGAGGAATTTTTAAAAGGTAGAAAACAGAAAGTTAGGATAGGAAATGCGGTATCAAAGGAAGTGGAAGTAAAAATGGGAGTGCCGCAGGGTAGTGTATTGGGACCATTGCTATTCATTATTAAAAATAAATAATTGTGTTGATTGTTTACTATCGGAAATTAGATTGTTTGCAGATTACATAATGCTGTACAAAAGGATCTATACGATAGAGGACTATAAACAGTTGCAGGGTGATCTGGACAGGATATCTAGTTGGGTTGGTAAACATGGGATGAAGATAAATGCAAAGAAGAGTCCCCTAATTAGATACACAAATAAAAACAAAAAATTAATTATGAATATAATAAGGTGGGGAAAGAATTTGCTTGCTGAAGACTTGAAATGTAAATATCTTGGCATTACATTTGATAACAAGCTTAACTGGGCAGGACACATTGGACAGGTGGTACGAAAAAGTTTCAAAATTCTGCACTTGTTGGAGAGAGTGATGAGGGGATGCATGAGAGAAGTAAAGGAATTCAGTTACAAAACTTTTGTCATACCATTGCTCGAATATGGTAGTGTAGTATGGGACCCACATTTTGAGTATCAAATACAGGAATTAGAGAGGGTGCAAAAAAGTGCTGCTAGGTTTGTTTCTGGAAATTATCGCAGAATGCAATCAGTGACAGATATTATAAAGGATCTGGAATGGGATTCATTGCAAGACAGGAGGAGGATGAGGAGGTTCATGGGAGTGTACAGGGTGTGTACTGGCGATGAGGCATGGAAAGATATTGCAGTAGGTATGAAAAGTAGTTCATGGAAGGGAAAAGATGACCATTACCACAAGCTGGTACTCGATTTCAGGCACAAGTGTGTGGGAAGATTTTCTTTTTTTAGGTAAGGGTGTCAGGGATTGGAATGAGTTACCAAGGGAAATGATGAATAACTTTCCGAAAACTTTAAAAGAATTTAAAGTTAAAATTTGTAGCCGGCAAATGTAGGTGGGTGCAGGATAGGGGGAAAATGGGTGTGTAGGGAAATTGCCACCGGAGCGTGTGCTCCATTGCAATTAAAAATTAAAAAAAATTAGCATCCACCAATGTGAATTGATTACTGTTACTAAAAATCGTGTAATTATCCTCTAACTGTGGTATGGGAGTAATACCAGCAGACACTAGGTCAGTAGTAGTCAAAACTATGTTATGTTGTACAAAATCATTTGCAACCTTATTACATACAGGTTGAATGACAGGGGGATATGTCAATCATCCCATTCATTAAATCAATTATTACAAAATATTGTGTTCCCCTGTGACAAATATTTTCTTCCTAATAAATGCTTCACCTTTGTGTGGACTACGACATTGATGGCACCTAATTTTTTGAATGTATTTATTCTCCTTGTTTCTGAATGTGTTATTGAAACTGTTTCTATTATTTGACCAATCTGTTGTAAATCAACAACATTTTGAGGAGGAGGTCTGTTATTTATAAGTCTTGTGACCTCTCTATCACAACATCTGGCTAAACCTCTAACATTGAGACTCACTCTAGTATAATAACCATAGTTGTCTTAATAAGTTTGGCTGTTAAACAGCTGGGGTTCTACTGCAGCATTTTGATTATTACTAGGAAAGTTACGTGGTTTTCCCTTAGGCTGGTTTTCATCTTGTGGCTGAGTTTTTTGGAAGTTATTAGTCTATTGCGAATGCTGTGGCTCCTGATCCCTATTATTATTGTTATTAGTATGGTAAGGCCTACGATAATGAGAGTAATTAGACCTATGATGGGCCTGTTGCATATCCATCTCTGTTAGGATTTGCTCTGCTTCCTCAATGGTATTAATTCTCAGCAAAGTGAATGATTGTTGGGATTCTTGTGGCAATCTGAACAGAATTTGCCTAACTAACTCCTCTTCATTTATAGGTACAGTTAGGTGACACACCTTTGCCACTTCATGTAAAAATAAGTCAGCCACTATCATGTTCCCATGTGTGTTGTAATGGGGCGCATTGCAAATACTGATTTCAATGTTATACTGGATATTAGGGGACCAATACCTATCCCAAAAACACTTATGAAATTGTGTGAAGGTGTCACCAGAGTATTTGTGATGTACTCCCAATTTTGTGCAGGTCCCTTGTTTATGTTGGAAAACTAGCTCAATTTTCTCTTTAACTACTAACTTAAAACTTCTATATGCATCAAAGCTTTGAATAAAGGTAACAGGATCTACAGATCCATACACCATAAAATGTTTGACTTCAATTCGATTGTGGCTTAATAAAAAAAATCTGCACTCCTACCATCAGCCGTTGTCACCCCTTGTCTAACCAACTGCTCAACTTTCTAATTACATTCTTAAATATCAATTGAACTTTTCCTACTTCTGAATCTAACCTTAAAATTTGTTGAGGGGTATGGAAATGTGTTTGGTTCAATGACTGCACCTGGTCTCTTTATGGTGAACATATTAACATATTAATTAGAATATACATCCTGTATCAAAGAATCAATAGTATCATTTGTTTTAACAGCTAACTGTTGGAGGGTAGTGATTTGTTGAATACAAGTATTGCTTAATTCCTGAATTTGAGTATGTTCTTGAGTAACATTTGCTCTGACAGTAGCCAAATTATGCTGCACCATCTGAATGGAGGTGGTAGTTTTACTTTCAAGGTGTTCCAATGCTGTAGAAATATGTGTAATATTTGTATCTACTAGCTCGTCATTGGTATCTAATCCATTGAGGATCCCAACAGTGAAATCTGAAAATTTCGTTTCTGACGTTTCAGATGTTTTTTGTCAAGAGTTAGTAAGTGACTGTAATGTAGTACCTATCTCTGAAAGTTTTGTTCCTACTTGTTCAACATAAAAGGTCAAATTGTATGTCATATCTTGTTTATGTTTCTCAAAATGGCCCAATATTTCTTGTATATTTTGTTCACATTTCGTATCAGATTTTGCAATGTCTGATATAAAAGAGAAATCTTATTATCTAGCTTTGTGTGTCTGCTATTAATGTTCTGTGTCAGTGTACTTGAAATCTAACCTTAAAATTTGTTGAGGGGTATGGAAATGTGTTTGGTTCAATGATTGCACCTGGTCTCTTTATGGTGTTTGTTTTATAACCTCTTGTACTATTGTGTCATGCATTGCTTGATAAGAATGAGTAAGAGTGGTGTTTAAGTCCACTTCCAACTTTTTAAAGTTAGCATCCAAATCTGCAAATTTAGAGTTAAAAGCTGTAAATTAGAGTTGCTGAGATGAAAAGCTAGCATCTAAATTGTGTTTTAATTCTTGTTTCTGACTCTGAAATTGACAATCTAGCTTTTGGTTCTGCTTTTCAAATTTAGTTTAAATCTTGTTTCTGAGCATTAAAATTGTCATTGAGTGTAGCAAAATCTAGCTTCTGAGTGTTAACCTGGTGTTAAACAAGACAAAGAATAGCATGTATAGTAGTCTGCAGGTCTGTTAATTCTTTTCCAGTGGGCTGTTGTGTTGTATTCGCCTTCTTGCGACTACAGATTTCTAAAGCTTGTTTTACCTACTGTTAATTTGTGTCCCAACCCCAAACGTCATCTCCTGAGTCAGAAAGTGAACTACAATATCTTGACAGAATACCTGGATGATTGAAAAAGGTGTTAATATTTGGTAATGTTGCTGGAGGTGACTAACTATCGGAGTCATTGCACTCAATAGCCTGAACAGCTGATGCTGAAGGTAAAGTATTCATTTGTGAAGCAGATGATGGTGTATCATCTAGTATTTCAGCATTTTGCCTATTTGACCTAGCCACTGAGTCTAATTGTTCTGTAACTGGGTGGTGTTTAGTAGAAAAATCTGCAGTGCTATCAATGGAATTAGCCACTGGGTAGGTAGCATTGCTACCTTTTGTATCGGGTAGTAGATTGACAGCTTGACCTTGTGACCTAGTGAGCATGGTATAAGTAAGTTGAATAGGTCGGTTGTCCTCAGCTGTTTGATTCAATTGCAAATCACTGGGTGTGCCACTATCACTCAAAACCATGTTTATGGGTTTATAAGTGAGACACATGCACAGTAAAATGAAAATTTTTAAACTAATAGGGTCAAAAATTAAAGTCTGCATAAAAGTACATTCAAAACTGAATATAAATACTATAGCAATGGATTCTATATGGCAATTTAGAAAAATTAATTTAGTTAATAAGCAATATACGCTCAACAAACTATGTTTAAGAACTTCAAGTATTTTCCAGTGATAAGTAAGTGAACTATAGTTGAGGAACGTACAGCTGATATCCCCCCGGTGATCCATTTGTTCCTTACATGGCAACCGTGACAGGACTCTCCCACTTTGAGAGGATTTTGTAAGAGTGTGTGATAGAAAATAACAGAATATATAGACGTTCTAAAATGAACAATCTAAGGAAAAGATTGTGATATATATAACAGATGTTGTGTTTAAGGACTAAGGTCCTATATACATATTCGTAGGTTTAAGGAGTTCTTTTATGGATATGATGTTTAGACTTAAGGTTTTATACTTTTGTGTTTTTTTTTGGTATGTTAAATTTTTTACACAATTTCAGTGTTTGCATTTTAATGTTGTACAGTTTACAGTTGGGAGACAATTTTGTAACGTAATTTAATAATTTTTGTGTGGTTACATACCACTTTTGATAAGTTGTGTTTTTCATAACACCAGTTGGTGTAATATTGACATGATTCATGTTTCTTTTTTGAATTTTGTGAACTTTGATAATTTAAAGTAACTTTTTGAGTATGAATGTGGTAACAATTTGAGATGTAAAGTAACTTTTGGAGTATGAATGAAGAAGCATACCGACCGATAAGCGTAGGGTTAGTTAACTTTTTGGGGTACTTCTCTAAATTTTTCATGGGATTTTCGGGGATTTTTTGTTTAGGGATTTTCTTTGGGTTTCTTTTTGTTATTAGGAATTTTAGGGGGAATTGTTAGCGTTTTTCTTTCTTTTTAAGATGTTCAGTACGTTTTTTGCAAAAATTACTTCAATCTTCGGGGGGCATGTAAGCACCTTACTACCGAAGAGGTTATGGAAAGGGAGCTCAGTTTACCATCCCGATACTGATATTAAAAACAATGAAACAAACTGTTTATAATAATATTCTGTACATTTCTAATGGTTCCAGAACGTTTTAATAATAAATTTATTTATTTATTTATTTATCAATCTTGTTCCATGGATCCCTGCTGAGGAAGTACCTCTGGGATGTGAAACATGTCATTGTTGATACATATACACATAATATGAGTCATATCATAGTAAATATATATATATATACATATTTTACCATTACAAGAAATAATAATAAACATACATTTTTGCAACTGAGTTTTGCAAACGTCATAATGAGTACAATTAATTATTTTCTTCAAATTCTTGAATGGAGTAGAAGGAGTTGCCAATAAGATAATCTCTAAGTTTTTGTTTGAATACATCTTTATTATCTGAAAGCTGTTTTATACGATTAGGTAGTTTATTAAACAGATGTATCCCAGAATAATTAACTCCTCTTTGTACTAATGACAGAGATGTTTGTGTTTTATGCAAGTTATTTCTGTTTCTTGTATTGAAACTGTGTACCTGTGAATTAGGTGTAAACAGGTTAAAATTTTCTATGACAAAGCTCATGAGAGAATATATATACTGAGAATACATTGTAAGAATATTGAGTTTCTTAAAGAGTTGTCTGCAAGAAGTTCTTGGTTTTACCCTACACAGAAACCTAATAGCTCTTTTCTGTGCTATTTTTACTTTGTGAAGAGTTTCCCCAAAAAATTATGCCATATGACATTACTGAATGAAAATATGAGGAGTACACCTGTTTCATTAATTCTAGATCTGCTGTTAGAGAAAGTGTTCGTATTGCGAAGGTGGCACTACTTAACTTTGCCAGTAGTGTAGTGATATGATCATGCCAACAGAGTTTCTGATCTATTTTAATACCAAGAAATTTTATACTCTCTGTTTCTAAGATTGTGTTGTTTTTATAGTTTATACATTTATCTGGCTGTGCATAGTTTTTTGTTTAAACCTAATATAATGTGTTTTTTCAAAATTTAATTTTAATGAATTTGCCTTAAACCAATTTGCTACTACTCTAAGAACTTCATTTACATTAAATTCTATAGTACTGTTTGGTGTTTTACGCACAGTCAGGTTAGTGTCATCTGCAAATAAAACACTCTTAACTTTGTCGGATAAATTTCCAGGAAGGTCATTGATGTATAACAGAAAGAGGAGGGGACCTAAGACAGAGCCTTGTGGAATTCCATGTTTTATTTTGTCCCAGTCTGATGAAGCATCTTTACTTATTTTAGAATCAAAAATTGAAACTTTTTGCATTCGGCTTTCAATGTATGATTTAAACCATTTACCTGCGGTCCCAAAAATACCATAGTATTCCATTTTTTTCAAAAGTAATTCATGATTTACACAGTCAAATGCTTTTGCAAGATCACAAAATATTCCTACAGGATTCATTTTATTATTCAGTTCCTCAAATGTGTTATTTAAAAATGAATATATAGCCATTTCTATGGATGATCCTTTTTTGAACCCAAATTGTGAATTAGTTAGGATATTATAGTGTGTAACATGTTTTATTACTCTACTATACATGACTTTTTCAAAAACCTTTGAGAATGTTGAAAGTAATGAAATGGGACGATAGTTGTCTATACATGTTACGTCTCCTTTTTTTAAATAATGGTTTTACAACAGCATATTTTAGTCTATCGGGAAAAACACCTTGTATTAAGGATTCATTACAAATGTGAGCAAGTACATGACTGATACAGTCTGAACATCTTTTCAGTAATTTACTTGAAATATTGTCATAGCTGGAAGAATTTTTAGGTTTTAATTGTTTAAATGAGTTTATTTATTTCTGAGACTGTTACTGGTGGCAATTTCATCTCCACAAAGCTATTTGGGAAAGCAGTCTCAAGAAGCCTTAGAGCACTATGTGGGGATTGCTTTTCTATGCCTAATTTATCTACTACTGACGTAAAATGTTTGTTAAATATTTCACAAACTTCCCCTACTTCGCTATACACATGTCCATTTTGTTCTATTTTTATGTCTTTAGAGTGATTTACAGTTTTTCCTGTTTCAGTCTTTATTATATTCCATATTGTTCTCATTTTATTGTCTGAATTTTCTATTTTCGCCGATATGTACTTGTTCTTGGCCTTCCTTATTACATTTCTTAGTATTTTAGAATAAAGTTTATAGTGAACTTTCAGCGCATAGTTATCTGATTCTCTCATTTTTAAATAAAGGTCCCTCTCTGTTTTACTAGAGATTCTAATACCCTTTGTTATCCATCCCATGCCCAGTTCATTGTTTGGAGTGTTGAGAATTTTCCTTTTTTTGAAACTACCTTCAAAAAGTGTTAGAAATATATTCAGAAAGGAATCAAATTTCGCATTAACACCCTGCGCATTATATACTTCTAACCAGTTTTCATTGTTTAAGGTATCTATGAAGTGTTTTATATTATTTTCACTAATATTTCTTCTATAAACCCAGCTTTTCTTTATCTGTTTAACAGTGTTCCTGGACTCGATACATAATAGCTGGGCATCATGATCTGAGATACCATTTATTACTGGATGTATGCTGTAATTACTGCACTGAGAAATATCCATAAAAAAATTATCAATTGCAGTCCTGCTATTATTTTGTATTCTCGTAGGAAAATTTACAAGTGCTGTTAAGTTAAAAGACAACATCAAGGCTTCCATATCTAATCTATCATTGCTGTGATTCAGAAAGTCAACATTGAAATCTCCACATAATACTATTTGTTTGCTATTTGTAAAACTTAGTAGCAAAGACTCTAAATGAGATAAAAACAGTCTGAAATTACCTGAGGGGGCCCTGTAAATTGCTATCACTATCAGCTCTTCCTTATCATATTCTAGTTTAGTAACACAACATTCAAAGTGTTGTTCTATACAATACTTACTTACAACTACACTACTGCATTCAATATTATTTTTAACAAAAATGGCAACTCCCCCTTTCTCCATTTTACATCTGCAGAAATGAGAGCTTAATTTATAATTTGGGATGGACAGCTGAGATATTCCTGTATCAGACAAATGATGCTCAGATATACACAAAACGTCTACATTAAAATTTCTGGAATTTTCTCTAGGCTTAAGGTAATGTCATCAGTTTTACTAAATATTCCTCTGATATTTTGGTGGAAAATACTGGTAAATATTTCAGGCCATGCTTTTTTCCCCCTCCAAAAAGTGTTTTTATTTTCTTGAAAAAGGCATGGCCCATAATTTTGTATCTGTGGAGTATTTTTTGTGTTTGAGGAGTGTTTTTGTGTTTGTGGCATGTTTTTGTGTTTGTGGCATGTTTTTTGTTGCTGCCCTCCTCCCTTTGGTGAGTTGTGGGTATAGTTTATCTTTTATTTCTATATAAGCATCACACTATGGCACTTTTTTCCTCTCCAATGTTGCTAAGAACTCATTTTTTGTATATAAAACTTTATATAGCACAATAGTTTAAGAATTATGCCCCCAGAGTTTAAAAATTTTATATTTTTTTCTGCAATTTTGACCTGATTGGTACTTCTGTTAGTTTTTAAGGTCATTTATTGAGGTTACATTGTTACCTAATAGCTTTACAACGTGCACATGAAATGTGTCGGAACAAACATTAAGAATTTTGATTATAAAAGTATTGTGACAGTTAGGAAATGAAAGTTGTAGCTTGGTATTTTTAGATTTCAGTTTTCCATAGATTCTCAAAATCACTCGATGGGAATGTGTGCAAAGATCGTTTTGAAAGCCATGACAGAATTCCTTCCTGTTCCCTGTCTCTAGTCCTTTCCCACCTACAATGTCAATGAGGCATAAAGCCATAAGAAGGGATAAAATATGAAATATCAGAACATATTTTAATCCTTAAATTCTGTCTAAAATGGTGTTCAGCTTATGTTTTCTCATTTGTGTAAGATATTTTTATGATTCAATTCAGCAACAGGGCACGGTACTTCATAACAATTTTTTTCCCTCAAAAATCCATAAAAGAAGGAAATATTTGGTCAAGGTATGAAAAGATGAAATACTTGGTCTTCCATAAAATGCCAAATTTGTGACACTAGGGGAAGGGGGGGGGAGAGAGAGAGAGAGAGAAAAAAAGAGAAAGTGTAGCAACAAATAGTTTCAAAATGTGATGAAAGTTTGTGACTTTAATGATTTTCTCCAAAATTCACACACAATTTTTGCACTACCCAACAGCTGAACTTTCAGTTGAAAGTTAGTGTATACAGGCAGTAGATATTTTCACATTAAACTTTATTATCCTGTTCTATTTTTTCCTTGTTGTTTATTCTGAACTATTTCTTGCTTATATTTTTCAGATTTGCAGAATATGGGAGAGGGTGGTTCTCCATCATTAGGTGTGGTAGTTTATCAACTTGTACAGGCCACTTCCTACCAACAGCAGGAAGCATCTGCACTTGAACTTTTAATCCGACAGCAAAATTCTTTGCCTAGCATGGGAAGTTCTGAGCTTAAACAGGTAATCTTACCTCTTTTTTTAGTTTCCCAATATTGATTTTAAATTGTATTTACAGTGGAGAGAAAAAAAGTTTTCATTCTCAGGTTTCATTATTAAATAAATTATTGTAAGACCTCAGTGTCATATCAAAAGATGCTAAGGAATCAATGTGTGCTACAGAGGATGTTAGGAAAATCCAGGGATTCTAAGGATAATGCAACAGGTTGTGGGCCTGCAAGGACAAGGTGTGGGTGCAGCACGGCACCAGTAGCCAAGGGTAAACTGATGAGCACTATCAGTTGCCTAAGATCAGAAACTGCATACATTTTAATCAACATAGAATATGGCAGTGTGATATTTACATTGGGATTTCATCATGGACGCCTGAACCTTCAGGATGGAACAGTCTCAGACTTCTTACTTGCTGAGAAGATGAATGGATGGTAAAGTGAAGTGCTTACTAAGATGCAATCACTTGTGTACTTGCTGTATCCTATTTGTAGGGGCTTGGTAGCATAATTTGGGAGCACTACGTTGTTTAGTATCTTTGTGGACTGGATTAAAAGCTTGAAAATGAACAACCCTGCAGAGAGAGAATTCCACTCTTGAGTAGAAAATACTTTTGTTGTTACAAGCAGGAAGGGCTATACTTTTCTAAAAGTTAAATGGATTGAAAGCTAAGTCAGAACATAGGAAAACCATCTTTTGACTAATGATTGGGATGTTACTGTTTTAAAACCGCAAACGAACTCTTTAAGTGCAAGAAGCCCTCAAAGTTTGCAATTGCATGTGACTCCAAAAGTCTCTAAATATTAGCGAGAGCAACTATGCAGGATCTGATTGGTTTAGAAACTGATGAACTTCTCAAGGATTAAAGATCGGTACAAATATTTTAAGTACAACAAAAATCACAAATTTAATCTTACCATGTGAACTATTATCAGTGTCAGCAATCAGTTCATACAAATATTTTGTGTAGCAGATGCATGAACCAACCTGTTACAGATCAGTTACAGCAAGGACAGCTACAAGCCAGATGCCATGTGCTGTGAATTCCACTAAACACAAACACAAACTGTTTGCAACTTGAGTGGTGTCAAGTAAGAGCTCATTGGAACATGGAGTGGAGGTGTGTTCTGCCGTAATGCCAGTGATGGCTGTGTATTGGTTAGGAGGAGACCAGGTGAGCACCTGCATTCCACCTGTCTGCAGCCTAGACACACTGGACTTAGATCTGGAGTTATGGTCTGGAGAGCTATTTCCTATCACAGAAGGAGCACTCTCATGATTATCCTACACATCTTGACTGAAAATTTGTGCATCTGCTGATTCAACCTGTTGTGCTGCCATTCAAGAACAGCATTCCAGGAGTATTTCCATACTGTTGTAATCAAACATGCTCTACAGCATTGATGTCAAAGATATGACCCGCGGGCTGCATCCGACCCCCGGGCCCTATCAATATGGCCTGCGATTGCTATGTGACAGAGAAAGAAGAATCGTGTTTTTTAGAGCTTTTAGACTTCACTCGATTCCTCTACAGAAGTTTTAAAATGCGCACACTACATTTACAAGTAATTTCAAGGGCAGCGCATGCCTAGACAAGCTAGAGAGATAGACAGTAACACCATCTCTTAGCAACAAGCGGAACCTTCCACATGCTTCGAGTCTAGACTAGAACCTTCCTTATCGATATAAAAGGAGTATGTCGGCGCGACGTGAGTAAGTTGAGTTGATTCTGAAGGTATTGTGCATTTGTTTGTGTTTTCTGATGTCCCTTATTTCACCGAAGTTCGTTGGCTCAGTCGAGGAGTAGTTTTAGAAAGATTTTTTGCATTACGTGACCCTATTCAAGCTTTCATGTTAGAAAAAGGCAACCCAATTGATTGTGACAATGACTAGTGGGTTGATTGTGCCTTTTTGGTAGATATGAATAAACACTTGACTGATCTGAATGTAAAGTTACAGGGTAAAAATCTGATTGTCACTCAAAAG
Source organism: Vandiemenella viatica (assembly GCA_031002005.1). Taxonomy (NCBI): domain Eukaryota; kingdom Metazoa; phylum Arthropoda; class Insecta; order Orthoptera; family Morabidae; genus Vandiemenella; species Vandiemenella viatica. Next base: position 126,176,206 of record CM061921.1, on the reverse strand, counting down.
TATTCATGCATTCAAGCATTTGAAACAAAGTTGAGGCTGTGGGAAAATCAGGTAAAAAAATCAAACTTTGGATCATTTCCCTCATTTAAAATCATTTGGCACAGTGAACCAAAAAAATTGGATCAATATTCTCAACTTCTGCAAAATCTGATCACGGAATTCAACAATTGTTTTGAAGGCTTGCACAAAATGAATGAAATGGAATTCCCAATTTTCAACAATCCATTCAATTTTGCAGCTTCACAGGTACCAGTTCATTTGCAAATGGAGTTGATAGATCTCCAATCGGACAGTATTTTGAAAGAAAAATTTAAAGAGATTAATGCTCTTACATTTTATACACAATATTTCAAGAGTTTGGATAACTACCCAGAATTAAAAAAGCATGCAGCACGCATTCTGAGCATGTTTGGTAGCACCTATTTTTGTGAGCAGATGTTTTCCGTCATGAAAATAAACAAGAACAAACATCGCACAAGACAAGAACATCTCCAATCAATTCTTAAAATAATTACAACAAATATGATACTGACATAAATGAGCTTGTCAAAAACAAGAGAAATCAGATATCTGGATCCTCGAGCTCAAAATAATTACCCTCTTTTATAACTTTGATATGATTTTTAACAACCATATATTATATATTATACAATTAAATAAATAAAATGTTATAATAATTCAGTACATTTTTTTTTATTTGAACCTGGCCCGCCTACACATTCTAAATTTAATATACGGCCCTCTGCAAAAATTGAGCTTGACACCTATGCTCTACAGAGTGTCAGTACGTTGCCTTGGCTTGTTCGATTACCAGATCTTTCTCCAATCGAGCACCAAAGGGATATCATTGGACGACAAATTCAGTGCCATCCACAACTTGCTTTAACCATCACTGTATTGATTGATGAAGTGCAATAGGCATGTAGTGCCATCACACATGCTGAAATCTGGCACCTGTATGACACAATGCATGCATTCAACATTCTGGCAGTTACACCAGTTATTAAATGTACCAGCATTAACCTCTTAGCTTGCAACTTTAATCAATTAAATATGTTACTTAGGCAAATGTATTGCCGACATTTCATTACTCTACATTAATTATTTCTTGGTGCTGGGATTTTTTTCTCCATCAGTATATATATGACGTAACTAAAATATTTCCACTCAAAAAATGCAGTTCTGTTTGCAGATGACACAAGCATTTTTTCACTTCCAAAACCATGAAGAATTTAGAATTGATAGCAAATAAAACCACGAGCAAGTTGAAAAAACTGGTTTAATGAAAATAATCTAATATTGAAAGTAAAAAAAACAGTGTGTCTAAATTTTTGTTTACACCACTCGGTAAAGTAGCCATAAATGACAG